>JARFJB010001939.1:252500-780000 GCA_036346205.1 Vesta saturnalis | reverse complement strand
TTATCTGAATCAAACAAAAACACTGGATCATTTAGATAATTTCATTTTTATTCAAATGTAAAAGTTAGGCATATTTTCACATTCGATCAAGAAACAAAACTCGCAGAATATCTTCATACGTGCTCTAAAACGCATTACGGTCTTACAACAATTCAAACGAGACGTCTGGTATTTGAGTATTCCAAAGCATTAAAAATCCGATTTCCTGACAAATGGCATGCAAAAAATTTAGCGGGTCGCGAATGGATATTTGGATTCTTTCTTCTCAATTTGAACTCCAGAGATCACAAGCATTGGTCGAAGTACCCGATTCAATAAAACAAATTCAATAAAGCCTTAGTATTATATGGAACTGCGATGAGACAGGTTTCACAACGTTTCACAATATTGGCTAAAGTAGGTGCAAAGCAAGTGGGCCAGGTTATGTCCGGTGAAAGAGGCCAGTTAGTAACAATATGTTCCTTAATAAATGCTGCAGGAAATACTTTATCGCCAGCTTTTATTTTTCCGAGGAAAAGCTTCAAAGATTCTATGCTGTTCAATGGCCCACTAGGACGCCAGGATTATCTCACTCTAGTAACTATTAAATACTCACTGCTCCAAAGATAATCCAATTTTACTTCTCATGGATAACCACGAATGCCATGTAAACATTCCTGTCATTGAACAGTCGAAGCTAAATGGAGTACTTAGCTTACATTTCCTCCTCACTGTAGCCACCGTATGCATAACTGTTACGGTTTATGGACCATTCAAGTCCCGATAAAATATCAAATACCAAGAATGGATGGTTATGCATCCAAGAAAACCTATCATTATATACGACATAGTTGAATTAAGCCAACTGGGCTTTCACGTTATCATTTTCTAAGCAAAATTTTACCAAGGTGTTTGAATAAACGGGAGTGTGGTCAATCAACAGGAATATATTTTCTGATGGAGATTTTTTAATGTCTTCTGTAATAGGTAGAGAACCCCTCCAGGAACGCACACCCTCAAATTCAAACGCAGCGTCGCCGTCCACTTTGTTGAGTAAGTCTTTCATTGAAGACGCCCCTTCATTATTTTCTGCATCGGGATCTCTAAATAAAGAAGAAACCGCGTCTGAGGCAGATTTGACTAAGTAGATAGATGTACTTACATTCATTGGCTTTTGTTGTAGATTTTGTATCCAGAAGATATTTTTCCATTTCCAAAAGCGTCTCCAAGGAAAACGGCTCAACGTGGTCCACGTGTAGGAAGAACACGAAAACTTACGGATACTCCTGAGAAAGAAGAGAGAGAAAAAGAAGAAAGCCAAACAAATACCCAAATTGGAGCAATCGTTGACATTAGCGAAACAGTCTAAACCTTGTAAAAGTTAATTCTAGAGGAAAGCTCTACTTCGGAGGAAGATTCTATACTAGATGATTCGTCTGATGGTGATACAGGAAACTCCCTTAGTGATGTCTTTGATTATTCGAATTTGGAATGTGGGGATTTTATTTTAGTTAAATTTCCCACTAAAACAAGACTAATTCATTTTGTCAGTCGTGTAGAGGGGAGGCTTGACGTGGAATATGAAGCAAAGTTTTTCAGAAGAAAGGGGAAGGGAATCGTATTTCCCCAGGTGGATGACATCAGCTGCATTCACCAGAGTGAAGTATTAAAATTACCAGTTCCTTCAAAAACCGGAGGAAGTGATTTTAATTTTGAAATTAATTTGTCCAAATTTGATAATTTACGTTAAAAACACTTTTATTTTTACGAGTTGTGTTAAATTGCAAATATAGTTATGCATATTTGGGCCTGTCTTGAAATTCTAGCTCACATAATCAAAGGTACTTAGCACTTTTTGGTGCGATGCCCCCCTGTACCATACTTCCTGCTCGCTGTCCCAAACCTACTTATGTTTCGTGATTTACAGAATATGTGACCAAATGTATGCTGAATGTTAGCTGGTGTCCCATTTAGTTTCGTCATTTACATTGAATTATATCAAAATTGTCCCGTACCTACCCACTCTCCCTTACTCTTCTTACTACATTGGAAGGAATTGTGAGATTTTTAATTTTTAGCTTCCGACCTACATATACATATGTAGTTATAGAGTGTTATGCAATCGACTTTTTTTTCACTATCGTTAAATCTACTTATTAGCCCATTTCATAACTTTTGGGCAAGTTTCGCCAAAATGAGCCATCATGTTTGGATGTCTGTGTGGATATATGTTAGTATCCACGATAACTCCAGAACGAAAATACCTATGTACTTAAGATTTTGTGTTTAAGCTTACTTTCATTTGGCTTAGAGCTGATTAGATTTTTGGAGAAAGCCAGCGGCAGAGAGGGTAGTTTATTAGGGGCAGTTTTTGGTTTTCATCAAATATTTCTAAAACAGCTGCATATTTCAAACATATAAAAATACTTGGATATAGACTTTCTACATATCGATTAATTATGTTCTATGCAATTTTTTTGATGACACGTAGTTTAGCGGCAAAAATCCTAAGGTAGAAATTTTCATTATCTGAATAACGATTAATTTTTAATTTTACATAAATTTTCTTTATCAAGTTTTTAATGTAAAGCGAAATAAATGTAAAAATTAAATAAATATTTTTAATGATGGGCATTTTATCATTACCAATTGGTTTACCAAAGAGGTTTGGTCTGAAAGATACCTTAATTTTAATGGAGTTAATCACATTAAGTTTAAAATCAGTGTAATCCACTCACTGGTTGATACAGCTGTTAAATTATCACACCCAAAATTTCGACCTGATAACTTAGAAAAAGTAAAAAATGCTCTAATTAAAAATAATTTCCCATTTCTGTTTATCAATAAACATATTAAAACAAGATTGCACTGGATATATAATAGACACAAATATAATAAAAACACTGATAAATTGCATAATACCAATAAAAAGTTTTTTTCTTTACCTTACATCCCAAAAGTTACAGATAAAATTAAACAATTTGTTCTGAAGAAAACTCAACAAACACAAATTTCATTTAAAAACTTTAATACTATCAATAACTTTCATACCAAACTTAAAACTAAAGTACCAATTGATGACCGTTCTAACCTAATATATAAAATTGATTGTAAAAATTGTCCTAAATCATATATAGGACAAACTTCACAATATGTTAAAAAACGTATTAAACAACACATGTATTCTATTAAAATAAATTGGATAATAAATACTGCTTTATGCAACCACCACGTTCAATTTGGTCATAATTTTGATTTCGATGGTAAACAAATTCTAGCTTATGAAAACAACCTCCACAAAAGGTTATTCAAAGAAATGTTTTACACCCAAAAATTCAATACGGTTAATTACAAAACTGATATCAATAATTTAAGTAACATTTATTCGAACTTAATCAAAAATGTTTAATAAGGTAATGTTAGTTTGGGATTGTTACTTTTAGAAGTTGCATGTTCTAGAATTAGTTAAGTTGGTAATATTCTGTCTGAAAATTTTCACTTTTACAATTGACATTGTTTCCGTCACACGTGTTTTAATAGAACCGTTAATTTCACAAATTTTGGTTGAATAAAACTTAAAGATTTATTTTGGATAATTACGTATGATGCGGGTTTTAATCCCCGTTTATAACGGTAATTAGTAATATAATAATTATGATTGTAATAATGTGAAAGATTTTTGACATAATATACAAATTGTTTTCAGGGGTTTTGGAGATGTTTGATGTTACATTTGTTTACTCCATCTACCAATTTTATTGTTAGTTATTAAATGTACAAGACTGCAGATACTATATGTATCAATAGCCTTATTTTTACCGGTAAGTTACCATCTTATAGTTTGTTAAATATAACTTCTACGTTTAGATCTATAATTGTAGTTTATGATGTTAAGTCCATATATATAATAACGACTGTGTTGGATTGAAATTATGTTAAATGATAGTCTGAAGAAGGGAACAAAACATATGTTTTTGGAAATATGTCAGCTTCCCGAAACGTTACGATACACCACTTCATAATAAATTTTCTACTTCATACATCATGAAACTACTGTGTTTTATTCTAGTTTAGAGTAAGTAGTTATTAACTACTAAGTTAGTTTCGTGGTGTGTTAATGTCATTTTGAACCGTTATTGTGATCTTTCTATCAAATGTTAAGTTAAATAAATATGATTGAAAATGCTGAAGCTGTATTATCGATATTTTTATAGAAGCAGGCGGCTTTGGAATTTTTTTTACTATTAACATGTATTTACAAGAATGATATCACTCTTGATGTATTTATGTCTATTAATCTCTATCTGAAATGAAGTTTTAAACATCATTCTGACATAGATTATTGTTTTTGTTTTTACAATGTTGCCTGTTTTCGTTATCAACGTATAAAAAGGAGGTTGCATAGTTATCCTAAAAAAATTAAATTAAAATTATTTCATTTCTTTTAATTTAAGTTAGCATCTAGATATCTATTAACCTATGTCTATCATAGAGTTTTAAACGTCTGTTTGACATACATTATTGTTTTTGCGTTTACTATGTTGCCTATTTTCGTAATGAACTTTTTATAAAAGAGGTTGCATAATTATCCTAAAAAATGTTATTAAAATTATTTCTTTTAATTTCCATTTTGTAGGTTGGAAGGTCGTACGGTGTCCCACGCCAGATATTTTATTTGGTATTGTCACGTGCTTTATAACTATATTAAGAGAATGACGTGTTATTATTTATCTGTTTTAGAGTAAAATGAAATAAAAGTACTGGTGGTTTCGTTAGAGATCAAATTACCCAACCATGCAGTGTTAGCGAGATTACATTCAATGCACTGAATATTACCATATAAATGATGTTACTTAAACTTTAATCATGATCAACTAAACGCTGTTTTGAAACTAATGAACTGAACCTTATTTGAATTAATTAACATGTTAAATAAATATGCAGTTACTTCTAGCATAGAGGAGTATGTCTAAGATTGTATCACTTTAGTGTTTGTTTATAAAGAAACGACACATTTGTATTCAACAAATTTGATGTTTATTAAATTGTAACATCCAAAGAGGTCGTCTTTTGGAATGACGCCAGCGTAAAACTTTATATAATTCCCCATTAGCCGTAATCGAATCGACACTTTGAAATAAAATTCAAATTCACTGAAGTAACATCAAAAGAAATTTTAGTAAAAAAATTCAGCATTGGTATAAATAACGAACGTAACAGTTTTTTTTAATAGAAAGTGTAGTGTAGAAATCAGCTCGTGGGCACATATGCATGTAAATTGTACAAACAAATCAAAGTAGAAATGTATTTGGTTAAACAGCTGCAAAATGCTGGAAAATTTATGAAATAGATTAGACAGATATTGGAGTTTGTTGCAACCAAAAGTTCTAAAACCATGCTGATTTTCCATATCAATATATACTAGGAAATTCTTGCATGTTATGAAACTTTTCTGTTTTAATAAAACCTCGTAAAATGTCAGGTATTATTGAAAAAGAACCCCACATATTTATATTTTAGCAAAAAATGTTTGTAAACAACTTTTTTGCTATTGTCTACTTGAGTAAAATTTCTGTTTAACATTAATTTGGAAACAAGAAATCTGTTTTGAATTATGAATGTTAAAGCATTCGGTGGCCACAATAACAACTACATAGCTTTTGTTAAGTTCCTGACTGTTATTGTTTTAGTTCCAAGTTTTAATAACTACGATATTATACAAGTTCATACCTTACCCCTAACAGGCATTTCGAATAAATGGTCTGATTATAATTACTTCCCAGTAAAACTTTGAGCATAATATTTTTAATACTTAATTTAAAACTCTAATGAAGTAATCCCACATGAAAGTAAATATTAGCTTTATTAAAACCCTAAAAGGTCTCATGTTAAACTTATAATTCATAATTTTTAATATAGAATAATTCCATTCTAGCTGTACCTTTGTATTTTATGGACAGTTCTCATAATATTTGATTAAATTTTAATCTTACTTAATATAGCAGAAAAATCGCAAGTATCCTAATATACACTCACCGGCAAAATACTCGATCCTCAAAAGTTGATGAAGTTTGCTCATTAATAAATTTGTTATTTTAAATTCGATTTGATTATTTTTTTTCATATTGTAGGTAAATGTACATGAAATCTAGCACATGTTTTGAATTTTAAAAAAATTGGGCGTACGTCATTTTATACAGGGTGACACAAAGTGTGTTTTTTAACTCTAACTTTACACATCGTTTCTTTACAATTTCCTTTTTTATTTATTACAATAGCTTAATTTTTGTAAAAGAAAAACATTACATTTTTACATTTTTCTATGGAAATAACAATAAGTTTACGAATTTAACTTGTTTGCATAGAGTGCTATGCAATTACTGTCTGTCAATTAAATTTTTGAACGTGTTTCTTGTCGAATAGTAATTTAACATATGGATCTTTCTGTAACCGACGCAGCGAGAGGTATTGCTTTGGTTCAGGATGGTAGGTCACAGTATTATGTGGCCAGAGTGTTGGAAGTTTCAAGATGTAAAGTTCAAAGAGCTGTAAAACGGTTTCGTGAATTTGGTGTATTCACAAGAAGAAATCATTGTGGTCGAAAAAAATTTACTAGTGTGCGAGATAATCACTTTATAACGCTAAATGTTTTGAGGGCAAGAAAAACGGATTAGAGGACGTAAGGCAAGTTCAAGTAAGTAAGAAGGCGGCTTTTTGATATTGGACTGCCTGCCAGGGGACCAATTTTTAACTGTTCGTAACTTTACAAAGTATTAGTAAATTTTCGAAGTATGTGAAATGCAATTTTCGGCCGTTCGCAACATTTCGCATGCGCACATTTTCGTACGTTTTGATGCGAGCGGGGTGAGACTGGGACTAATGTCAATTCCGCATACGCATTTTTCAAGATTTGAGGTTATGAATAGTGACGACGTCATATTGAGATCCTTGAAGTTCTTTAACAGTGTTTGACAGTGCTGTTCTAAATGGAAGATTTAATGAATGTTCTTGCAATTCGCAATTTAGAAAATGCAGAACTACAAATTCGTCCTAATAACCGGCATAATCCGCGAGATCCATTCATAGAACTCAACGATAGACAATTTTTAAATTTGTTTAGATTAACAAAAGATCTCGTGTTATTTTTGGTTGAACGTTTGAGACCTCACATTCGTCCTGCATTACGCCTAACAGATTTGGATGTTATGACAAAAGTACGACAATACAATCAAAACAATATTTTATTATATTTTTGTATAACTTTATAGATTCTAGTTGCCCTGAAATTTTTTGCAAGAGGAAGCTATCAACCTGATGTTGGAAGCAATAAATATCTGGATGTATCACAGTCAACAGTTAGCAACTGTATAAAAGAAGTCACCAGTGCACTATTACATCCCGAAGTTTTTAATGAATGGATCAAATTCCCACAAAACTGCCTGGAACTAAATAAAGTTAGACAAAGGTAAGTTCTTTAATAAAATATTTTAAGGATATAGAAGAAAAAGGCGCCAAGTCACACTAAACATGCTTATCAGGAGAGTCTCTTCTTCTCCTGTATTCTTCATTTTTTTTACTCTACTATATATTATTATTACTATAGATTTTATGACAAACATGGCTTTCCTGGTGTTATTGGTTGTATATACTGTACACATGTTGCTATCGTTCCTCCAGGTAGTAACAATCCTGAATTTCCAGAACACATTTAAGTTAACCGCAAGATTATCACTCAATTAATGTTCAGCTAGTAAAAACAGTTCTTCACAGGTTGATTTTTTTGTACTTAAGAGTTATTTTTATAGGTGTGTGATGCAGACTTAACAATCCTTAATGTAAATGCAAAATATCCGGGAAGCAGTAATGACGCTTACATTTGGAGCTGATCAAATCTGCAAACTGAATTAAGGCAAATACATTCAACCGGAAATAAGGACTACTTTCTCTTAGGTAGTTTGTAAAAAAATATTGTAGGGATTTGTTTGAAATACATGAGTGTTTCTGTGTTATAGGTGACTCAGGATACCCTCTAAGAACGTGGCTATTGACTCCTTTCAATGCAGTTGAACCAAATACTCCACAATACCATTATAACACTGTCCATAAAAATACGAGGACAAAAATAGAATGTTGCAATGCGGTATTAAAAGCGAGGTTTCGTTGTTTGCTAAAACACAGGGTGCTTCATTATGCACCTGATGTTGCATGTAGAATTATAAACGCCTGTGTTGTGCTGCATAATATTTGTATTCGGTATAATGTTCCCGAACCAGATAATGAAGGTCAAGTGGATTTAGGAGTACTAGATGAGGATATCGAAGATGAAGGAGAAAATGTAGTTAGAAGAGTTAATCCCGAATTAGAAGGTGGCAGGAGGGCAAGAATGAGGCTTGTTCAGTTGTTACAAAGAGCTTAATAAAACTAAACAAATGCAATAAAGAATCGAAAGAAACTTTTTTTCATATACATGGTGGGGTACTGTTCAACTCCATGGACATTATGCCCCTCGAGTGACACCTTTTTAATAATATTTAGGACTTCTTCCTCCACGCTGGTCAATATTTCATGATTCAAAGGCCCCCCTCCAGTACCTACAATCTCCATCCTGTTTTTAGCTTCTTTTGCTTTTGTTCTGCTTCGCAGATCATGCCATGTCTAAAAATAGTTGCACAATTTGTCTTGTTATTTAAAATTTGAGCATAAAAAATACTATACGCCATCCCTTCCAGTCTTTGATAGCTCCTGGAGTACAATTTACTATATTTGTTAGATTTTCCCAATCTTTTACGGAGTCCTTCAATGTATAGTCTTGGATTTGTTTTCCACTAATCATTTGGGGATTTTTTCTTATATACTCTAATACTTCTGCTTATCAAATGCATTCGCAGAGCGTCTCTTTAATATTTTATGCCATATTTTATGACAACCGTTAACAGTACGATCACCGAGGACACGATGCGCGATGCAGTGATATACACGTCTAATTTCTCTGTGTATACACATGATAGTTTTAAAAGGAGTAAGGTTAGGTACGCTCGGGTAGGTCCAATGTCCGTCTTTTTGCGACCTTGTCTAGTCGCATACTTGCGAAGGCAGTTTTTTAATGTGCGCACACTAACCAAAAATTGGTACGGACAAACGCATTCATTTTATTTCGTGCGCAAATCTTCGTATACTTAACTTAACGCATATTTTCAAAAATTGACCCCCAGGAGACCTGGTAAACTTATTGTTATTACCATAGGAAAAATGTAACGTTTTTTTAAACCCTTGTATCTTTTACAAAAATTACGCTATTGTAATAAATAAAAAAAGAATTAGTAAAGAAACGATGTGTCTTGATAACAAAATAAGAAATTACAAGGTGGAACAACTCGGACACTCCACATGTGGTGTTAAAGTTGAAGTAAAAAAATATACTTTGTGTCACTCTGTATAAAATGACGTACGCCCAATTTTCTTGAAATTCAAAACGTGCTAGATTTCATATAAATTTACCTACAATGTGAAAAAAAAATCAAATCGAATTTATTAATGAGTAAACTTCATCGATTTTTTGAGTGGATCGATTATTTTACCGGTCAGTGTAGAATATTACTGTTAAAATACTGTATAAGCTGAAAATCAAAATATTGCAGAGTAGCTACCAGGTAGTTGTTTACAGTAATAAATCATATATAGCAGTCTACTCTTCTGTTGTTTCAGACTGTACGGGGTGTTCTATTATTTTTGATACTCACCTACAGGGTTTATTATTTGAGATAGAAAAAAACTTTAAATACAAAAGTTGTAGGATTTTAATTATATTGTCTATCAAACTTTCAAATATCTCAGAAACTGATAGAAAAATGAACCCAACTTAATTCTTCTAAACAGGACACCCTGTATTTTATTCAATAATTAAATAGATATTTTTAAGCCGATTTCAAAAATATATAATATGTTAACATTTCGTCCAGCCGATTTTTAAAGTAACCGAGTTTAAAATTTAAAGAATACCGTAAACTTAAATTATTTGTATCCATGGAAAAATTAATGTTTGACACTATGAAGGAAATAAGTTAATACGGCAAGTGAAGCGTGTGGGAGAAAAATTGTTTGGGATGGATCTAGGAAAAAGGAAGCTACTAATAAAAAGTGAGGTGTTGTATGGGGCAGAAGTGTGGGGTGAAAGACGCATAAAGAGGTGGAGGGGCTACAAGAAAAATACTGCACGTGCATACTGCAAATGAGAGAAAGAACGGAGTGTGAATATTACAAGAATGTTGCAAAGATATAAAAGAACGGAGAGTTGAATATGGACAAGAAAACAGAAGAGATGAAAGAAACGGATACGCGAAGGAAGAAGTGGAGAGATTAAAAGGACAGGGAGTGGAAGTGAGAGTGGGTATAATAAGAAGGGTCAGGGATGTACAAAAGCAAGAAAGGTGGACAAAAATAAAAGAATCAAAATATAATGCAAACTATAAGAACATTAGGGAAAGAGGATATCAGAATATTTCAAAGTATTTTAATTACATGGTGGTCCAGGTTCATGATTTTATTTAACAATGATCAAAGTATTTAATACAAATACAGTAGTAATCTTTAAGATTTTGATTCTTATTATATATTGCAAAGTGTGTTCATGTCAGTTTATTTTACTTAAAATAAAAAACAAGTTTCAAAAGGCTAAGAAACTAACCATTACATTTCCTGATCTATTGAAGATTGCTAATACACTTGAACAGTAAAAATAGATTTTTTACAGATTAAAGGAACATTGCTTCACTTTGAAGCAGAGGATACAATGAATTGCTTTACAGAAAATTACCAATAGACATTTATACCTAGTGTTCTAAAGTTTTATAAAGGAATTTATACTATATCACTAAGTTTTAGATCACTTACGAATTTGATGCATAATATTGTACTATTTTGTATTCCACTCCATAAGTCTATCTCTGTAATATTACGCATTCCTTTAAGAGTTAACTACTATTTTGGCCACCAAAGAATTGGCCTACGTCATAATCTAGTAACGAATGGTTTAATATGAAAAATATGAGTCAACTTATAGCCATGATAATAAATGATTAATAGTATATTACGTAGCGAGGCGGAAACTTCCATTCCTGTCGAGAGAAGTATAGTTCACCGAGAGGCGAAGCCTCGAGGTGAGCTAGTTCTCGAGACAGGGGAATGGCACTTTTGTCGAGGTTTGTATACGATTTTATTCACAATTAAAGAATAATAACATTATACAGTTCAAATCAAAAATTTTGGAACACACCCTTCACGGTTTCTCGTTTAATACTGAAGGTCGTGACAATGCAACTTTTAATTTTTACTTTAATGAGAAGCCGTAAATGTTACGCTTCCTATTTTTCTATTGCTTTTGTCCTTACTTTTTATCAATAATTCACTTATTAAAGAAAACGTATTGTTTGTTTCCATCTACTGCATGCGTTCACTCACTATCTACGCGCGTGAAAAAAACGGTTGCATACTCTTCACCCTTTATTAAAATTGGCAAGTTGTCAATTTGATATTGATAGTTTAAATCGATAGTACCTCCCCCACAGGAAAGAAAAGTTGACCATTACTGACCGCTTCATCTCATGACTGTCTGCTTTTTTTGTTATTAGTTATTACTGACCGCCTAAATTAAACCCATAGAATCATTCACTTTTCAATATGTAGCAAACTAATTGTGAATAAAAATCAATAAAGCTTCTCTTAGATGGCGGTAATGTAGTAATGTTTCCAAATCTCAATGTCAAAACAACACTTCGTAGAAAAACTTAAATATTTTGAAGATAATGAATTGTAATTTTGTTAAAAACCGATTAGAAATGTTTATCGTAACGTAAAAATTAAAGGTCATGGTAAGTGTTAGACATTATACATACAAAGGTATGTAATCATAATTATAATGCAGGCGATAATATGAAATATGGTTTCAAAAATAGCACCTTGATCCACAGGTGGATGAAAATTGAAAATGAGATTAATGTAAAATGCTGATTTTTACAAATATGTCAAACATTTACATGTGATTAGTAATTATAACATTTGTAGGTTATGTAATTATGAGCTTCGAAGATCTTCGAATATGTACGACTGCAATTGTAATAGCTATCAATGCTGCGGCCTACCAGATGATTAAATAAATTTTAATGCAATTAATTCGTATATATTTGTAAAATACATAATTATATTGTAATAGTACATTGATTAAAGAAAAGATAATGTACGACTAATCTACATCCGTACTATCACAATCACTTGTAACGTTAATAATCATTTCGTCTACTGTAAAATCTAGCACTTCCTCACGTTTATATCACTGTTTTATAATCTCCTCTGTATGGTGTACACAATTAGCCCAAATATGTTGATTACATTGTTGTAAAGCTTTCTTCCACATACTAATTACATTTGTCTTTGTAGTTATCTCTTCCTATGTGCTTGTCATAGTATCCTTTAGCATGTGCCCAAAGTAGTTCAATTTCATTGAGTGCACAATGATAACGTGGCAATCTTAATACGTCATGTCCGTAACTCATTATTTCGACTACCTCATATCGTTTTACTATTCGTTTTACTCTGTTAACGAACAGAGCTCGGTTTTGAGTGAGGTGCGATCATAAATAATGTTATTTTTTATTAACCGTGAAATCATGTTACCTTTCGTCCAAAACGATGTTGGTAGTTTTTGCACTAACATGGAATGGTAAGGCGCATTATCCATTATAATTAATGAAGGTGTTTCTAAATTGTTTAGGAGATTTTCAGTAAGCCATTTTTTAAACATATCCCCATTCATTCTACCATGGTAATCTTCTTTCAATGACTTCGACGGAAATAAAAAAGAAGCATTCTGTACAAATCCTGCGGAAGTTCTAGCATTAATAACTATGAATAACTATAAATCATATCCTTGAGGTTTTCGTACACTCTTTACATCGTCATTTTGCTTTGACTTTCGCAGATTTCCTTTTGAGTAGATCCAGGTTTCGTCGATAAATACTGCTTGCCTACGAATTGGTGCATTGATTTCTCGCATGTATTGTTTCTCATTTCAGCCATATTTCTTTTTTCTAACAAAGCTCTTCGATTACACTCTTTCTGGTGCTTGAACCCCATTGTATGTAAGACATGATTTAAACTTCTATCACTTAACAAAATATGGGTGTTATGAATTTCTGTATTTAAAGTTGCAACAGTGACATATTTTTCTGTAAATAGTACAATTTAGACTAATGTAGAAGTTGTAACGTGCAAAAATCGATATAGGATCGATTGTACCATTTTGTATGGTTACTTTTTCTAAAAGCTATCTTAAATGAGTATCTAAGATTTAAACATTTAGTAATGTGCTTTAAGCTTACCAGTATCTATTTTCTTTACTATAATTCTTTAAAATTTCTGTATTTACGGCATTTACTAATGAGTATGATGTAGCTAATTTCTACTTCACACACGATTTTCTTTTATGGCGTGTACGTTTCTACATTATACGAAAATTATTTCTTCCTCGTATCCACCTTTGTATTTCAAAAGTTTACTCGTTTTAGTTCCGCTAGCTTAACGTAATAAAGCTTTCTGTAGTTGTTTAGCATTTATTAAATAAAAATTAATTTCAATTAATACCTATAGCGCCATCTCTAAGATGTATATAGTTCTGGAGATTGGTATACATAACTCTGAAAAGGGATCAGTTATTTTGCTATTTGTTAATAAACACACTGTATAAATAACGATTTATCCTGTTAACAATACATAAAATCCTGTTGTGGTAACAATGACTGATAGGAATATTTTTCAAGTTGTAAAATTGTTTCTTGAGGCGTTGGCTTTCTTTTCAAAACCGCCATTGCTGTAGAATGGTTGAGATTTCTAGAAAATTTTCCTGTTTCTATTTCGTAGATGTTAAGCATCATTTTTTTGGAAACTTTTCGCAATATAGTATCGCTTTGTTGTATAGAAGTGACATAATCGCCATTAAAGGTGGACGTAATAGAAATATTTTACTACATCCACACATTTTTGGTAACCGGTATCAGATCTTGTTAACCTTGTTGTAAACTTCTCTTTCAGGTTTCAAACATAAAAGAATTTCATACTACTTCTTCAACGAAATAGATGTAACAAATTGGTTAAGACATTTACACTAACGCTGGCATTCGACCTTAGAGGTAACACCTCCTCACTGAATAAACACCGTTCTAATCCTTTATCTTCGTTTTAGCTTTTAAGTTTCCATATAACTTAAGTTCCCATATAACTTTACCATTACGATTACATCAAAGTTCATGTTTACATTTGGTTTGTCTTTATTGATGGAACAAGATTGCCTGTTCTGTATATCTTGGCTTATTATTTGGATTGTACTGCTGATACACTGTGTTCCGTTGTGTCTCACGTACTTGTGATTGCGTGATCGTTGAGGTTACACCTGTATTGAAGCTGGTGAAATCCTAGCTCTTTCCATTTATCGTACCTAAATTGCCTTTAGCTGATTACGATCGCCTACAACGAAATTAAGTACATTTACTTTATTTCTGTTAACAAGTATTTGACAAATATTTTACCCACGAATATAACTCGTACCTAAATTGCCTTCAGAAGATTACGATTGCCTATAACGAAATTAAATACATTTATATTAATTCTGTCAACGAGTATTTGTTAAACATGTTACATGTTATAAGTTCGGTGTCAGCTAATTTTAATACAATTTATCTCATGTAGAACTGCTACATGTTAATTAAACCATTCTTCAATATTTTACACACACTTAATCAACATTTTGAATAATTTTTATTAAAGTTGGTTTTATGTGCCGCACCCATTAGGGAGCTCATGTACAACCTCCATTTTTGGAATAATTAATTTTGTACTAGTGTTGTATGGGGTCGTGCGCAGTAGCATTGCTGCAACTTTTATGATTATAACAGATGTAACTTTTTGTGTATCGTGATATTGAATCATGTCAAGTTTGGCGCGAGATTTCGTGCCAGTTTAAATGTTTTTCGGTAGCTCAAATATATAATATACACTATCGTTTTATGGATAAAGTTGTTCGGACCAATTTCTTTTTCTAATTTAAATTGCTTAATTACTAGTATTCTTTTTTTTATCCGAGATAAATTAATGGACTGAACAAGCTTTTCCAATTGTATTTAGGTAATTGAATCAAAAAGGGGTTTGTATTCAGTTTTGTTAAACGAAAGACGAGCTGAATTATGTTATTAATTTTTCTTTCTTGTAAATAACTGATTTAATAGGTTTATTAAATTGGCCTTTTCAGGCTAAGGTACGTAAGATTTTGCGTCGGTCGGAAGGGGTATTATTGTTTTTGATATTATAATTATAAATTATAAATTACTGTGGGCGTATGTACAAGCTCACGACTTGCCCTCGTCAAGCACATTTTAACTTATATTTTTCTGGTTTTGGGAATAACATATATACTGTGTATAACTTATTTTATTTATCATTCATATATTTATATAGCTACACAATAACGTTTGGCTTATTGCCTCCTTAGTTGGGAACTTAAGGAAAAAAAAGTTACGTTTGTTGAGGGAATTGTCACTTAATTATTATTCCTATTACTCCCTGTTTCAAGCTTTACAAGCTCTCTCCCTCTTCCAAGGAATAAGAACCTATTTTCTTTTCCATTTTTCTTTAAAGTTTGTGGCGCCTATTTCGGTTCTTCTCTCACTAACCAAATTCTAATTTAAACTACTTTATCGGTACGTCCAAAACACCCATGCAATCCGAGTGCTCTACGGTCTTCGATCCGTTGGATTGTGTTTTAGCCGAGTTCACTCATTTCTCCCGTATTGTGCCGTGTGGTGGTTAGACACGTGGCAAAGTTATATAAATTATAATACACTCACTTTGTTCGTACATAATATATAAGGTATTCCTGATGGACATTTTCGAGGTATCTACAAGATCTTCGGATTTAACTTCCTTACGTGGCCGTTTTTTACCCGGGTTAGACAGAATTGGGTGGAATTTTGTCCGAGATACTTTTCACTGTTGCGAAGGCATTTGTCACACGCAGTAAATTTCAGATCATTGTTATTTGAGCTAAAGACAATTCTAAAAAGGGCCGCTGTTTTCTTTCTCCTTTTCAATATATTGTAATAAATTCAGTACTAACTGTTGTGCTTGCGTATGCAAGGTTTTACGTTGTATAGAAATTACGAGGTTTCGGAAAAACTAACAAAGATGTTGGAATAAACGTAAATGATTCAACAAAGGGAAGGCTTCTGAAAAGAACTGTTTTAAAAATGTATAATGAAACATGAAATATGGAAACGAGGGAATATGAAAGAAAGTAACAAGTGGTAACAAGCAAAAGGAGATTATGTCATAAGAATAAAAAACTAGGTTAGTCAAAGTAGCATTTTCATAATCATATTAAGACAAAAATTACAACAAGCATTTATAGGTCATCTCTTTTCATTGTGTTTAAACAGTCGATAACATACGTCGGTTGCTCAAAATGCACTTGAAATTTTAACCATCCTTTTTTGATGCGATACAAAATAAACGTTTATTTAGCTAGGTGCATGTATCTATGACGTGGATCAATTCTTTGGTGGTCGAGATGGTATATGAAGACATACCGAGTACAACAATGTTATGCCAGAAAAAAAGCTTACATTATCTAATATTTTGAAATACACTCACAATTTCTTCAATTTTCGTCAAACGTGTTAACTGAGGCAAAAAAAATAAATATGTAAAAGTTCAAGATATCGAAATATCGTTTAAATTATAATTAAGCTCAGTCATGCTCCAAACATTTATACGTTAAAATGTTGATTAAAATTTCACAGATATGTGTATATAGAGACGTAGATTCCCGAAAATTATACTCATTTATATTCATGTATTCAACATCTGTTTTTGCCGCTTGTTTGGAAATAATTTGAATCTTATTATTCTAGAAACTTGATAGGGACTGAGTACATAAACTAGTATTTAAATACCGTGTAATGTGTATCACATTTTCTAGATGAAAATACCCTGATTACGGTTATTTACTTTTATATAACTGTTCGTTACCTTAAAGTACCTTGAGATTAAATGCTTTAAAAAATACTGTACAAAATGACTTTGAAGTAACGGTGCTATTTATATGTTTGTGGTTGAACATACCAAATTAACAATAGAACACAACAAAATTTTTAATATGCACACGTGCAGAAATTCCAGTTTTCCAGAAACCGTTGCTTTTACAATAGAATAAACACGTTGATTTACGATACATTTTTATAGAAGTTAATGAGATTCTTCTCAGGTTAATGAGTCACGCTCCAGCGAATTTGATGACAACAATTTCAGCCGCATTTGTGAAAAAATGACTGTAATTTAAAATTTATGTTTACATCAATTTCCTCATCTGACTATTTCTGTTTGCAGCCTCTCTCTCATGTGACTTCTATCGGCGCAAAGTGTGCGTGTAATGTTCTTCATTTTCCCTAACAAGTAGTTACTCTTCCGGCTTTATTCATTTTACTAAAAATATGAATCGCATTTTAGTTCAGGAGAAACTTTTGCTCAATTTGTGACTGTAAATGGACTAAATGTTTGTACTTAATAATGAATGCGTTTTTTATATCTAACATCAAAATTTTACGTTATATGACCTATGTAACTGTAAATACTAAGTTACAAATTGAATAATTTACTTTGGAAATACAAAATTTTTAAGTTTTGTTGGTTTCGTCCTTTGTGTGCAATTTTCTTTACTTTATCGACTATTATTATCGCTTTACAAAGTCATTTTACAAAATATTAACCAAAACTTTCATGATTCTTACGTGATGTTTATCTAAAGTTAAAATTAGAGTATTCAAAGAGTTTCTCATAACAAGCTCTACATTATTAAACTAGGTGAATGCTAGTGCATTAGAGGACTTTCTTGTAAAATACTAAAAAATACATGGGATATTTTTTTATCTGAAATATTCAGCAGTTTTAGAAATATTTAACTCGTCAGAACGCGCGCTATGGGTAAAAATCACCCACTACTAACTAAAAGCATTGTAACTTTTTACGTTATGGGTCTACTTGCGGCCGCCCCTCAGTACCATCATATTGAACTCCCCAAACCTGATTCAGCGGGAGTCGACGAGATTGCCATCGGCTACACAGCTCTCTGACATATTTTGCAATGGAATTACATACAAAAATTGTAAGTTTTTTCTACTATTTTTGTAAATTTACAAAACGTTATTTTAGACTTATATTCAACGTTTATGTGAATATGGATGGCGTGCAACCATCTACGTGTAAAAGATACGATGACTTTCGGCCGTTATTCAGATAAAAAAAGCTAAAACAAATGATGTATGATGATAGGGATGAAGAAGCGAATATTTGTGAAAGTGATGATTCTGATATTGATCATATATCAGAAAGTAGTCATAACAGTGTTTCCGAGCAACTCGATTCTGATAGTACCGTTGATATACACACTGATTCGGAAGATGCCATTGGTTTAGCCCGTTTGTCTTTTTACATGGGATAAAATGGATTCAAGTGGTTCAAAAATACACCTCCGCAAAATGTCAGAACACTCGGGGACAACATTTACAGGGGAGTTCCTAGCCCTAAGGGAATTGAAAAAAATTTGCATTCGATACTTGATACTTGGCAACTTATGATAAGTAAGAAATTATAGATCTAGTAGTAAAGTACACCAATATGTACGGGGTGGCCAACTAAGAATGCGAGGTACTGTATCTGGGAAACTATACATCGTAGAGGCTTGCGGAAAAAAAGTTATTACTAAAACGGCCAATACAAAAACCTGGAAAATATTTTTATGTTTCTGAAATGGCCGCTAGGGGGCGTAACTGCAATCTAAAGTGATGTTTCTGTGAATTCTGCTATATTAACCTAATAAAAAAATAACTGATCTTTGAAGTCGAGGATAATCTGAACTTTTTTTTGTTTGGCACTTTTTGACGTATCTATAAAAATAAAGTGGTGGGGGGTATTTAAAAGTTTCCTTAAATCACCCCCCGTAGATTCGAAACGGCTAATCCGGTTTTAACAAACTTGGGCGCGTTGAAAAGAGCTTTTCTTGGGCTACAAATGGTAAAATAATTGAAGTTTTGTTAGTTTCACATGTCGTCGCTAGAGGGCTTTGTTCGACATTCCGACAGAAACGGTTAATTTTCGCAAAAAATTAAATGCATTGGTATGACTTTTTTTCATGAACAAGTAGCTAAATGATCCCTAAACAAGCTCGCGAAAACCGCATCTTGATATTTTGTTCCTAACCTAAAATATCGGCCAAAGAAAACTTTATACGAAAACCCCTTAAGTTTTTATTCTTTTTTAGCTATATTTTTCTGGAATTATTTCTATTATGTAAGCTGTCGCCCTAAAAAGGACCGATTTAAAGGAGGAAGGTTTTTAATGCCCCCGTAAATGCTCGAAATGCTGACCATCACGCTCTATGCATTGCTGAAGCCTCTCATGACTAAACAAAACTGCAGCTTCAATTTCGGCTCTCGGTATGTTACGTATTTCGTTACGAATCCGGTTTTTCATATCTTCACTACTAGTAGGTTGAGTCGGAAACAGGATGTCCTTTAAGCGCCCACATAAATAAAAATCGAGGCAAGGCGATCGCGGAGGCCATGGAAACAGACTTCCTCTTCCAATCCACCGCTGTTGAAATACTGCATTAATGTGCTCTCGTACATTAATAGCAAAATGTTCTGGGCAACCATCCAACTGCGAAAACAATGTTTGCCTTGTTTCCAGAGACATCTATTTTCGCGTATCATGCCTAACATCCAATGGCAATGGTCTAACCTTCGATCAAAATCTTCCTCTTTCAAGGCCTGATGCAAAACGACATGATATGGGTGCATTCTTAAAGTAATTAAAAAAAGAGTCCTTCAAAATATTTTGAACCGTTGTCCGTGATATGCCCAACTCAGTGGATAATGCTGTTGTGCTAACATGAGGATACAGCCCAGTACACGGTTAATATTTTCTTGTGTTCTTCCAATTCTTTGCCGTTGAAACGTAGGCCGAAAACTACCATTGGCTCGTAAGCCACTAATCGGGGAAACACTCTTACATCGCAAGGACGCCGATTTTGATATCGAGCCGCGTCAACTACCGCGGCATTCTGAAGACATTCAAAACAAACCGCAAGAATATCAACAGCTTCATTATTCGTAAAACGCATTTTGAAAGCACAAAAATTGCTCAAAGTGACGCGAAACTATTGACAACTATTGACAATTTGAGGATTATGTATGTTTTGTTTAGGTATCTGTTTCCATTGCCTGCTTCTATTAAATGTATTTTTCATATATATCCCTAGTGAATATGCATTTAAACAAACAAAAAATAGGTCTTTCGTATAACTTTTAGCATTCCTTACTTGCCGGTAGTAATTTCAAAAAGGGTGATTTTATTCTGGCGTATAAATTTACAAACATTTAAAATCGCAATTTCTAGATAACCTATTCAGAGTCGAAATTGAAGCTGCAATTTTGTCTAGTCATGAGAGGCTTCAGCAATGCATAGAGCGTGATGGTCAGCATTTCGAGCATTTACGGGGGCATTAAAAACCTTCCTCCTTTAAATCGGTCCTTTTTAGGGCCACAACTTACAAACAATTCCAGAAAAATATAGTTAAAAAAAGTAAAAATTTAAGGGATTTTAGTATAAAGTCTTCTTTGGCCGATATTTTAGGTTTCTGTCGGAATGTCGAACAAAGCCCTCTATCAACGACATGTGAAACTAACAAGACCTCAAATATCATAACATTTGTAGCCCAAGAATAGCTCATTTCAACGCGCCCAAGTTTGTTAAAATCGGCTTAGTCGTTTCGAAGATACAGGGGGTTATTTAAGGAAACCTTTGAATACCCCCCACCACTTTACTTTTAAACATACGTCAAAAAGTGCCAAACAAAAAAAGTTCAGATTATCCTCAACTTTAAAGATCAATTATTTTTTTTTATAAGGTTAATATAGCAGAATTCACAGAAACATCACTTTTTAGATTCAAGATTGCAGTTACGCCCCCTAGCGGCCATTTCAGAAACTTGAAAATATTTTCCAGGTTTTTGTATTGGCCGTTTTAGTAATAACTTTTTTTTGCGCAAGCCTCTACGATGGATAGTTTCACAGATACAGTACCTCGCATTCTTTGTTGGCCACCCTGTACATAGAAAATAAAAAAACTGAGTTTAGTAGACATCGAGATGCCCGTACTACAACTAAAACAGACATAAAGGCTCTGTTGGGATTACTTTATTACGCTGGTTTCTTGAAATCGGCACGACTAAATACGATGGATTTATGGGTTAGGGATGGCAGTGGTATTGACTTATTTATTGCAACAATATCAAGAAAACGATTTTTATTTCTTTTACGTTGTATACGATTCGACGATTTAGAAACAAGGTCTGAAAGACGACAGCTTGATAAATTGGCGCCTATAAGAGAGGTTGCAGAGATGTACAAGAAAAACATCAGTCAACCATATACAATAGGAGAGTTTGCTACTATTGATGAAAAATTGGAACCTTTTAGGGAACGGTGCGGATTTCGCCAATACACAAAAAGCAAGCCGGGAAGATACCGTATAAAAATATTTTTACTTGCTGATGCAAAAACATTTTATACCTGCAATTTTGAAATGTATGCGGCTACACAACCTGAAGGAAATTTTAAATGCGATCATTCTCCAAGTGCAGTTGTTCTGCGATTGATTGAACCCATTGATGGAACTAGAAGAAATCTTACTATAAACAATTGGTTTTCAAGTATTCCCCTTGCAGAAAAACTGATTCGTGGCCACAAGACAACATGCGTTGCTACCTTGCGGAAGAATTTATTAACGCCAAAAACAGGGAGAGGTATTCTACAATCTTTGGATTTACAGAAACTATGACTATTGTCATATATACCAAAACCTGGCAAAACTGTTTTGATTATTTCCACTCTACACCGGGAAAAAAACATTGATGAAAGGTCTGGTGAACAGAAAAAAACCTTAGTGAATTAGCTTTTACAACAGTACCAAAGGTGGGGTTGATACCGTTGATGAATTGTGTGGTGCATATTCTGTTTCTAGAACATCCTTTCGGTGGCCACTAACAGTGTTTTTTGGTTTTCTAAATATTGCTGGAATAAATGCATACGTTATTTACAAAGCTAATAATTCATCTCAAAATTTGTATCGTCGCCAATTTCTGAAACAATTAGCTTTGGAATTGACAGAGGAGCAAATAGTAGCGCGTTCTTAAATTCAAACATTACCGATTGATGTTAAGACCAGAATAAATCTGCTTGTACCTACCAATGTAATAAATGAACCAATGCCCAAAAAAGAGCGAAGAGCAACAGGAAAATGTGAAGATTGTGGCTACAAGAAAGATAGAAAAACTCAGACATCTTGTGGTGCATGCAATAAACTTATTTGCCGAGAACACGTAATACCGTTTTGTAAATCTTGCAGTGATGGACAGAAAAGTTAAAATACATATATTTGCCATAATTGAAATACATCTATAATAAATATCAATTTAATAAAATAATAATTTACATTTTTTGATGTTATTTCTTTACCTATGTAACAATTGAACTATTTAATAACAATTTTAATAATATGTATATTGTCAAAAAAAAAATAGTAATAAAGTTTAATATGTAAATTCAATGAACTCTTATGAAATTTTTAAATAAATGATGTATTTGGGGATTTTTCCCGCTATGGCTAAAATTCACCCTGCGCGCTTCCTAACGTGGCTAAATTGGGCGCGCGTTTTGACGGGTTAAT
This sequence comes from Vesta saturnalis, assembly GCA_036346205.1. Lineage (NCBI taxonomy): Eukaryota > Metazoa > Arthropoda > Insecta > Coleoptera > Lampyridae > Vesta > Vesta saturnalis. The sequence goes on along the minus strand of JARFJB010001939.1, from coordinate 757,197 downwards.
AAAAACCTAAAACACCTCCTCGCCGAGACATCCAGACATCATGACTGATCGTGACTAAACTTGACCAAAAGTTGTAAAATGAGGTAATAAGTCGATTTAGTGATAGTGAAAAAACAGTCCATTGCATAACCTTCTATACCTACATATGTATATGTAGGTTGAAAGTTAAAAATAGATATCTTTCAAGATAGCTATGGACTGTTTCATATCATTTTAAAGCAAATTTCGCTCCCTTTCAAATAAAGTAAGAATATGTGTATGTTATACCAGCAATACGAGGAGTGTTTTCAGTTTCGGAAAAAACCGGAAGTAGTGTTTTCATCAGAATAATATCATTTCATTAGCGCAAATCCCAAGTTTGTAACCAAAATAGTTAGAAAGTTATAACAATATCAATATTAAACATTTGAAAATTCATATCTCCTATACTAGTAGCTTTAGAAAAAGCAGGGTAGTTGCATTCATCAAAGTAGCTGGTTGCCTACAAAATGTAAAAAAAATAAAAAAAAATGCTTGGAGAGAATTTTGAATAAATCAATTTCGAATTATTGCTTAAGTTTGACCGCTTAAATGTAGGCAAATTTATACCATAATTTATTACGTAAAGAACCTTTATTTTACTACGCGTATCAATTTCCAATTATTTATATCTTGAACGGTATCAGAAATATATATTTATGCAAAACAAATGTATGTGTGACTGTTACTACGGCCATATTCAATTTTGAAAGTTTAAAAAGATTGCAAAAAATTGCGTTTTATGCGTTATTCATGACCTGTTATGTTAGTTAAAATATGAAAATTTCCCCAAAATAACTTTATTTTCACCCCCTGTATACTTATTGCGTTTAAAAGCTTGTTTTGTCGACATAATTGTTTCATAGGCCTTCATTCCAAATTTCGGTTGACATTTTGAAAAATTTTTTTTCGGGTTGTAAAACATCAAAATATCTCAACTGATTTTTCTCGATTTTTTTCCGACCGCAATACTTTCTTGTTTAGCAAGAAAGTAAATTTGCTGTTAAATTACAATTACGTTACTTTAAAGAAATGCGTTACTTTTCATTTTAGCATTTAGTTATTTAGTTTTTTTTTTATATTTTACATAAATCTATAGGTACGTTTAGAAAACAATTACAGTTATCGTCCGCAGTAGCGGTAATTTTTTACCAATTGTTTAATACGTTTGAACAAATTTATGAAAGATGAAAAATACCAAAACGCAAACATCGACTGCTTTTAATATAAAGTATAAAGCCAACTATGGAATACAATTTTAGTGAAGGATACTACGTTCGGGATGGGAATTATGGGAATTTTGCTTCGACGTTGCCGGTTGTATGGAACGGGCGATAGTACTCGTATAAACTCATAAAACAACGAGAGTTCTCAAATAAATTCCCATATTATATTTGATGTAACTTTTAAACTTCTTTTACGTATCTTCTTTATTTTTTTTTTTATTTTATCCTGTTAATTAAATCATCATATAATAAGACAGGTGTCTTATTATATGATGATTTAATTACATTTTAAATTCGGCCTTTAAACTAACTTTTGTACAAAATATATTACTCTTTATCTGTTAATGTCTGCCTTATTATATACGATGATTATTGTTAAGTAATTACATTTGTGATTTATATATTTTTTGTCACTTTCCACCTTTTTTTTTCTGTTTGTCAAATTTTTATTTTGTATTGCCTTCGTTTTTGACCATATCTTATTTTATTTTGATAGTATTCAGCTTTTGTATAGATTTTCTACTATTTTATTGCGATAACAAAACTATATTTCTGCCTTTTTTTCTGTAATTTTCCACCGTTTTGCATGTTTTGTTTTTATATTTTTAATATCACAAAGGATTCTATTATATATATTAAATCTATAAATTGCTGTTGTTTTTTTATAAATTTTCTTTGAAAAATCAATTTTGTCACAATACTATTAAAATAACCGGATTTGTTTGTGAGCGGTGCATATTTGCACACGATTGCGGAGACATGGCGTCGCTGGCGCTGTTTGCCATAAGCGCTGTAGTGCACTCACACCCCTAGATCCTTAATAAAATTAAATATTATAAACTGCCTTGAAGGTGACAAATCAAATTCATATTACTAGGAAGTCATTGGATAAAACCGAAAAATATCTTCTATATTTACATTTTGATATTTCATCTATATTAAAGAGAGAGGATTGGGATAAAAATTGATTCATTATCCTTTAAAAATATGGAAATAATTTTTGACATCTCATCTAAACGTCAAAGAGCAAAATTTGATAAATTATTCAAGCTGTAATATTTTTTTTTATTTTATTTACTCCAAGAATATTTACAATCTGTCCAAAGACAAGAAGTAAATGAGGTAACAAATATTAAAATATATACATAACATGTAGGTAGGTCATCCATTGATTCGTGCCTATATAACACTGCATCTTAATAAGACTTATTTTAGTTGATTGACACTGCTAACGATTGTTTACACGGTATTAAAATCTAGTAACTATGTCGAAAGGCTTGTAGCGCTTAAATCTACGTGTATCTTGTTCTTTGTCAAGGGGCCTGCGGGCTAGCTGATTAGGGTTCACAGTTAGTTTAACACGATACAATGCACTACACTGTTTAGCTACCTCTTTTACGGTAGGTATTTTTTGGTCTCTTCTAAGAATTTCATTTGTTACGTACCATGGGGCGTTAGTGAATTGGCGTAGTGCCTTTGAATGAAACCTTTCTAGTATTTCGACGTTGGAGTTTGCGGCTGAACCCCATAACTGTAGTCCATAACTACACACAGATCTTAATATTACTTTGTACAGAAGCACTTTATTTACTAATGTTAGCTGCGATTTTGTCCCTAGTAACCAATAAAGCTGTTGGTGTTTGATATTCAGTTGTTTCTTTTTTACTTCAATAAGTCTTCGAGTTAGACGTCTATCGAGGTTCATGCACAAGTATTTGGTTTTCGTGTTTTGGGGTATAGCACAGTTTATTCAAGTATATTGGTGGCCAAGTCATCCGTTTTGTGGTAAAGGTTACATGTGTTTATTTCTGCTCATTAACACTGTAGCCATTTTTCGATTTCGTTTATGTTTTCTTGGGCCATGACAGAACCAATTACGGGGTCTCTGTGTGATGCCATAACTGTGGTATCATCAGCGAAAGTTGCTACTTCTGTACCTTGCCGTAAGTCGGAGGTAAAGATCAGATATAGGATTGGGCCCAAAATACTCCCTTGCGGGACGCCTGACATGATAGTTTTGAGACTTGTTTGTTCATCTTCGTATCTAACGTAGAACTGCCTGTCTTGTAGATATGAGTGTAAACGTTATGTGGTAGCTACTGTTTGATTTTATAAAGTAGGCCAGGATGCCAAACCTAATCGAAAGCTTGAGACACATCGACAAATACTGCTGAACAGTATCTTCCTTCTTCGATAGCTGAGTTTATTTGACGTACTACTTCTTTGCCATTTTCGAGTTTTATTGGGGAGTTATGTTGGCGGGGACGCTTGATCCTTTTTGTTGCCTTCCACAAAGAATAATTTGTGTCTTTAGTTACAGTTAATTCCTGTAAGTAGTTCTGGATAGACGTGTTCCTTTCTTCTATTAATGTTTGCTTTAATTCTTTTGTTGCTTTGTTATAGTTAGTTCTATCTTGAGAAGATCTAGATTGTTGCGATTTTTTTCTTAGTTTGCGTTTTTCTTTAACGGTGCTGGAACAAATGTTCTGCTGCAGATTACTGGTCATGTTTGGGGTGCCAGCTTTCTGTATAGCTAGGGTCAATGGGTCAACAGCTGTATCTACTTCTTCCTTACTTTTGAATGAAAAGTTAAAGCAGTTTTTGCTAAGTATATAAGCAGAAACCAGTTTGTGTTATTATTACATAATGTATAACGTCTAGCTTTATGAACTATGTTCGCATCTAGTTTAGCAATTATGGGGGAATGGGCGGATGAAAGGTCAAAACACGACTGGATATTTAAATGGGTGGTGGGTATACCTTTCGTTATACAATAATTCAGCAAGTCTGGAATACGTCTTCTATCTACGGGTCAGTACGTGAGTTCGCCCGTAGTCAACGGTGTTAAATTATTGTGTAGCATCACTAGGCAAAGCTGTCTTCCCCTTGGTGTTGGTGTATTTGATTTGGAACCCCACCATGGGTGCTTGGCATTGAAATCCCCTCCGCTGATAAATGTGTTTCCATGAGTATCTAAATATTGCTTATATTGTTCTTTTGTAATTTTGTGTTTTGGTGGAGAATATACAAAAAATAACATAATGGGTCCGATATAATCATATACAGTAACGGTGGTAGCTTCAATAAAGTCGTTTTCGTTTTAGAGCTGTTTTTATTAAGAGGGCAGTACCTCCGTCAGCTTTAGCGTCTGGATGTAGTGTGTCGTAAACAGAATAACCTGGAACACTTAGATAGCTTTTGCTGGTAAAATGCGTTTCGCAGATAAACACAACGTCTATGTTTTGATATATTGAAAATGTTTTTAATTCTTGGCTTCGTTGTGCCAAGCCGTTAGCATTCCAGACGCCGATTATAAATGAATTAGCCATTATTAGTTTTGTTCATAAGAGCAATGATAATATTTAATAGTATGCCTATTCTTTCTGCTAGTTTTTGCGCTATATCTTCTATCTTAGTCATGCGTTCGTTGTGTAGTGTCCGGAAGCTGAACCGAATCTTTTGTGGAAAAATAGGCGTGGGCGGGTTACTAATTTATGCGTTTAGGATAGCTCGTAATACGTAAAACATAATAAGGGAAAGTCAAAAATCATACAAAATATGCCACAAAGGCACCACCTGCTAAATATATTTATAACGGGAAAAACATAATGTTCACTGGAAAAAAAAATATTCACCGGCACCTGAAAATTCTACTTCAAAAATATCTACGCAAAGTTCGCCTACACTTATATAAAACTTTAAGCTTCATTTAAAATCCGCAAGAATTGCGATAACCAAACTCATAATTCATCATATGTTTCGGTAAACTTCAACGTATAATTACTGACTCAATCTACAGAAAAATGAGCGGTCAACACGGTAATTAATTATTCAATTTAAAATGAGTATGCGTCACAACAAAAATAAACAAAACGCCATCAAATGTTTATAAGGTCCTATAATTTAATAAACGTCAATGCAGGGGTCGTAATACCTAAATGTGGAAAGTTCACAGCTAAGTTCCCAAACAAACAAAAACCTGCTTATTACCTTTTGTTGCAAATCCAAGTGAATCAGTAAATTAATAGCAGGTAAGTTGGTTCCTATAAAACTTCAAAATATTTGCACGTGCTCGCAAAGTACTGACGTGCTAAAAAGACAGCTAATCGTTAACGATCTTATTTATTTTATATTTACGTTACGTTACATCTCAAAACATCTCTAAATGAAATTATATCAACAAAATCAAAATAGTAAATCTTCTAATACAGAACTCGCTCGCAAATTGTTCGTTTAAGCCTTTACTAAAGTAATGAAAAATAATTGAAAGTTGTCGCTGTTTAGTTGCATAATCGAAATTCACATAAAATAAATCAACTACCCAATAGCTTGAATGTAAACCAAAATATCTAATCATTTAAATTTGATCATACATAAATAATAACGCAGTAATAGGAATGGAGTCACAAAAATATTATACACTGTAAAGAAATAACACTTTCAAATCAATAACACTATTCGTATATTATAAAATTAAACAGTATTACAATAAAGAATCAATGTGATCCAAAATTTAAAATCCATTCAATTTTGTAAACTCTATTAGTTAAATAGGGTTGACGCTTGCAAGTTTCAAATTCCCCAAAACAATATATTTCTTAATTTTACATAATACCAAAATGAATATTAATAACGTTGAACACATACATTTGACAAGGTTTAAAATACATAAATTTGTATAACATAGAATAAAATAGAAATCATACACCATATGATATGATTAATTCATGAGTGAAAACACTTTTATCTCAAACACCTAACGGGCTTTTATGCAGAGCATAAACAAGAGAAAGCGTATTCATCCGCCTGACAAATACTAAATAAATCACTATTAAAATCTCCAGCAACACAAAAAAATAAACGTACGGAGGTAATTACCTCAATTTGTACAAATGCTCATTCTGAGATCTCCCCTTTCTTCGTTACTGTGGTATAGGTATTTCTCATAATCGACCCTCTAGGTAACGAATCGGTGAGCATCGATACGCTTGAATCTCCCTCAATACAGCTTCAACGCACGGCTTCAACAGTCGACAACTTTCAGTTTACTTTTGAGTTTATATCAACACAAATTTAGTGACGAAAATATTTAAAATCAAAATCAGATGATTACATCACTGTATCACCTGGTTTAACACACGGAAGATTATGGCCAAACGACTTGACTTTCAAAAAGTTTTATTTTTGGAGTTAATGTAGGCCCACAGGCGGTACATTTTAAAATTATTTTCGCAATGTACAGGCTGTTCCAAAAGTATGAGACATATCAATGTTGCAATTTTTTCAATGAAACATCCTATATATTATTGCATTTTTAGTTTCTGCAATCAAAATAAGAATTAATTTTGCTAAGGTTTACCGATTTAAACCTTACATGTTTTGAAACATTTAGCATTTTCCGAAAACGTGGTAATAATTTTAAACTTTAAGTTCTCTACAAGTATACACTTTTTCGTCAACTAAACTTTTACACTTAGCTTACTATTTGGTAGAGTATCATGCCGCACTGAATAAAATACTGAATAACATATACAAAGTGTTTATAAGCACGACTCAAAAATTTAAAGTTTTAAATAGTAATAACCTGATTAGTTTAAATAGAACACCCGGTATTTTGTGTCAACAGCAGATGTAGAATTTAATTCCCTATCGAATACTATAACACTGTCATATGTCTAAATCTTCTTGTTTTCAAGGAAAATGCACATTTTCAGAAAGCAAGTTTATTTAAACAAATTTAACACTTAGCAAGTTGCCTATGGAAATATGGCAACACAAAATTATTGTTTGTAACTGTCAGTTATTCATAAAAGTCTGCGAATCGTTCTGTTTGTTCGTAAATCGTTCACTTTGTTTTGTAGTGGTAATTTGTGCTGTATCTAAAGCTTATTTGTTGAAAATGAGAGTTTATCCAAGAGAAGAACGGGTTGACATGATTCTTATTATCGGAGAAACCGCCTTACTGGCATCACGAGTTTACGCTCAAAGATTTCCCCAATAGAAAACATCCAAACAAAGCTGTTATCGAAAGATCGTTGGCTCTATTTAAACGAACTGGAAGTGTTCATTATGATAAACCTTTGAACATAAATCCTGTGACAGAAAATGAAGTAACATAATTAGCGGTAATTGCTTCTGTGATCGAAAATCCACATACAGGACAAAACCAAATTGCGCAGCGCATTAACATTAGACAAGCAAGTGTCTCGAGAATTCTTAAAAAGCACAGTTATCATGATTAAATCCAGCTGCATCAACAACTTTCCGAAAATGACTTGAGAAATCGAGTTGAATTTTGTATATGGGCGTTAAGCCGAGTGGCCGAAACTGAAACCTTTTTCAATTTTGTACTGTTTAGCGACGAATGCACATTTCATAACAATGGATTTATTAATAGACGTAATTCTCATTATTACGCTGATTTCAATCCGCATCAACTTAGAATGATTCATAATTAACACAGGTGGTTAATAAATGTGTGGGGCGGAATAATGGGTCAGTATTTACTTGGGCCTTATTTTTTTTAAGAACAGTTAAATGGTACATTGTTCTTAAATTTTTTTGCAAGAGAATTCCCAGTCCTGTTACAAGACATACCATTGAACATACGGACAACAATGTGGCTTCAATTGAATAGTGCCCCCGCACACTTCCATCATGAGGTTCGAGATTTTTGAAATACAAATTATCAAAATCGTTGGATTGGGAGAAATGGATATCAGAATTGGCCACCACGGTCCCCTGACTTGACTTGACCGGATTTCTTCTTATGGGGATACGTAAAAACAACCGTTTACAAGAATATCAAAGCATAAGCCCGGAAATGTTAGCAAATGCTAGTAGAGGTTTCCAAAAGAGGGTACGTTTGTGTTTAGAGACAGACGGTCGGCATTTTGAACACTTGGTATAAGAAATGTTTTTACAGTTTTTTCACCATTCTATTACTTTCATCATTATTTTAATTAGTAAGTAAATTGTAACATATAAACATATAAAACAAGAAGAGTTAGACAGGTGACAGTGATCCAGTATTCGATAGGGAATTAAATTCTACATCTGCTGTTGACATAAAATGCAGGGTGTTCTATTTAAACTAATCAGGTTATTACTGTTTAAGACTTTAAATTTTTGAGTAATGATTTATAAACACTTCGTATATGTTAGTCAGTGTGTTATTCAGTGCGTCATGACACATAATCAAATACTAAACTAAGTGTAAAGTTCAGTTGACGAAAAAGTGAATACTTGTTGAGAACTTAAAGTTTAAACTTATTACCACATTTTCAGAAAATGCAAAATATTTCAAAACATGTAAGGTTTAAGTCGGGCAAACCTTAGTAAAACTCATTCTTATTTGGATCGCAAAAACTAAAAATGTAATAATATATAAGGTGTTCCATTGAAAAAATTGCAACTTTGATATGTTCCATAGGTTTGGAACAGCCTGTATACATCTTAAAATGTACCGCCTGTAGGCCTACATTAACTCCAAAAATAAAACTTTTTGAAAGTCAAGTCGTTTAGCCATAATCTTCCATGTTGAATAACGTGAATAACCCTGTATACATAAATTACTAACGCGGAAATTTATCTACAACAGTTGCTTTCATTTTTTGGGGGTAGCTGTGTGCGCAAATGACCTAGCGAATATCCTCAACTTCATTACCAAATCCGCATAAAAATGCGATAAATAGTCCATAAATGGGGAACAGCACTACCATTAAACACCAGTTCCTCTTCGATGGACCCGTAAAACTGTCACTTCTGACAAACGATACACAACACAATGTTACCGGAGTGACTAAATACTCTTCAACAAAAACCCCGAAAAGGTAAACGGAAAACTCTTCCTACGAAAACCTCAACGGTACGACGTAAATAAGTTCAATCCGCGCTCAAACTATTCGCGCGCGCAGTCCCTCAACTTGCTTCTTCTATATCTTAACTAAGACTCACTAACGAATCTTTTAGTTTCCGCTATTATATATCTCACGTCAAATAACCAATCATTAAAAACCATTTCTTCAAATCATACGTGCGGTAAAAATGAAATTTCGGAAACCGAATCGAGAAAATTACGTCGTAGCATTAATCTACAATGTAACCTGGCCTGTTTTCGTCAACTAAAAACCGGTCGCGCCAATGCTTTAATTCCGCAAGCTACGTTTTCTGAAGCAATTTTAGTTACAAAGTAACCATTTTCAATTACGTAATTTTAACTCAACTAAACCATAATTAACGATACTTAAAAATAAATAGCAAAAAACATTATTTAGAAAAAAAAAAAATTAAACCCTCAAATACTAATATATAATTGTCAACGCATGGAACCTAATCGTGATTTGAAAAAAAACTTCAACTTACTTACAAACAACCGAAAAAATCTATACCCCGTTCACAGAATTGGAATATTAATTCCTACTCCAATTTGTAATAACTCCAAATATCGTCAAATATAGTAAAAATCTGTAACTAAATTACTGCTTCCCAAAATTTATACTCAAATGTATCCAATTTTAATAATCTGTACCCCATTCACGAGAATACAAAAGAATCTACGGAAAATTCTAACCACACGTGGAAAAAGATGTTTCAAACCTATCATCATCTTCCGGAGTGTATAAATTATCTTGTTCATATGGAAAAGTATACATTAGTACCACAAAACGTAGCTTTGATACAAGACGTAAAGAACATATGAGATTTTGTAGATTATGCCAACCAGAGAAATCTGCGGTAGTTGAGCCTGCTTTAAATAACTTAAATCTTGACATTCAATTTGGGTAATATGAAAATATTCTCAACACAAATTCATTATTATGTTCGTTTACAACCTGAAGCTATTGAGATCTATTAACATCCTATTAACCTATTCTAGACCTAAATGTTTCACTAATTATATGTTACGTTACCACAACACTATTATAATTTAATATATATAGTTGAAATTAAAATTTAAAATCATATTAAACATACTACATTGTGTTTTCACTGTAACATGACAATTACAATTATTAACAAAAAACTATTTCTTTATGTATGTTGTGAATGCTTTTATTTAAAATTAAAGTTGTTCACAACTTTATACTTACATCATAATTTGATTAATTGTTGTTAAATTTGTTCACCGAATATGACAGTTTTCACTGTTAGCCTTCTTTACTAAAATAAGTTTCCACAGTTGGTTTTATACGTATATCAAACTGTTGTAGTCATAGCAGACTTATGTTGGGGTTTTCATATTTTTCATAATTCTTAACTTTATTCTAACATCTTAAGCAATTCTTAAAGAATTACCACTAATTTACATCTACAAGGATTAGTAACTAGCGGAATTTTAATGTTTTTCGCGGATGACAGTACATTTTTATATAGTGATTCTGATGAAAATTCACTATTTAGCCCAGTAGACACCAATCAATCCAAAATTGAAAATTGGTTAGTAAACAACGGTTTAAAATTGAATGAAAGTAAGACTATTACATTAACGTTTTCTCAACGAACTCTCGCGTACCATTCAAATGAAGAATCCATAATATTTTTAGGTGTGTATTTAGATCCATTATCAAAATGGAACAGTCATGTCGAAAATATCTCAGACTTTGTCAAAAAAAGTGATTGGGGGTGCTACAGCAAGCCAGCTGTTCACGGTGGAATGGGACTGTGTTCTCTTGGTGGGTAAGCAATTAAAAAACACAATTCCTACAGGCGCCACTAGCTGGTTGCTTTTTTTAGGCCGCAATTCTAAGTTAAATTCCAGATCATAGGAGACGTCCTTGAAACAAAAGGAGGGTAGAGAGCAGGTATTTACTTAAAAAAAGCAAAGAATAGTAAAATAATTACAAAAAGACAATAAAAGCTACATCAAAATCTATTGATATATTACGAAGCAAACAAACGGAAGGAATATGACAACAATACAGGGAGAAGAATGGGTAAGAGAGAGGAGATAGAAGAAGAACTAATCAAACAAAAAGAAACGATAGATCACCATCAGAAGAGGAGTTCGGGGAAGTAATTGCAGTGCTAAAACCAAATAAGGTAGGAGGAACAGATAATATGGTAAATGAAATGGTTAAGCAGGGGGTACCCAATTAAAGAAAAGGATATATAAGGAAACATGGGAAAAGGAATACATGCCTAGCGAATGGGAGATCCAAATGAGTGCACAAACTACAAAGGAATCTCCCTCTTAAACGTAGCATATAAAATCCTAACAACACTGTTAAATAGAAAACTGGCGCTATACGTAGAACGGGAATTATGAGAAAACCAACAAGGATTTAGAAGGAGCAAATCCACCGTAGATGCGATACACACGGTAAGTCAAACAACCGAGAGAGCGTATGAATACGGAATAGGGCTACAAATCCTCTATGTTGATTTCAAGAATGCTTTTGATAGTTTAAAGCGAGAAGCCATAATAGAAGACATGAAGAAAATGGAAATACCGCAAAAAATAACATGTCTGGTCGAAATGTCGATGAAAGGATCCAAAGCAGCTGTCCTCACGGAAGTGGAAGTTTCAGAAGATTTTAGAATTAATGCAGGGGTGAGACAGGGTGATGGACTCTCAACTACACTATTCAATTTAACGCTAGAGGCAATAATTAGGGACTGAAAACTCAAAGGAACAGTCATTACAAATTCCCAACAAGTCGTGGCATACGCGGACAACCTGGTGGTGATTGCAAGGAGTAGGAAAAGCCTAGAGGACGCTCTGCAAAATATTAAAAAGGAAGCAAACAGGAGAGGATTACAAATCAATCAGGAAAAGACAAAATACATGGAGATAAGAAGAGACGACCCACAGAAGGTGCCCAAGAAGGTAACCATAGGAAGCTTCCAGTTTGACATGGTGGAAAACTTCAAATATCTGGGAGTCACAATTAATAACAAAAACCAAAGAAAGCAAGAGATAGACCAAAGAATACAATCGGGGTACAGAGCCTATTATAAACACAAAACTATAATGAAAGATAAAAACATAAGCAGAGGAACCAAAGTGAAGGTCTACAAAGCCGCAATTAGACCAGTGGTCTTATAAGGAATGGAAGCAATGACGATAACAAATGTGGAACAGGAGAAACTAAGAATTTTTGCAATGAAAATAATAAGAATTTTTGGCGGAAAAAAATTAGCAGAAGGAATATTTCGAAGGCTGACGAATTACGAGATAAGAACAATACTGAGAGGAGAAAACATTGTTAAAACAATAAAGGCACAAAGAATGCGCTGGTACGGACACCTAAAAAGAATGGGAAATAACTGGGAAGTGAAAAAAGCTACTATATGGAGCCCAATACTGCGAGACCAAGGGGAAGACCAAAGACTAGATGGGAGGACCAGGTAATTAAAGTCATAGGAAGCGTGAGAATCCAAAAATGGAGGGAGAAGATACAGGACCGGAGGATCTGGAGGAAGATATTAGAAGAAGCTAAGACAAGCAATAAGTTAGACTAGAGGAACAGCAAAGAACGTGGCGTAACTCACCACATCAAAGGAGTTTTTGGAGCTCAATCGAGCGGCTGCAATCCCAATCCAGATGTATAAACCCATATATATATATATATATATATATATATATATATATATATATATATATATATATATATATAATAGTAAAATTTAAATCAACTAAGTTTAGGGTTTAGTAGTAACCAAATAATTAAAAAGTAGTTGACGTAACAGAAACAATATATACACTTAAGAAAAAAATTAAAGGATATACCCCGAGATCACGAGTTTACACTGCTCAAAAGATTTTTTTTCAATTAAACAAATCAAATTAATTAATACTTAAACATAAATAAATGCCTACTTTAACATTAATAAAATCAATTAACTGGTGAGTTATTTTATGCAAACATTAAAAAAAATAATTGAAGGACGATGAATAGTTTTCTGTATGAGATGAAAAATACGAAGGAATAATTTTTTTCTTTTTTTTTTATTAGGTGATGATGGAATATCAGAAGATTATCTGGGCGGTAAATGAATGGGTGCTATCTCAGTGGGCGATGGCCGACGATCACGACGTAGAGATGAGTTACACTCAAAAGGTACAAAAAAGGTCCTGCAGGAGAAATAGATGTTACTTAAAATTATTAACAGTTGGCATTGATTGTTGGACGACAAGGATGAAAGTATAAGGCCGAAGAAAATGGATTAAAAACGAACGGGAAAATTATCGAGGTTAATGCATGAAAACATAGGTATAAATATTAATAAAACGTAAGGGATAGAATATGATAAGATAAGTAAGGTTAATTAAAAGGCAGATACAAACATATTCGGTGTGATTACTTACTTATTAGGAAAAGAAAATCAGTACGCCTATGGCGAAATTTAATCAAAATTTAAAACTAGCCAATAATAATTCGCAAGTCTCATCTAAGGTGAACGCATTTAAACTATTCAGAAATATAAACATTAATATATCCTACAATTTTGACTGAAAAATTCATTGAATATTGAGTAAAAGGGCACGGTATTAACAATGGGATAAATATTAAGTATATATTATAAATGTATATGCCAGGAATTGAACAAAAGTAAGGGTGGGAAAAATTAGGAAAGAAACGAGTTGTAACAACAATAAAGTGAAAGATGTTTGATGAAAACAAGCACTAGTTATAAAATTATGGCCCAATATCCGGCAATAAAAAGGTAATTGATTTTTATGCAATAATTCTTTTTTATAATATTATGTTAAAGAATCATACATGTTTGAACTACAGTGAATACATTAGTTCTACTGCTGAACCATTGTTCATTGTTTTTTAAATTAGCCTGTTTACTATACCATTTCAGTAAGTTTAAAATTTACATGACATACAACCAATGCAATTATATAGTTCGGAATCAAATCAAAACATACCACCATTAGTAAGAAGATAATCAATTAACTTTGTACCGCTTGAAGATGTAATTATAAATGTCAATACACCTACAATATAGATGACCTACAAAAGATGCACAGTATGCCTGTGTAGGAATCAGGAAAAGGAAAAGGCCACGTATTTCATCAAGGGGGCGGGTGGGATGCTCGAGCTTTCCGAGCTCCTTCAGCCACAATCATGGATTCCCAGCATACATACATACATTACGTATATATGCATCTTGGGATTAAGGATAGGTGTGGTCAGGATAGGATCGGAAAGAACGCAGTTAGGGTTCTGAGGGGGAAAATACTACCCCAGCATTCGCCTAAGTAGCCGCACATGGTATGCATATACGCACGTGACCATGCCGCTACATGTGTATGGGGAAAACCCCCTGAAAAAACCTCATACAAGGTAGACGGTAACGGGAATCGAACCCATTACCTCCCGAATGCTAAGCAGGTCATGTCACCACTACGCTACTAGCTCGGTTGTAGGTACCTTTAGACACAACTTGTATTTTGCCATAAAGACGTTGGTACATCTCCAACACAATTTGAATAATATTTCTAGATTAAGTTGTATCAATTTGACAAAGTGATGTAAAAATTCAAAATGGATAGAAATCTGGCTCATTACGAACAGGGTATACCATGTACATAATAGTAGATTATTATGTAAGACCTGTAAGCTGATTATTATTGAGCTCAAGTTTTGCAGTCGAGACTGCAAAATTTAGCGAAACAACTTATACGTCGAACGCAATATACTATTATTTTCAGAACCCAAATAGGTATCCTTCGGAGTGATGAGTGATGACAAATATACGTCATTCTGACAGATTGTTTCTATCTTAAACTTTCTATCAAAATCACATTGTCCTAGCCCCATTATTAGTTTCAACTTCAGTCTCATTATTAGGTTGAAATGAATAATGACACAAGGCTTATGTGATTTGAAATACACAAATAAAAGACAACTTAAACTATCGAAATTGACAGTAATAATAACAAGTTTACTAGTCCTTTGAAGATACATAGATTATTTTATGTGGAGAAGTATTACTTTTCATGGTGCACCTCTATTTAGCACAAGCATGCCATGAATAGTAACTTCTCCTCCAAATAAAATACACTATTTTTTCTTCAAACTTCCGCAAATTTACGCAAAACATTTATTTTTATTTTTAAGGGATCAAGTAGATAGGTTTGTTTTCATGAATATATAGATGCGGCTTCCTGGTAATGCAGTAAATAACGTTATTATTAAGTGAAAAAATTATTTATTTCTCAGTTCGTAATTTCTTAAAAAGAAAGAAAGAGGTTAATTAAATTACTAAAAAGATAGTTGTTATAAATTAGTCAAAAATTGCCATTGAAGTGAATGAAGCAGTATCGTACCTCGAACCGTAGAAATGCAATAAAAAGTATTTTTTGCTCTCCCAATGTAATATGATTTATTCAGATTGTTTTATTAATCGGGGTAACCGGCACATGCAGATGCGAAGAGATGATTAAAATGAATATAAATGACATTGAAGATATGGGAAATTTAATCCTAATCAAAATTCCTAATAGCAAAACGAGAAGAGTAAGGTCGTTTACAATCATCACGGAAATGTTCATCAATATTTACCACAAAACGCTTCATTAAGACCGAGAGATACGCAAGAGAGAAGATTCTGTTTGAAATATCAAAATGGGAAGTGCTATAGAAATGTTATGGGGATTCATACGATCAGTGCAATACCCGGAAAAGTCGCCAAATTTCTAAAGTTAAGCAATATTGAAGAATATACGGATTACTGTTTAAGGCGTCCTTCGGCAACATTACTTATGGATGGTGGAGTCGTTAAAGCGCCTCAGCGGTTGGGGGTCGACTTGCGTGGCGAAAGGATGCATAGAAGAGAGTATTCGCAACAAAAAAGAGAATGCTGTTCGAATATTAGATTTAAACGAAACTGTGGTAACGGAAACAGATGCAGGGAATCTAACAGTATCGTCATCGCCAAAATCGATCAGTAAATAGTTTAACAGAGTCTACTTTATCGCAGCACGGGATTAATTTTCAAAATGCAACACTTGCCAATTGTACATTTCATATTACATTAATGAATAGATCTGAAAATTAATTATAATTTTTTTGAATAAATGAAAATTAAATTGTTTCCATAACAAATTTTCCATCCGGAGACAGGAAAAGCAAAAGTAAAATCTGATCTAGCGAAAATGTCAAACTTTGGGGCCTACTACTCAGTCGAACAATGACCTAATATTTTGACGTTTGAAGAAAAAAGTATATTATCGGTCGGTCATTTTTGGGGTATTAGAAAAGCGGGAGTTTAAATGATTAGTACTTTCTTACCCAAGATTAATGAGGATTAAGATAGGAAGTATGACGACAATATCGACATTAGTGTCATCTATTGCTTCAAATGTTTATTGTTGACATATTCATAAATACCTTTCTTACCAATCTTTGCTTTTGTGATTTTTCTTGTCGAAATTCAAAATTGTGAGTTAAAAATGAGCCGTGGTTCATGTTGCATTCGTAATTCATGTTATATGAATAAACACAACAACAGAGATGTGGCGTTTTTTTAGTTTGCCAAAAGACCGGCTGCTGTAAGTACCTTCACAGTATTAATTTATTATAACTGTTGCCCATTGGTTAAGCAATACCTACAATTATTATAATTAATAATAGGAATGAAAAATACAATTTTATTACAGAGCTAAGCAGCGGATTGAGGTAATTGATAGAAAGGACCTATTGCGTGATGACCAATACCTCAAATCTCATTGTCAAGTATGCAACAAATATTTTTCCTGCGACCAATTCACAAAAACTTACCCAAGAATTTTTCTGAAAGCAGGAGCTGTACCAATGAATAGTACCTACTGACGTTCCAACAATGAGTGTAAATATTGGACAAGAGCGTAATTATTGTAGTTCATCATTAATAAATGGAAATGGAGAGCTGACACATGAGGAGCAAAAAAACTGTTGTCTTGAAGAAAATATTGATGTTCTTCAACAGATTATCATCAAGCCCAGCACAGAAGATGCATTTGAAGGCAAGTATCTATTAATGTTAATCAAACATTAGTTGTTATAGTTTTCTTTTTAAAAATATAAGTTATACTTGGATGAATTGAGTACGACTTCCGGTCAAGCTCTCCAAACACCTGTTAAGAAGGGACGATTGTAACAACTCTTTTATGTGTTGTATAAAATATACCTCAATTTAGGATCTTTCCTACCTTTAGTTCTAAATACAAGAAAATTTTAATTATTTTACAATATTGGTATGAGGTAGGCAACTTAATTTGCATATCTTCTTAGTTCGTAAAGATTTATAATCCTGCTTTCAATTTGTATTCATTTCTTATCTGATACATAACGCGTCTGCGTTGTTATTCTGCTGATATCTTGTACGCATGACCTGATGATATACTTGTTAAGCATCCATTTTTTTTTCACTTCCTGTTTAATGTCGAAGCATGAAGTTGCTTCTTTTTGATTTTATTTAAATTTATGTGATAAACGCCATCAATTTGGTGGTAAGAGATATTTTTAATACATTTACATAAAAAATTAAAGCCTTTTGTTCTTTTTAGGCGTTTTCTTGATTTTTTTTCTTGACGTTGTTTTTCTTTACGTTTTAATAACGTTTTTACTTTAATTACACGTATATCATTAATTCAATTCACAACGTAATTGAATTTTAAGTACGCAGTTGATTTTATGGTTGCGTACAATTTTTCGTTCTATAATTGCAATTTTTTGAATGGATACTTCAAATTAATGCAATAAGAAGTGGATTTAACAATTTTAAGAAGAAATTTGTACGGATTTTATAAAGATAAATTCAATTTGGGATGTGGCTGATAACATTATGTCAAGATTGCACCATGATGATGTAAGAATAACTTCATCCTGTTAACTTCTCCGTAATCATATTTAGATACCAGTGGTTGTCAAAAAGAAAAGTTTGTGTACAAAATTTCTAAGGTATTTATTTAGTGATTTATTTAGTACTTTAAGCCTAATTTTAAGACCTTCATTATTTCATAATTACATTTAATTCAATAAACATAGTCTTTATATTGTTATTTTTTACATTTTTGTCAAGTCGGTTTAATTGTCCCGATAATTTAAAAAAGACAATTTGGCGCCCGAGATAACTTCATTTTGTTACATTCTTTATTATTGATGGTAAGTGGTAATTAAGCAAATCATTTTATTTGAACCGGTCCAATTTAATCTACCGATGAGCCAAAGGCACAATTATAAATGGTGTAAGGTTAGTACTGTCGCCTCGAGCAAGAGACATTGATTTGCTTTTATTACCATTTATTATTATTTTCACTTTTGTGTATTTCAGTTACGATTGTTAGTGTTCACCATTTAAAGGTATTGTAACCATTGTATTCTTGTATTCTTATTGTTCATAATAATAGTGGGAAAATATTTCTAGCAAATCTTTACTGTCCGTTTGGTGGGGTTTCACATTTACCATCACCTAGGTTTTCAAATTTACCGTCTTTTTTCTGTCATTCTTACGCGACTAGAGCGCCATGGACTTGTCAAATCATTCAGAGTTATACTGTTGTATGTCACATTTTTTTTTATTTTCAAGTTATGCATACTACAAAGGTGTATGTGCTATGAACTTCATCTCCACAGAGCTTCAAAAGTGTATTATTACTCTAGCAACATGGCAACCAAAAATACATAGTTGTATGCAGTTCAAATGGAATTTTTAGAGTTTCTTAATTGTATGTGGTACATACACTTTTGTGACTTTACAACTTATAGTTCAGCATTAGCGACATACGACTATCAGATGTGCTAAAAGCCGAGTGTAGTACAGGTTATTTTACATTAATTTATGTGCTCGTGAAATTAATAGGATCCTGTCAGATTGTTTGAAAAATAGTAGACAAGAATCATGAAAGGAAATCTCAAAGTTCTTAAAAAATAGTTAACTAGCAAAACTTTGTTGTGCGCATTAATAAATGATTTTGTAGATAACAAAGGAATAATATGGAGCAGTCAAATTATTCTGGGGATGCTGTGGGGAATAAGTTGTTGGTATTGAAAAACAAACCGTTACAGTTTACCTAACATCGAAAACAGTATGCCGAATAGCTCTACTAATTTTGTTGATTGTGAAGGATACGATTCGGATAAAGATAAATAGTATGAACCTTCCTGGTCTGAAGAAGACTCAAGCAGTAGTTTTGAAGGGGATGAAACAGATAAAATTTATGAAATTGATTTAAATAAAGAAAATCTAAGTGAAATAGGACAATCCAATGAAACTGCAGGTAATAAGAACAACAAGAGACAAGACAAAATTTTATAGCACAAGACACAAAGAGATACCTCAACTTGGAAATGCAACAAGAGAAGAAGGAATATGATGATCAGATCAAGGAGAATGATGCTGCACGTGCAGACAAATAAAATATCGAGACACTCCTAGTATGGTGTGTTTAGTATTTGACTTACAAAATGTACTTACATGTCCAAGAGCAGAAATAGCTAACTTTTATTACAAAATTAAGTCAAATGTTTACAACCTAACTGCAATATTGTCGAATACAAAGCATGTTTATTATTCATTGTGGGACGAAATGTTAATGAGCTAGTGCACTGGTGAAAATTCTTACCCAAGTTTTCATAGATACCCCTAATTTAAAATAATTAGTGCTATGGGGTGATAGCTGTGTTCCCCAAAACCGTAATTCACACATGTCTGTTGCCATTGCTCTATCTTTACAGGAGCATCTCAACATTGAAACTATAACCATGAAATATTCAGTACCCGGGCATTCATGCGTTCAAGAAATTGACACCGTGTATTTTATTGATAGGGTAACTAAAGGTAGCTGAATATTACTCGCCGTTGTCACTATTACGTCTTCTTCTAAAGGTAAGAGACAGGCAACACTTTAAAATCATGCAGCTAAATAAAGGAAAGTGATTTTAATGGTTTCAAGTCCTTTGCTTAGCACATACAATTATAAAGTGCCTTTTTCTCAAGTTTCTTCTTTACAATTTATAAAATAAGTGGTGTAACTGGTGTAAATTTTAAATAAATATAATAAAGAAATTGTAAAAAATGTTCTCCAAAACACAAATCGTTATAACTAACTGGAGATACTAACCATTCACCACAAATAATCCCTTTGTCCCAGTCGGTAGTTTAAAGTGGGCCGATTCAATATTTTGATTTGCTTAATTACAACTAAGATGCAAACTAAGATGACGTAATCCTTAAGTAATGTTGCGCAATATATTGCAATAACAATGCTTTTATGTTATCAGCCACACCCAAAACTGGAATTTTATCTCTTAAACATTTATCTTCATGAATTGGAATAATCCAATATTTATTGCATTTATTGCATTGAAATTTTCAATGCAAAAATTGCAATCATAAAATGAAAGCGTACGCAACAGTAAAATTAAATGTGTATTTAAAATGTAATCAAAGTACCAATAAAACTGAACTAAAATAAAAGTGCCTGAAAAGAGCAAATGTTTTAATTTTTAGTATAATGCGTTAAAATATCTTACCATCAAATTAAGTAAAATTAAAGGAAATAAAAAACGTTAAGCTAATTAAATTTCAAGCAAAAATGTAACCACTAATACCTAAAATCTAAATAAAATGTAAATAAAATAAAAAGGGAAAAAACTAAATGCTAAAGAAAGGACTAAATAGACCAAAATCCTACCACGGTCACGTTCGTTCGGTGAGTCAAAATCGGTAAATCCAAGATACGACTATTTCCATGGCAAATTAGCTCAGGATGCTTCGTCGTGGAGAACAAGAGAGGCCACTCTACCCTTCACGAGATTCAGGTTTCATGTTGTTCCACAGTCGTCGTCCAAGACTAGACATACCCCCTCCTAACATGCACGTTTCGTAATTAAATCGAACTCTAGGGGAAGTAGCAAAGAGAAGGATGATGCACTCTTACGAACACAACACCCCCTAAAACTAGTAAAACGTCATAATCAGGAAGTGAACTAATCTAGGTTGACACGAGGCGAACCGAAGTCTTCAAGCACCGTCCAAGAATAGAACGCTAGACAAATCAGAAATAGTCAAAAGCTAGAATTTCGAAAACAATTTCAGGGAAACTAAAATAACTAAATCAAATAAAAAATAAAATGTATACAAGCATTAATGAAATAAACTTTCACATTACACTCTATAAATACTTATCTTTAGATTTTATAGTGTACTTTAAATTATACAATCTAAACGTTTCGATAACACTTACAGTTATTATAGTTTATGTTTGAATTTTTCAAATTTGACAAAATTGTTTACTACATCTTTAACAATTTTTAACAAACATTACTACTGACGAAGATAACTGTAAGTGTTATCGAAACGTTTAGATTGTATAATTTAAAGTACACTATTAAAAAATCCCAAAAAAGATAAGTATTTTATTATGAGTGTTAATGGTGAAAGTTTACATTTTCATAGTAATGCTTGTATACATTTTATTTTTTATTTGATTTAGTATAATTTAAAGTACACCATTAAAAAATCCCAAAAAAGATAAGTATTTTATTACAAGCATTACTAGTTTTCTTATCAACGGTTAAGAGTTTGAAAATTTCACGTTAAATTAACGATCAGAGGTAAACTCAAAAGGGTTATCTTAAATTTTACTATTGTAACAATAGCAAATTGTAAATCCAACAAAAGAAGATAATCTGCCTGAGAACTCATGTCCCAAAAAATCGGCAAAACAATCGCACGATGTGATCTAAATATCAACAATCGTGCTAAACAAATGTAGCAAAAATAAAATAAGTGGTTTGCAAAGCCACAAAAATATAAAATAAAATAATGTGCGAAATAAGCACAAAAATAAATTACTTTGAAAAATCATCAAAATAATCAAAATGTAAATATGAAAACCAGAATGTAAGAACCTCAAAAATACTAAAAATAGAATAATAATTAAGAACTAATGGGGTTTTAAATCTTTAGCATGGAAAACACCTAATGGTTTATTATCAATAGGGGTGGCCAATCGGTACGTAGTTGGACCTAACACCTCAATAACTTTTGCTTCAATAAATTTTGGAGCTAACTTTTGACTATAATTTCTAGTCGCATCAGATAAAGTAAAATTCTTTTTCCAAACTAAATCGCCGACGTTTAATTTCAATGGACGCCGTCGCAAATTGTAAGATTTTGAATTTCTTTCGTAAGCTGCATGTAAATTTTGTTTAGCATGTAAAAAAATGGGTGAAAGTTCATTTAAATCTTGAACTAATTGTTCACGGTTAGTAATAAATAAATCATCCTCTTTAAAATCCTTTAGTCGACCATAAAAATCTCCAGAAATTGGAACTGTCCGACCAAATGCCAAAAAGGAAGGTGAAAATTTCGTAGACTCATGAACAGCGTTACGAATAGCATGGGAAATTTTGTGAATTTCAACATCCCATTCCTTGTGATCATCTTTAATATAAGACCTAATCGCAGTACCTACTACTTTATTAACTCTCTCAACAAAATTTACTTGGGGATGATAACTTGCATTGAACCAAATGGATTGAACTTTGTAAGAATTCATTAAATTTTTAAATTGTGCACTTTTAAATTGAGGACCATTATCCACCATACAAATTTGAGGAACACCATAAACTAGAAATACATAATTTTCAATATATTGACAAATGCCTTTAGCAGTAGCACTGCGCATACGGTGAATCAAAGTAAATTTAGTAAACCAATCACAAATAACTAATAAAACTGTGTTACCACTCTTCGATCTTGGAAAAGGACCCACTAAATCAATAGAAATACATTGAAAAGGATAAAAAACATTTTTCTCCTTACCCATAAAACCATTATGATTAAATTGTGAAGACTTGCTTCGGTTACAAATATTACAATTTCTAATATATTTGGAATGGTCTGACTTCATTTTTGGCCAATAATAAAATTCTTTAATTTTTGAAAAATTTTTAAAATCACCAAAATGTGATGATGTTGGATCATCATGAAATTTCTGTAAAATATTTTTCCTTAAAGATCTCGGAACAACTAATTTCCATTCCACTAAATTCGATTCGATGTTTAAATCATTTGAAATAAATTTGTAAAGTTTATTATCTTCAACTCTCCAATCAGGAAATAAATAAATCTGGCTAATCGACCTGAAGAATCTTTTAAATTATTGATCCAAATAAGTGAATAATGATCAGTAATAACTTTAAAATGGGTACCTTCAATGTAAGGCCTAAACTTTTGAATTCCAAAAATAACGGCTAGTAATTCACGTTCTGTAATTGAATAATTTCAAATTCAAATTCAAACACGTTTATTAATAATTATAGGTACAATTGTTGATAAAAGGGATTTTACAATTTCAGTCGGCTGCTCAGGCGAGGTAGCCTCTTCAGCCGGTTGATTACATAGTTTTTTGATTAAATACATTTCATTTTTTATAAGTTTATAACATGTTGTCTTATTGTCTAGGCAAAAAAAAGAAAAAAAAAACATGTTAGTTGGATGACGTTACTTAAGTTAGTAGTATTTCATTTTTCATTCCTATTCTAGTCACTAGGGGCGGGGCTGTGAGTGGGCGGCTTGATGTTTCCTTGGGAGCATGTAGGCGGTTGGTCCCTCGGAGCATCTGTGGAACTGCGGTCCGGGATGGACGTCGGCGAAGCTGCTGCATCAGGCATCTGTAATATAATGAACTATGTATGAGCATTTGATTATGATTTTTGAGGAATGTTAGTAGGTAGTGTTTAGTGTTATAGATTTTGTTAGTGTTACTTTTGTTAAATGAATGTGTGTTGCATGAGTGTTAGTTATCGTAAAGCGAGTGGTGTGGATTGTATGAGTTCATCGACGTCCTCAGGAGGGTCGTCTAGGAGTTGGGTTAGGACGGCTGGGGGGAACTTGAATTTAATTTTAGGTTTGCGGTACAAGCATCTATCTCTTGGAGGATTGTTGAATGGGGTGAGAAGGATTTCTCTCGTATCTTCGTTGTCACCGAAGACTCGGCGATAAGTGAATTGTTTTTGGAGTGTTTTAAGTCTTTGTGTAATTGGTGTTATTTGTGCGTGATCAATTGTGAGTGTACAAAGGTGTTTGTAGTGTAATCTATGTATTTTGCGTAGAATTCGGCGTTCGCTGGATGCGAGAGATTGTAGGTGTTGACGTTTAAGGATTGCGTACAGTGGAGCCCTGTAATCGACGATTGGACGAATAAATGTTTTATATGTGTGTTGGAGGGTATCGGGCTTACAACAGCGTAGTCGACCCGTAGGGCGCTTAGTATAGTTGAGCGTCATCTTGTTAACGACATCGTCCAATTTAACGTTCTGTCAAATCGGACCCCCAGGTACACGACGTCGTCTGAAGGCCGCAGCCGTTCGCCTTGCAGAAGGATGTTGACATTGTCGGAGGATTGTAGCACGTTATGAGAATAATTAAGATGTCTAAAAAGTATTAGTTGAGTCTTAGTGGGATTGATGGTAATTCTCCATCGGTTAGCCCATTGTGTGAACGCATTGATTTGGTTCATAATTGAGAGGGAGGCCGTCGCGGTTTCACCGCTAGCTGCCCAGAAGGCAGTGTCGTCCCCGAAGAGCATGACTGAAATATGGGGGGTAACTGGTCTAGGGGTATCGGAACAATATATGAGGTAAAGCAATGGGGCCAGGGACGAACCTTGTGAAACTCCTGCTAGGGGTACGAAAGATTGAGATAGACTCGACCCCACTCTCACCATCACCGATCGGTTAGATAGGTAGGTGTATATTAGTCTGGTGAAGTGATCGGGGATTCTTAAGGAGCGGATTTTGTGGATTAGTCCCGCGTGCCATACTCTATCAAAATCCAGAAATATAGCAAGCGAGCATTGTTTCAGGTTAAGGGCTTTTGTGGTGTCGGTGAGCAGCTTGAGAAGGGGGTCTTGGGTGGATCTTAATGGCCTAAAACCAAATTGGTTAGGGGGAAAGAAGTTATTACCTTCGAGAAAATCTCTTAGTCTACGTGTTAGGATTTGTTCAAGGCACTTGCCAAGAACGTTTAGTAGCGAAATGGGGCGATAAGAAGAGGGTAGCGTAAGGTCAGTTCGGGGTTTGGGTATCATAATGACCGTAGAAGATTTCCACGCCGATGGAAAGTATCCTATGGAGAGGCATTTGTTGTAAATGGTGGCTAATAGGTTGATGGCTGGGGGAGGGAGCTGTCGAAGGATGGCACGGTTAAGACCGTCCTGACCGGGGGCATTGTTTTTACCCCTCTTTAGGGTGTTCATTATTAGGTCGGATTGAATGGGACTCAGGAGGGGATCGTTTTCTAGAAGGTGGTATTCAGGAAGTGGAGTAGCTTGGAGTATTTCCAGGTCATTTTCGAGTCGCGCTTTTAGTTCTACGTCAAAATGAGGTAGATCTGGGGACTGAAAGGTGTCTTGAAGGTGGATATTGAAAAAATTGGCTTTTGCTTGGTCAGTGGCATAAAGGGTACCGTGTGCATCCTGGAGATACGATTTGGAGTGATTCCTATGGTGGGTTAGTCTGCGAAATGTGTTCCAGAATTTCTTGCCGTCACGGTAGTCGAGGGACGAGGTGACTCGTGCCCATTTTTCTTCGATGAAAATGTTTGTATCTCTACGGATAAGGGCATTAAGGCGGTTATATTCAGTTTTAAGGATTGGATCTCTATGTTTAAGGAATCTGCGGAAAATTTTCCTTTTATTAAATTGATGATGTGTGGTGGAAGCGGTCTACGGGATATATCTATAGTTTTATTGGGGATAGAGACGTTGATGGCATCATTGATCACCGAAGAAAGGTCTGTGATAGCATTGTCTATGTCTAAGGGAGAGGTTAAGGTGGGGATAGCGAGATGACCTGTAACGTGCCTAGAGAACACGCTCCAGTCCGCGTCTTTAAAGTTGCGCCCAGTTATGATATTAGGGGGCGGGGCCGGCATAGGACAGAATTCAGTTTTAATTAAAAGTGGTAAATGATCGGAGGTTATGGTGGTCCCAATGTAACAATCGGCGTCGAGGTATCTTTGAATAGGTGCGGAGCATATGATGTGGTCGATGATGGAAGCACCACTATGGCTGAAGTATGTGGGAGTGGTGTTATGAGTGCGCCATAATGGTAGTTGTAGAAGTAGGTTGGATAATTGTATTCCGTTGGCGTTGTCACTGGAGTCACCAAATTGGGTATGGCGAGCATTAAGGTCGACAAGCAGGATTGCGTTAGGGAGATTGGCAATTAATGTAAGGAGATCGCACGATAGCGTGTTGGCACCTGGAGGATTGTAATAACTAAAGAATATGATGGGGCGGTTGGGAAAGTGTACCGTGGCGGCAACGCATTCTAGGTGACTGAGATATGGTGGTAATGGAAACGGGGTTGAAGCGAAACGGTTGTGTATAAGTAGGGCGGTGCTCTAGTGCCATTAATGGCACTAAAGTCAAGAAAAGAACTGTAGTTGGTAAAGTTTAGATGATTATTGGTAGAAAGTTTGGTTTTCGTTATTGCAAGAACTTGGATATTTTCTGTATACAGAAGATTTTTAATTAAATTCCGTTTGCTATGGACTCCGCGAGCGTTTACTATGCCGATTATGAGCTCCTTTGAATTAGGGGCGTGGCTAGGATTAAAGGGAATGGGTTAGACAACAACGGCTAGTCCTCTGGACGGACTAAGGGCATGGAGAACGGAACACGGCCGCCCGTGTAGGTAGCTATGGTGCTGCGTTTGAGGAATACTCGAGTGGCGAAGTCGATTCTGCTAACGATCAACCCTCGCCGCTCTGGAAAGGCGGAGATTAAGGTGTGGGTAATTGTACGGATAAAATCGTTTATCCGGAGGAAGTGTTCGACGTCAGGATCGTCGGGTTCGGAAGAGGAGGTAGACGTGTTAAGGACGGGCTCAGGGACAGCAGTTTGGGACGGGGAGGAAGGAGTTTCACGTCTCTTCTCGCACGTGAATGAGTAGGTGGGATGGTCGCCCCCACAGTTGTTACACCTGGGGGTTGACAGGGACTTACACGAGGTAGATTTGTGGTTTTCACCACAGGTGGGGCAACGGACTCTGGAGGATCAGTCCTCTGAAGCATGTCCCACCTGCGTGCAGGTGGAGCAGTACTTCGGGACTGGGGCTGGTGCATGGGATGGCTCGCATTCGTAATGTCTACCGAACATGTAGACACCTCTAACGAGTAGGAAGTCAAGGGTGGTTTTAGAGTTGGTGATGACCCGGATGAAGGAGGTGGGGAGGTTAGACGTACGGGAGATGATTCTAATGACCTCTGAGACATGGGGGAGGGAGATGGTATTGGTTATTTCGGCGTCGGTGATATCCTTGTCTACGTGTTTAATCACGCAGGACAAGGATGGTGGTTTAAGGGAGGTGGAGTTTGGTCGGGGACCAGGAAGCTGGGATAGGGAAACATTTGGGTCGCCGTATAGGTGCTGTAGCTTACGCTCTAGGTCGGAAAGGAGAGGGTTACGGGATTTCAGCAAGGCGGTGTGGTTGTAATTAAGTTTGAGGTTGGTTAGCGGGAGCTCAAGGGAGAGGATGGAGTTGTAAAATTGTTTCTGCGTGCAGATAGAGTTGGGGATGTTTCTGACGCAGTAACGGCAGCAGGACGGTTTGGACACAGTGGAAGCTGTAGCGGAAGAGGTGGTGGAAGAGGATGTGGAGGTGGTACGTTGGCAGGCCGAAGGAGTTGAAGGACGTGAAGAGGGAGAGGGTATAGTGCGGGTGGAGTTTGTGGTAGACGTAGCTGCGGCGGCATACGTCTTCGCTATCGTGATGACCGGAAGGAGGTAGGTGACCAAAGGCTGGCAAGACGGGGGGGGTGGGGTTAGTTAAACAGGGTCTCTCCTGTTTAACCATCGTGTATTATGTTAGGGCACACAGCCGGAGTGCAGCCTCACACCCCGTGGGTTAAGGCTTTGTAACTGTGGCCCCGAGTGCTGATGTCTGAAGCGTAGTGTAAATATGTGTGTAAATGATACTCGGTCAGAGTTCACGAACCGAAGACCTTAAAAGGTCTCCTAATGCACCAGATAACGCCGTATGCTACCAGCAGTGACGACGCGACCGGTACACCAGGGAGTCGCGAACTTAACCGGCACAAAACTTTCCGCGTAAGAAGTTACGATATAGAAGCACTCTCACGTTTGATGCGCGATCAGAACTGCGCCCTTGATGGAATTTTCAACCCTTTTTGGTTGAATTAAGAGCCTTTTTGCTGGTCGTTTTTGTCGGCCCTTTTTGTACTTGCTCACGTGAGGGGCGCATTTAGGCCTTGGGATCGGTCTTGGACTTGGGGTTGGGGCAGGATTTTGGCTTCTTTTCGGGGCCTTTTGCAACCCTTGGTCGGGGTTGAGCCCTTAATTAAGATCCTTTTGGTTGTATTAACAGCCTTTTCGGCAGTTCAGCCTGGAGGTTAGACAATTGTGCGTATTCTTTTAATTCCTATCTACAGATTGTAACCTTAGGAAATTTTATTTATACATTGGGGTTGTATTCTAATAAGGGGCCCTAATGCTAACTTGTAAGACAGGTGTAGGCCCTCGCCCCATTGCCGTGGCTCCTTGATGTATATGAGCTCTAACCTAATTTTATAAGACAAGTGTAGGCCTTCGCCCCTGTCGTGGTCTTTTTGGTGTAATTGTATGTGAGCCCTAATCTAACTTTATAGGACAAGTGTAGGTCCTCGCCCCCCTTGGCGTAATTGTATGCGAGTCCTAACCTAATTTATAAGACAAGTGTAGGCCTTCGCCCCTGTCAGGCGCCCCTGGTTGGATATGGTAAGGAACCCTAACCTTATAAGACAAGTGCCTTCGCCCCCTGTCGCGGCCCCCTTGGTGCAATTGTATGTGAGTCCTAACCTAATTTTACAAGACAAGTGTAGGTCTTCGCCCCCTGTCGTGGCCTCCTGGTTAGAAATGGTATTTGTTTTTGTAGGTTATGACTGGTAATTTGAAGTTGTATTCTAATAAGGAGGCCTAATGCTATCTCGTAAGACAGATATAGGGCTTCGCAACTTACTGTTGGGACTTCGCCCCGTGACCCCTTGACGTAAAATTTGAATTTGTATTCTAATAATTATTGCTATCTTGTAAGACAGGTGTATGAACATGTGTTAGGGTTTGATCTTGCGTGGGGAATTTGAATGACAGTAAAATTTAATTATAGAACACTTATTTTTTATTGCAAATATCATAATTAAAAAATCCACAGTGAGTTATAAAAAAAATTACGGACATTCAGATTATTCTCTAATGAAACAAAAATTTTTATTAAGTTAATTACTTACATGACAGTTATTACAATATCATTTTCTAAATCTGTACAAGTAAATAAATAAAGGTTAAAAGCACACTTACCACCTCTGTATTGAAAGAACATTTTTGAGGGACTGATTCACGAGTGACTGTCATTGCTTTGTGTTACTCGTCTAATGAAACTAAATCACTTTCTATGTTTTACGTTTATGAATAGTTGATGTATAACTAGCTATTGATTTCCCCATAATTAATTTTTAGAGTGTAAATATACAAACAACCTAATTATCTTTATCACACTTACTGAAACTCGTATTTATATTTCCCTTAAAGTAATTAATAACAAAGCGGTTTGAACAAAATATTATATGTTGTCCATACATGCATACACAAGCAAATTGTTTTTTTATAAAAAACCTCATTAAAAAGTTTGGAAAGTAATAATTACGTATTTTAAATTCCACAACAACAATATGCAGTTAGAAACCACTGTTCATGTTTACTTTTAGCT
This sequence comes from Vesta saturnalis, assembly GCA_036346205.1. NCBI lineage: Eukaryota > Metazoa > Arthropoda > Insecta > Coleoptera > Lampyridae > Vesta > Vesta saturnalis. The sequence continues at coordinate 727,238 of JARFJB010001939.1, read as the reverse complement.
AATTACTGTGTAATTATATAATCCTGTTAAATTCGAATGGGTAACATAATTTCTTTTAAAAAACACTAACAGATTGTGACCTTTTGCCTAGATGAAAATTTATTTATACATAGTTTAAATTAAATTGCTTTAAAAATAAAATTAATCGATTAGGTTGCTTACGGCGATAGTAAACATCAAAAATTAAGGAATGTCGCTTTCATTTATTTACCTTTCAATACGATTTTTCAAGAACTCATATTTAAAACCATAATAAGTGGAGCATAACAGGAGCTGAGAGCAAGTTCAAAAATATACAGCTAGGTGACTCAACTTTTACTACAGAAAACATTCCTAGAAATACACTATTAGATGGCACCACAAACAAAATCAAATTTACTATCACGAGGATCAAGACAAGGGGTGAAGCCTGTAACACAAGTTCCTATACCTGTCTTACAATTTAGCATTAGGCCCCTTATTACATTATCGTTTTTACATTAGTAACGTTCTAGTTTCGGTACCGTCAGCATCAACAATGAATTCGCCCTGCTATGAATATACAATAGCTGATATTCTAGATTTCGAAAATTTAATGATAAATTACTATTGCATAACAATACCTGAAGATGATGCAGTTGTGAAGAATGACGATAAAGAAAATGCGAGTGAGAGTGGTAACCTAGTTATTGTTGGTAGCGAAAAGGAGACAATGTTAGAAGATCAATCAGATAAGACAGATACTGATGCTAAAAGAGATGTAATCTTAAAATAGCATTACTTATAATAAATTATTATTAATAAACCCTTTATCTTTTACAGCCACCGAGAAGCCCAATGAGAAGGAGGTTCTAACAGAATTTCTATCAAATAAGAAGGATTCTGCTGTTGATACTGCTACATAAGATGTATTCTTAAAATACTGTCATTAATAAATAAATAAATCATTATTTAAAAAATCATTTAGCTTTTTATTGGGGTTTATACTGTTAACAGAAAACATACAAATTCAGCCTTGGGGGTTAGGGGTGAAGCTTCGAGAGCAAGTTGCGATGCCCTATACCTCTTATAAGTTAGTGTCAGCCCTCCTATTAGAATACAATTTCAAATTTCTAGCATAACCTACAAAGACTTAAATAAAATTTTAAAATTTTTCACCAAGGATCATGGGACGAAGACCTAAAAGTAAGTTGTGAAGCCCTATACCTGTCTTACAGGTTAACATTAAGGTCCCTTATTAGAATACATATTCAAATTATCATCCTATTGTTTTAAACGGTCACATGAAATCGTGTGCGTTTCTTCTACTTTAAAAAAAATTGTAGTCAATGATAAAATGATAAAATTTACGCTCTCATAAATTTATTTTTTATCGACGCGTGTTTTATACCATATAGGTAAGAATCGTTGTAACCGTACTATAGTTAGTGCGACTCCTGTTCCTCGATTCCCAAAGATAACCGATCGTATTCGAACATAGCTGGGTGCTTACACCCATTCCTCCAATATAATTTTAAATAAAGGCAAATAAACAAGTTTTACAACACTTTTATTTTACACAAAAATATGTAACATTTTTACACACAAAATACAATTCTCTCTTTATGTCTGTGCTTTAGTGCATCCAATTTAATTTTTAATTTTATAATTTAATTCTATACTTTGTTCTTCCAATTCTCTTTCTAATCAATAATTAGATATACATAACGTATCCGTATTTTCGAATTGTAATATATAAAGTAATTTATTTCTTGTGGTTATGGGTTTAATACCTATTATAACTAATTCTGTCCTCACGGATGACTGCTCCAATTTCCTACAATCTGTAGACATAACACATTTAATTTCTCACATAGAAATTTCGTTAATTTTATCCATGTCTTGTTGCGAGGAAATTTACATTTTCCGTATTTTCTAAAGCTTTTACATGCCCCACAACATCCTCTATCTTAGCAAAAGAACCCCCATTAAATGTGGTAATTGCATTAGTCTAAACGTCTTGTCTTTTTTCTCTCGTGTTCCTCTTGTTTTTCTCGTCTCCACCGGTTTTCTTTCGTCTCTCTCTTGCCCCTTACGTTTCTCTCTCGTCTCTCTTGCTTCTCTCGCTTATCCCGTGTATATCTCTGTCGTCTCTCTTCCCCCCTCTCTATCTCTCCGCTCTCGTCTCTCGTCTCCCCTACCCCCCTCCCCCCTCTCCCCTCTCTCCTCTCTCCTATCTCCTCTTACAAAATCGTGGCGACCACGCTCGCATCGTGGTTCCACAGTTAACTCTATTTTGGTACTAAAGTGACGATATCTGCAGAACGGTTAGTGATATAGATACAAATTTCTATACTTTTATTCTAAATGTAACAGTAAATCCAAAAATGCAAAATATACAGGGTGTTCCATTAAAAAAACAGGTTTGGGTTAGCATGTTTTTGTCAATCGGCCTGTATATATACCTAAATATTTTTAGAATGTAGGTCCAATGATCGTGTATTATTACCACACCAAAATTGGTTTTGATATCTCTAATAGTTAAGGAGAAATCCTCCGCCCAACGCAGTAGACACCTTCCCTGTATAACGCATACGATATGGTATTTTAGAATATCGAAATTATGTAATAAACTTTCGTCCTCCCCGAAAACGACTTATTATGTATTTAGCTCAATTTCCCCTCCCTTTCTGCTTATAATTTCACTAGTATTTTAAACTAGTTGAAGTTCACATCGTGCGGAAGTGTGTAATTATGGATGCGAATAAACATAGCTCTCGATTAAAATGCGGCGAGTTAAAGTTAGTGCGTGAAAATAAATTAAAATCTGCGGTATGGCAAAGCTTCTTTGCAGCTAACCTGAAGAGAGTAAGGTTCCAGTTAGTGTTGAACTAAAACGGTCAATAACCAACAAAACAGTGACTTTAGTTCCGTTCGAGATCTGCGAAGGAAAGGGATTCATGGAACTAGCTCAGCATTTTATTAACGTAGGCGTTAAACATGGACCCGTAGATGTTAAAGATTTAGTTTCACATCCGAGAACAGTATCTAGAGCACTAATTGACAGTGCAACTTCTCTTAGAAATAATGTTGCACCTATAATAAAAAATATTTTCAGTAACATTGGAAGGGTGTTAACATTTGACATGTTGAGTGATTTGTATCGCAACAGAAACTACATGGGTGTAAGTGCTCATTACATAATAAATGGAAATCTTGAAGATCGCGTTTTGTGTACACGAGAATTTGACAGTTATCTGAAAAAAACGTGAGAAACATAAAATCTGAGCTAGTCGGTGTTTTGCGTTCTTTTGACATTCACTCTGTTGCGGAAGCAAATAAGGTAGTATTTGTCATTGATAAAGGCTTTAACGTTATGTCTGCACTTCGTCAACATCCAAGAATAAACTGTTGTTCAGCACATGTTCTCAATACTTAAAGCACACTACTCGAAATGACGGAGACGAAGTGAGTGTTGTTCAGAAAGTTACTTCTATTTGTCGTTCACTTACAACGTACTTCAAAAGATCAGGACTACAAAACCGACTTCAACGGTCAGTGAAAGGTGACGTTGAAACTCTTTGGAAAAGCAACCTTGCAACGTTCAGTTCAATCGCCTCTCAGTGGAATATGTTCAAAATTTTAGAAGAAATGTATCAAACAAGATATTTAGACAGTAATTGCAAGGCTCTACTTGATGAACTGATTGCGTTTTTGGCGCCATTTAAGCAAGCGACAGACGAGTTGGAGGCATCAGAAACACCAACACTGTATTTAGTTATTTTGTGGAAGCAGAAGCTACTGTCCTGTTTTGCAGCCAAATCATGAAGACAAATCTCAGTTTATAGCTGACATGAAGTTAAAAGCGGAAAGTGTACTCAAGGAGAAACTTGAAATCACGTCATTTCACAAACTTGTAACATTTTTACATCCAAAGTACAAGGGGTTCAAATGTTTCAATGATGAAGAAAACTAAGAAATTCATGAAGTAGCGAGAATAATAATGAATTTTCATCACAAGTTGCCTGAAAATAAATCTGAACCTCGAGTGCAAAGGTGTAACAGCAAGGCAGGATTATTAAATGAGTTTGAAGACTCGTCTAATGATGAACCATTATCATCCAAGTACATTTGTACTAAAGCCATGCAGACGAAAAATTTGATTTGATTTCATGGTGGAGTGAACATGAAAAGGATTAACCAAAATTGCTTTTTTATCCATGCTATCCCTGCGTCGAGTGCCCCTTCTGAAAGCAGTTTTTCCACGGCTGGTCGCATCTTGCAGAACAGAAGAACATGCCTTAAACCTTCGTCTGTACATAATATTATATTCCTCCACAGCAATCTTCGCTAACTGCGGTACAATGCTGCATGAACATGTGTTTCGACTGTTTTGTGCTTTTTAAGTAAATATTTATGTGAACATCAACAAATTTAGTTCATCGTAGTATATAAAACATTTTTCTTATTTAAATAGAAACAATTCCATTTATCTAAAGGCAAAAACGTTTTAAACATTATTTCTTGGTCCGAACGCATTAATTAAATATTACAATGAAACTATTCGTGTTTTTTAATTTTAAGCTGTCAGCTACTATTTCTACAATTGCAGTTAGCTGGCTACATTCCTGTTAACAGACCTTTAATACGCATCGCGTAATAGTATATTGTACAACAAGTGTTGAAAGGGCAAGATTTCACACGAGTTTGCAGGATTGAGCCACGAGCGGAAGGCGAGTGGCTTAAGCAAACGAGTGTGAAATCGACTTTTCAACACGTGTTTTACACGATACTTTTCCGACGACCACCATAAAAAAATCAAAAGTAGGTATATTATTTGATTGATTAAAGTTAATTGGTATTATTTTATTAATTAAAGTTAATTGTGAAATTTTGACAGTTTTGGAAATGTATTGGTGCTAGAACCCGGTGGTTTTTTTCTGTAGATAAGAAATTTTGAATTTTTTGCGCGGCACAACGATCTTCTGTAAGCACCTCAGGAACCACTAATGAAGTTTCACACAGAAGCGGCGACTTGGCACCAGAAGTGTATGCTGCAGCTTTTTCACGCAACGGCGGCTGTTTGATGCTACTGTTTCAACAATGTGTTTCGAGATTTCTATCTTTTTACTGATCGAGTCATTTACATAACCTTCAGCAGTCCCGCTGGACTGCCATCGCCATGGCATTTTAGGGCTAGAAGGTCACCAGTTTTGTCAGCAACAATTGTTGCTGATGTTCTTCTGTATGTGTGTCCTGTATATGTTTCTGGGTTAGGCAGCTTCAAAAACTTGGCAATGTCTTGAATTATTTTGCCTAATTTGTTAATGCCCATATATTGTTTAGTACATTTTCCTTTTTGATAATTGATAAAGAATTTTTGATTCTTGTCAGTCATTGTTGAGGGTCGCAGATTCATATATTTTTTACAGACACTATAAAAATTGTCTGAAATAACAAATTGTCTCGGTTTCTTAGTTTTGGTATAAGGCACATCAACAATTAACGCTGAATTCACATCTTTAACATTACCCAGTTTGACATTATAAATTTTACCTTTCCTCATGCATCCACAAACTCCAAAAATAAGGGCCGTCTAAAAATATTTGAGATTAGAAATTGAAATTCAAATGTCATGTTTACATACTTTTGTTAATAAAAACACTTCATCAGGAGCTGTTTCCAAAAATGTTTTGATGTCGTTATTAGTTAAAACATTTGCTTTTTTTTTGGCACATAATTTACTGACTGCTTGTTTAACAGAGCTTTTAACTTGGAATACGGAGCAATGTTGACGTCATGTTTTGTTATTAAGGTTCCTCGAAGCATGGAATATATTGACCACAACGTACTGGATTTATATTTTGCACTGAGGTCGCCGAAATATGCCAGTAATACTTTTTCAGAAAATAATTTACTTTACTTTTAAGTCTCCAGTCCATGAATTGTTTATAAGCATATTCATAACGCTCTTTCGATATTGATGGTAACAAATTCTCACATGCTTTGCGGCTTTTTCTGCGATTTCCAGAGGGGTAAGGTTTTCATAATTATCACTGTCGCTTTCATTATTATTAAATTCCATTTTTTATTCAATGTTGGATATGTTCGTCAGTTTCAGAATTCACAAATGACAAATGTCAAATTTCATTGGTAACCATGATTGCACTACCAATGTTGAAAATTTTAATTCATAATTAATTAAAATTTTCAACATCGCTGACAGCCAATCAGATTGATTGATTTTATATTTTACACAGTAACTCCCGCCATTCGCAATCTCCCACTTTCAGTAACAAAAAACGGTGCAGAATTCAATACATTTCATAGTGGTCGTCGGAAAATGAATTTTATATATATATATATATATATATATATATATATATATATATATATATATATATATATATATATATATATATATATATATATATATATATGAATGAAAACTCATTTTCGGATATATTCGCGTATTTTAAAGTAAACTATATGTCTGTGTTTCGGTAGCTTAACTTTGCTACCTTTATCAATACAAACTGACTGTTTGACAAGATGTCACTTTGTCACAGTTTACTTTAAAAATACACGAGTATATCCGAAAATGAGTCTCATTTCATAATAACACTCGTGGAAACTTAAATGAAAATATATATAAATATATATATATATATATATATATATATATATATATGTATATATATATATATATATCAGGTTATACCGGAAGTAGACGTCCACTTTGTTATTTTAAATGGAACCTAATATTTTTTATTTTATTTTCGAATTCTACATGAAATTCTACATAAAATGTGTGCACAATGTCGTATACCAAAAATGAAGTATTTTCGAGATATTTCAATTTTTTTTTAAATTTTGAAAAAATCCTAGTCCACATTGAATCCATTAATAACGAAGCTAGTGACGTGAAATTGTAACCAATAAACAATGAGCGCTTGCCCGTTAACTCCATATACCCATCTCATTGATATTTCATACAGGGTGTTTTAAACTTAGCCACCAACATGTACAATTTAAATCATTTATAAGTTGTTTACTTTAAATAGAACACCCTGTATTTTATTACATTTTCCGCTGTATTTTTTTAAGCCAATTCGTTTGGTATCAGTATTCCCTATACCTAAATCCAACCACTTTTGAGATATTTTATTATTTTGTTTAAAACATAACAACACTTAATTATTTCAACATTAGTAAAGGGTAAGGCCATGGCCTTAAAACGTTAATTGTTTGTTGTTTTGACAGTTTTCTTTGCCAGTTTGTATTTTATAGTAAATAATGACAACCAAAATAACGACCAAATGCAACTGGTGATATTGTAAGAAGATTGCTTAAAAACTGCCGTCAGTTTGGTCAATTTAAGACAAAAATTAATAAAAATACACCACTAGTGGACAATGACATAAACGAAATTAATGTTTTGGGTTATTTTACGGCCTCTCCAAATGCACCTATTAGAGATTGTGAGAGAGATCTTACTTTGGAAACCATTTTCATATCATTTGGTGCAACACTTACAATTAGGTGATCTTCCTCGAAGGTAGAATTCTGTGAATGACTTTTAAGACCCAAGAGGATGAAAACTTCATAAAAAAAGTTATATGGTGTAATGAAGCAAAGTTTAGCAAAAATGGATTATTTAATCGACATAATTCCCATTTTTGGTCTAATGAAAATCCACATGTTAGTAGAGAACGTTATTTCCAAGACAGTTGGAGTTTTAATGTTTTTTGTGCAATAAAAGACGATAAAATTTTAGCATTAAAATTTTATGATGAAAATTTAAATGGTACAAGATATTGCCACATTTTAGAAGAAGCCATACGATCGGCGTTACATACTTTAAGAAATGGAGAGGCGGCTTCAGCTTGGTATCAGCAAGATGGAGCACCTCCTCATAACTTTGGGCCTGTTGCTAAGCATCTTTACGACATGTTTGATGATAGATGGATTGCCAATCAAGGTTCGTTTCGTTGGCCAGCTCGCTTTCCTGATTTGTCTCCTCTAGATTTTGGTATTTGGGTTTACATTAAAAATCAGGTATTTTCCAAACCTGTTACGACGAAGGAAGATATGATGCAGAGAGCCTTACTTGCTTTTAATTCTCTAATACCCGACCATATTTCTAGAATTACAAGACAGAACTTAATGAAAAGGATTCATAAATGTTTAGAAGCAGATGGTGCTAATTTTGAATAAACCTTTATTTGTTTAATATTACATTTAGTTATTTTTGCTTGTAAGTTATCTAATTAAATTAATACAAAGTATCTAGTCAACGTTTTTAATGATATCCACAACTAATAATCCTTTCAGGCTATTGGTTACTTTTCATAATTAATAACAAAAATAACAAAATATCACCTAAAATAATGAAAACCCTTTACTAATGTTGAAATAATTAAGTGTTGTTATGTTTTAACTAAGATAATGAAATATCTCAAAAGTGGTTGGATTTAAGTATAGGGAATACTGATACCAAACGAATTGGCTTAAAAAAATACAGCGGAAAATGTAATAAAATACAGCGTGTTCTATTTAAAGTAAGCAACTTATAAATGATTTAAATTGTGCATGTTGGCAGCTAAAACACCCTGTATGAAATATCAATGAGATGAATATATGGAGTTAACGGGCAAGCGCTTGTTGTTTATTGGTTGCAATTTCACTTCACTAGCTTCGTTATTAATGGAGATATCGTTATTCAATGTGGACTAGAATTTTTTCAAAATTTTTAAAAAAGCAAAATATCTCGCAAATACTTCATTTTTGGTATAGGACATTGTCCACACATTTTATCTAGAATTTCATGTAGAATTCGAAAATAAAATAAAAAATCTTAGGTTCCATTTAAAATAACAAAGTTGACGCCTACTTCCTGTATAACCGGAAGTGCAACATTCAGGACAATATTATATTTGAACTCAGCGTCATCCAAAACCTACAGCTTCGTAATTTCAGATTTTTAACATAACTGTATCCGCCATTACTTTTAATCAAAACTCTTCGCGCCACACCCTGTATACATATATACATATATATATTATATATATATATATATATATATATATATATATATATATATATATATATATATATATATATATATATATATATATAGCACACACACACACACACACACACACACACACACGCTTTTGCAACTTCCCTTTTTTTCCCTTTTTGGACTTCCAGGGTTTAATTAGAGTTTATGTCGCCCTATTACTATTAAAAAACTGTTGAAATAATCATTATTCTGATCATACAATGCAGGGAATACGATTTCCTGACTATCTTTTATTTGACATTTTTTGATAAATTATATATATATATATATATATATATATATATATACATACTACTTTCAAAATATTTGGTAGTAATATGTTTCAGGACATTCTCTACACGATGGTGATATCAGATTTTCAAAATGGCGACTTTCAACTTCTTTTTTTTAAATGGAATGCAACAAGTTTTTTTTATTATTGAGATCCTAAAAAAATTCTTTTTACGATAGTAATTTTTCTCAAAAATTAATTTCTTTCCCTATCAAAAAGCAAACTAACATTTTAATCTAGTAGCGCATGAATGTTTTACACTCGAAGGTTATTTTTGTCCTAATAACAAGTAGCGGTAGACACAAAAGAAACAATTAAACTTTATTTTGTAATAAACTCAAAATAAAAAATTTACATCAAATAAAAATTAGGTATTTAAAAAATAGCTCGAAATATTTTCCTTCTTTTTCAATACATAAATTGAAACGTCATCCAATAGAGCCAATATATCGAAGGATGATTTCCGGAGAATTCTCTCTTGCATATTTTCAATAGTTGTTGGTTGAACGATGTACACCTAGGATTTTACATACCCCCAGAGAAAAAAGTTCAGTGGTGACATATCAGGTGACCTACAACCAATCGAACGGTTCTCGTATCGATTATTTAAAAACTCCCTAACTGGAAGGGCATAATGTGCTGGAGCGCCACCTTGTTGCCACCACAAATTATTTCTGATATTTTGTGGGAGTTCATTTAGATGATTTTGAATTTCATTTTCGAATACATTGAGATAATTCTCTCCAGTTAGTCTATTAATAAATATTGGGTCAACAATGTGTAGTCCTATAATTCCATCGATGTTGACAACGTCGTTCATGGGTCCAGTGTGGATTTACATTATCGTAATAATGCATGTTATGTCTTACAACAACAGCATCATTTCGAAAACTTGCTTCGTCCGAAAATAAAACGTTGTTAAAAAGTTTCTATTTCGTCCTATCTGTTGCAAACCCCATTTTACAAAATTAATTCTTAACAGAAAATCATTTTCGGTTGATTCTTGGCGAAGAATCATTTTGAATGGGTGAAATTTATTTTTTTTATTATCCTCCAGATCGAACTATGCGATATGCTAACCAAATTTGCAATCTCCCTAGTACTGACATGGGAATTCTCAATAACGTGTAGCATTACCTGGTTTTCGTTATCGTCATTGCAAGAAAGTGGGTTTTCATGTACCGGTTTCTTATAATCCACAGTTCCCGTTTCACGCGTTATCTGCAATAATTTAGTAAATGTTCAATGTTCAGGGTGCCTTCTGTTTGGATATTTATTTCTGAACAATCTGGCTGCTTCATAAGGATCTTCATTTGCTTTTCCAAATATTAGGTGCATATCAACTAACTCGTCTCTCGTATAACTTAACGGCATTTTAAAAACGTATTAATTAATTTTGAATTAACAATTATAATCTTCAATAATACAATTGTTATTAACACAAGCACTGACAACTAAATTGGATTGATTGACGTTTGACTACTAGATTAAAATTTAATTGTTTCTTTTGTGTCTACCGCTACTTGATATTTGGACAAAAATAACATCGAGTGTAGAACATTCATCCGCTACTAGATTAAAGTGTTAGTTTGCTTTTTGATAGGGAAAGAAATGAATTTTTAAGAAAAAACGAAATACTATCGTAAAAAGAATGATTTTAGGATCTCAATAATAAAAAAAAATTATTACATTCCATTTGTGGCTAAAAAAAATAAGGCGCTTACTCTGAAACTGGCTGTGTATATATATATATATATATATATATATATATATATATATATATATATATATATATATATATTTTATACCCCGGGTGCGAATGGACTGATGCGGATAGTAATGCGAAAACGCAGATGCGGATACGGATGCGGCCAAATTTCGTTATCCGTGCAGGGCTGTACTTATGGGCGTTTCCTATCTTATACTCACTAATCTTTGTGTCTGTAATTAAAATTGAATTTATATACTATTTAATAATGATTACACTCCATTTAAAAAAAAAGTTGAAAGTCACCATTTTTAAATAATTCGTCCAATTGAAAATCTGATAACACCATCGTGTAGAGAATGTCCTGAAACATATTACTACCAAATATTTTGAAAGTAGTACCCATAGTGTGGCTAAAAAAAATAAGGCGCTTACTCTGAAACTGGCTGATATATATATATATATATATATATATATATATATATATATATATTTCATATCCCCGGGTGCGAATACACCGATGCGGATAGTAATGCGAAAGCGCAGATACGGATAAGGATACAGCCAAATTTTGTTATCCGTGCAGGGCTGTACTTATGGGCGTTTCCTGTCTTATACTCACTAATCTTTGTGTCTCACCTAATTAAAATTGAATTTATATACTGTTTAATAATTATTACACTCCATTAAAAAAAAAGTTGAAAGTAGCCATTTTTAAATAATTCGTCCATTGAAAATCTGATAACACCATCGTGTAGAGAATGTCCTGAAACACATTACTGCCAAATATTTTGAAAGTAGTACCCATAGTGTGGCTAAAAAAAATAAGGCGCTTACTCTGAAACTGGCTGTATGTATATATATATATATATATATATATATATATTATATATATATATATATTTTCATATCCGGTGCGAATACACCGATGCGGATAGTAATGCGAAAGCGCAGATACGGATAAGGATACAGCCAAATTTCGTTATCCGTGCAGGGCTGTACTTATGGGCGTTTCCTGTCTTATACTCACTAATCTTTGTGTCTCACCTAATTAAAATTGAATTTATATACTGTTTAATAATTATTACACTCCATTAAAAAAAAAGTTGAAAGTAGCCATTTTTAAATAATTCGTCCATTGAAAATCTGATAACACCATCGTGTAGAGAATGTCCTGAAACATATTACTGCCAAATATTTTGAAAGTAATACCCATAGTGTGGCTAAAAAAAAATAAGGCGCTTACTCTGAAATTGAGTGTGTATGTATATATATATATATATATATATATATATATATATATATATATATATATATCATATCCCGGGTGCGAATAAACTGATGCAGATAGTAATGCGAAAGCGCAGATGCGGATACGGATGCGGATAAATTTCGTTATCCGTGCAGGGCAGTACTTAAAATTGAATTTATATACTGTTTAATAATTATTACACTCCATTAAAAAAAAAGTTGAAAGTAGCCATTTTTAAATAATTCGTCCATTGAAAATTTGATAACACCATCGTGTAGAGAATGTCCTGAAACATATTACTGCCAAATATTTTAAAAGTAATACCCATAGTGTGGCTAAAAAAAAATAAGGCGCTTACTCTGAAATTGACTGTGTATGTATATATATATATATATATATATATATATATATATATATATATATATATATATATATATATATATATATATATATCATACCGGTGCGAATAAACTGATGCAGATAGTAATGCGAAAGCGCAGATGCGGATACAGATGCGGATAAATTTCGTTATCCGTGCAGGGCAGTACTTATGGGCGTTTCCTATCTTATACTCACTAATCTTTGTGTCTCACCTAATTAAAATTGAATTTATAGACTATTTAATAATTGTAAATTATATTGATGAACTACGTTTTAAAAGCACTTTTAACATGTTTCCAACTCAATTAATATAATCGTAATTTTAATTTGAAGCTATTTTTAAACATTATTATAGAGCTAGTCGAAAGTAAACTAATTGAGACTGTGTTTAACTAATAATAACAGAAATGGAAAATTACTGGTCACATATATGTCCATTAATTTAGTTATAGAAAATACATAAAATCACAGAAATAGATCTGTCAAATATCGAGATTAATTAAAACAGAAGTCTTTGTGTCTTTAATTTATTTTTTCTCCTTCCTTCAAATTGTTACTTGCTAAAGTGGCACTGTTAAAACGGAAAATATTTAATTGGATTAAGTAATTTGTTATTGACTCCATGATTTCGGAGTCCCGTTGTCTAGGTACAGCTCAACCAAGTAAACAAAAGCCCTTAGAGGGCGTATCGGATGGAGCTGTTTTCCGACAGGTATATTCCATACAAAAAGTATTAGGGCGGCAAATTTAAATCAAAACCTTTATTCAAAATTTTGTGAACAAATTTATTGAAATTTTATTGAATTAATTACCAAAAAAATTTTACGTATTTATTGTTTAAGTACAAACAAGATGGATTTTCTACAAAAAAAAAGTACACATTTTATAGTTTTGTAAACATTTGTAAAATACTTGAAAACATAATTCTGGTCACACTTTCAAAGCTTAAGAACAAATAATCAAGAAGAGTGTCCCAAATTTGAATATAAAGTTACTAATAAATTACAATAAGAAAATTAATTTTAAAAATAAATAATTGAACTAAAGAAAATGGTCCTCCTCTTCTTCTTCTTCAAAACTTTCTTCCTCTTCATCTGATGACCTTTCTACAGTTTCATCGAGTAATCTCTCACGTTCCCACATTTCATTAGCTACATGTTCAACATGTGCACAACACTTTTCCTAGTCTCTGCAGACGCATTTTTCACTAAATTTTCAGTTTCACTGTTCATTGCAACTTTACGCTTTGCCAAACTCCAAATGAGTTCACTTGGATTAAGTTCGCACTTTCGCAGTGATAATACAATATGATCATGCTGTTTTAATAATTCATCAACGTAATATGTTTTACTATAATTAAATTTTTTGACCAATGTTATTAATTCAGCTTTACTCTTTTATTATATTTTTTAAATTTAAAACCGATTTCATACAAATGTTTTCGTAATGTTTCTCGACTCCCAGAATAACCAGTTTCTCGTGCATCTTGGTAACCAACATGTTCACCGTGGTAACCTTATTTTCCATAATGTAAATTTCATGGATAGTTCATTTGAATACAGCTGAATCCATATTATCCAAAGTAATTTTTGTTGAACCACCACTTCTTTTCTTCTTCGAAGGAGACTTTAAGATGCCACTCTCAGATGTCGTTGTTTTAGTTCTAATAATAACAGTGATTATTTAAAAATCATGCATATTCAAGTAAAATTACTTAATCTTTTTAATAAAAGAAACCGATTTGCCAGTCGCAGCAGCAGCTAACTCGGTTAACTTATCTAACAGACATGACTTAACACCAGCTGCTTTTTGCCTATCAAAGAAGTCAACAACGTTCTTAATAATGTTTCGGGCTTCGGAATCGCCCGTCTTCTTTGATTCGCCGTGTGAATTTTATTAGCATGTATGTAAATCGATCTAAAAGCAAAACTAATTAACTAAAAATACAGCATATTGAAATATCTGTTGCCGTTACAGAATTTTTATTTATTTAATAGTTTGTTTCTCAAGTTGTGGAAATAAAAGTGTTTTTACTTTTTTTTAAATATAGTTATATTTTCTGATTGTTTTATATCGTCGTTTAAAGTGTTAAATAATTTACATCCTAGATAATAAAAATTTTTCTGATAAAAATTAGTGTGGTGCTTCTCAGGTTTGAATGTATTCTTATATCACAATTCGTATATATACGTAGCTGCAGTTAATATTTTTAGTTTCTGAAAACCACCACCACACGAATCACGATACTTTAGTTTAGCCAAAATTCTTACTGCATACTTTTGCAAGATTAAAACCCGTTTTACATTACTGCTATTGCCCCAATTTAATATGCCATATCTCAAATGACTATGATAATTGGCGTAATACAGATGTAGAAGCATAGGCTGACTGCAATGGTTAGACAGAAATTTTAGTGCATAGCGTGAACTGCGTAGTTTCTTACATACACCTTCAATCTGATCACTCCAATTAAGAGTTTCATCAAAAACACCCAACAATTTTATAGAATGTACTACATTTAAGTTATAGCTATTTTCAATTAAGGAATTTCTTGGAGGTCTACCTAATCTACTGAAGTGGACTGCTACGGTTTTAGTTACATTTAATCTTAATTTATTTAATTTTGCCCAATGTAAAACCTTAGCCATACGCTGTGTACAGATTTTTTTTAGCTTCACTGAAATTGCTTCTTGTGATTAAAATATTTGTATCATCGGCATAAGAAATAGTGTGAACATTTTTATCATTTACGTACCGTACGAGGTCATTACAATAAATTATGTATAGCAAGGGGCCTAATATGGACCCTTGTGGTATACCTTGACTAATTAGGCATGAGTTGCTATACATATTTCTTACTTGTACGCTTTGAAAACGCTCATGAAGGTACAATGTGAATAACTGAAGAGCAATACCTCTAATGCCATATCTATTTAGTTTGAAACTAAATCAATAAACAATAAACAGACCAAGCGCAACTTCTTTACTGTCTAATGAATCGACAATTAGATTTTGATATGCACACAGCGCTGTTTGTGTGCCTTTACTACTTATAAAACCATGTTGATCAGAATATATTAAATTATCTCGCACGGAAAAACTGGAAAGTCGGTCATATGTAATTGTTTCATAAATTTTAGAAAACGTTGAAAGCAAACTAATAGCCCTATAGTTCGAAACATCATTTGGAGCACCCTTTTTGAATAACGGTTTTATGAGAGCAACTTTTAACTTAGAAGGAAAAACTCCGCTACTAAGTGATAAATTGATAGCATAAAGCAATAGTTTACAAATAAAATACTTAATTTGTTTTAGTAAGTGACTAAAAATATTGTCCAATCCGTGAGATTTTGACGCTTTTAATTATTAATGTATGTTATGACATGATTTTCGCACGTAGGAGGTAGAAAAAAAGAACGATTGTTAGAAGGTATATGTTTTTCTTGAAAATCATAATTACTCAAACGTGTCTTTTTGTTTGCTTTGGTAAAAAAAGGAATTAAATGTAGTTGCTATGTCAAAGTCTTCCAGTGTGATACCATTTCTTTGCAATGAAAGGTCACATTGTTGTTTTGATTTACCCTGCAACTGGTTTATAATCTCCCACGTTGCCTTCGTTTTGTTAGTAGAGTTATAAACTGCTTTGTCCTGATATTCTTTAAATGTTCGTGGTAATTCGTTATATTGTAAATTTAATTTGTCACTAAGAGATTTGAAGATAGGATATTTTTGGCTAACTCGTATGTATTGACTTTATTTTTCAATGTTATTAACGACTTAGACAACCATTTAAGAACCTTCTTACATTTTAAAAATGTCTTATTAGTAAAACGTGTCAAAATAGAAAAGTATGATGTTACCGCGCAAGTCTGAGTAAAAACACTTTTCCAGTTTTCATCCTTTAACAAACAACAAAACCTATTAATATTGTTGGAACTAAAATCTCTTTGGCGCACATGCTCTTTTCTATTTTCCATCTTTTTCTTGTTAACAACATTTAACTTTAAAAATTGTGGAAATTGATCCGAAAGCTGAAGATTAATATTTAGCACACTAAAGCTACTTATATGTGCACTAATAAAGAAGTTGTCAATACATAAACGCGTAGTTGAAGTTACTCTTGTTGTGTTTATAGTGCAGTCCATGAAATGATAATAAGATAATAGTGTTAAGAGAGCAGATTTCAATAGCACAGCAATTTCATCAAGTTGAAATTCAGAAAGAGAACAGCTTTTTGTATGGTTTTTGTATATATTATTTATATAAATTGCAGTGCCACCGTGCTTTGAGGATAAACGACAGTACGACTATGCTAAGCTACAATTACAGAAGTTTAACAATTTTAATGTTTGATTATTTTGCCAATGTTCAGTTATTAAAGCAACATCACTTTTACACAGACTTAAAATTACTTCAAAATTTAATATTTTATTTGCAATTGACCTAACGTTTTGATATTGAATGATTACACTTTAATTTATTTACGAAAAAAATTGCTTTCTTCCTGAGTAAGTTTTTCGACAATTTCATTGTTACAAGGTTCATTCAACATCAAATTAGACGCAGTATCAAGCCTTATTTTCTCATAGTTTGAATCTAAAGTAGGTATTCAGTTTCTTCCTAAGTTTAGTAGAGACATTAACTTCAGTAGGTATTATAACGGTTAAATTGGATTTATTAATAAAGTCTGTATTACTGAGATTTTGTTTGTGTTTATTTGATTGACAGTTGACAGAATTCATTATTTCCTTTGCCAGAAGCTGCTTACCGAAAAATCGAAGGTGACGTCCATCACTAGTAAAATTATCACTACTAATAAAATTGTTAATATCCAGGTACCTTATATAAGCATTTCCTTTAACAACTTTTTGAAAAACAGAGAGATTAAAGTTAAATATTTTTTTCTTAACCCTAATATCATCTCCATAGTAGGGAGCAGATATTAGGACAACGTTTGTCTTGTTTGTTAAATTACCAATACCATTTACATCACTATCCTTAAGACATTGTTTGTCCCTGCCATTATAACCACACAATCTTGCTTTGTAAAGTTGGTAGTTAAGTTACTTATGTCACAAATCACATTTTCAATTTCAATGCGTTTGGCTTACATATACTACAAACCTCTATGGTGTTGTCAAATAGTTCCGTTATCGCACTTCCCATATTCCGAAAGTTACTGTCACCTAATAAGGGTGCGTTGTATCAACTAGAGTTAACTTGTGAGTTTCCTAATCGAAGGTTAACTTTGGGATTAAACACCGCATACGTCGTATGAACCACAAATAGATCATAATTAACTAACCTCCTATTTTAGAAGGTTGGTAGAGATGAAATTTCAGATTGGTGTATAGTTTTGATATTATTTTAATGTGTTTTAGTTTCACAGTTGGTTTTATATGATTCAGCAAAGATATATTTGTGACTGTAGTGTGCCAGTTCCTTATTATTAACTTTTTCTGTAAAATTCAGAAGTTACGTAGTTGTATTGTACAGTTATCTTATGAGTGATAAAAGAAAGCGTGCTGAAAATTTCTCAACTTTTAGGGCTTGTTTCTCAACATGCATCGAAAGTAAAAAAACAGATGCAGAAAACAATAAAATAAATGCTGTCGCATGGGAGAAAGTATCTAGATTATACAACCAAGGTAGTGAAATTTATAGCGATGTAATCACCCTGAAAAACAGGTACATAATTAAAATACAGTGTCAAAACAATACAAATAAATGATGGTTACATTTACAACAGCTTTGCAAAACTAATGATAGAATGGTATTGAATAGAGTTATTGTATAAGGTTATATATTTAAATCAATTATTTATTTTATATTCTATATATTGTAAAATTTAAACACTGTAACAGCTCTGAACACAATCTCGATCAATTCAAGAAAATCTTCATCTTCTGTTAATTCCATCCATCGAAGCTATTTTTATATGTAAATAATTGTAATACTCTTACTACACAATTTTTCTTATAAACACAAAAACCAGCAATTGACAGGTGAAGAAAAAGTTAGAAATACTTATACCCTGGGCTAATTCGCACTATTTGGCTGTATTATATGTAACCCTGGGTTACCTCTAACGTAATCGTGACTTTTATACAATGCATTTTTTCTACATAATTCGAGAGTAGAAGGGAGGCACCATGCCCAATCTTGGCGGAGGCCTTTTTCAACCCCTTGATTTTCACCCCTATGGTTTCTTTTCGGAGGCCTTTTTCAACCCCTTGATGGAATTTTCATCCCTAATTAAGGCCTTTTTTGTTTTTACTCGGTTACTTGAGGGGGCGTATTTTTCACCCTTATTTTCCCTTATTTTATGGTTTCTTTTCGGTGGCCTTTTTCAACCTATGATGGGAATTTCAACCCTGATTATTTTTGTTTGTATTAAGAGCCCTTTTGGTGGGGAGCCCCTGGAGGTTGACCCAAGGCTAGCAGTATTCTCGTTTCTCGTGCGTTTCGCTCTTTAAAATGTAACTGTCATCGAGTGAGCATTATTATAATGTATTCTCCTGTTTATGAGCCCACATCAGCGGACATTAGAGAATTTACTGACATGTTAATAAACTATTACAACATAACCGTTCAAGATGATGATGGAAACGATGACATGGATAAGCTGAATGTATCTCACATCCAAGGTGATGGTGATGATTCACAGAAGAGGAAGATGAGCGATGAGGTAGAGGAGAAAGATGAATCTCAAAACCATGATGACGATAGCAATGAATCACGGTTCAAGAAGAAGACCGATAAAGGATGTGATTAAATAAAAATTATGTATTGTTGTTTATAATAATAATAATATATTTTCAAACGCTAAGCTTTCCTTCAATTTTGTTAATAAACTTTGTTTTCCTAACGGTGTTTGAACGTACAATAACAATGCTGCAGTTAATGCGAAAGTGTGGTTAGATAGGTAGCTACAATAAGTGTGAGATTGGTTTTCTTTTGCACTCTGTGCGTTCAATCATACTGCTATTTTTTGAATTGTGAGCTGATTTTGTATGATTAAGTTAAATCAGTTTGGTATTTAATTTAATTGATTGATTAATTTGATTTGAGTAATTGATTTGTATGTTTGAGAAAGAGACGAGGGAGAGACGAACACGATCAACCCCTATTACAGAAAACATTCATTAGCCATTACAACACTATATTGCACCACAAACCCTAACTAGTCCTAGAAATATACCGCCTTTATTACAGAAAACATTCGTTGGTTTAAAAATATACCACTAGATGGTGCCACAAATAAAACCCTGATTAGTGCTAGAAATATAACGATGGATGGTGCCACCTTTATTACAGAAAATATTCATTAGGCCATACACAACTAGATGACGATACAAATTCAAATTTCTCAACAAGCGCCACGATAGGAGGGCGCAGGCCCTAACACAGGTTCCTATTAGAATACAAGTTTTTATTATTAGAATACAAGTTCAAATTTTCTCGCAATAAGTAATCAGAATGTATTATTAGAATACAAGTTCAAATTTTCTCGCAATAAGTAATCAGAATGTAAACACTTAAATACAAATCCAAATTCAAATATCTTGCCAAGGGGCCAGGGGGTAAGACCCGAAAGTAAGTAAATTTCGAAGCCCTACCTCTGTCTTATAAGTTAGCATTAGGCCTCCTTAGTATTATAATACAAGTTCAGATTTCCCCTCATAGATGGCGCCACAAACAAATTCAAACTTTTGGTCGAGGGGCGAGGTCTGGAAAGTAAGTTACTAAGCCCTACATCTGTCTTACAAGTTAGCATTATACCCCTTATTATAATACAGATTCATATTTCCAGCCATATCCTGCAGAGACTTAAATACAAATACAAATTCAAATTTTCCGCCATTGGAGCCACGACAAGGGACCAAGCCGCGAGAGCAAGTTGCGCAGCCCTGCACCTGTCTTACAAGTTAGCATTAGGCTCCTTATTATTATAATATAAATTCAAATTTTCTAGCAAGGGTACCACGACAGTACACGAAGGCCTACGAACAAGTTGCGATCACGACAAGGGGCAAAGACCCGAGAACAAGTTGCGACACCCTGTCTTACAATCTCGATTATGCTCGGGGAGGGTTGGAGTGGGATCGCCGAAACAACCTTCGCCGAAATCCTCGCATCGCGAAATTTTACGTATATGATACATATTAACTTAAAAAAAATCCAAGGCCAACCGCTTCTATAAAATAAAAATAACCTTGACACATGTTAGCAAGTTAAATTAATTAAATAAAATCTTTTATTATAAAACACTTCTCATTATCTTTACAAGTCTTTGTCCTTTATTAGAATACAATTTTTATGACAGAGGATAATTATGCAACCCGTTCATAATAAATCCTAGGTGCATACCAATTCCAAAGATGTATGCGGTACAAGTGTTGAGATGTTTGAAATCGATCCCCAGCCACAAGAAGAATGTGTTTCGGCTTGTATGTGCTTCTAATCAACTACCGAGACAAGCACCTAGACCGTGTGCAATGATCGTAAACACGGATCCTGCAAACAAATCAGGTCAGCATTGGACCGCTATTTACATTGACGAGAATGGTAATGGGGAATATTTTGGTTCCTTTGGACAAGCACCGCAAGGATATCATTTACGTTTCCTAGAGAAAAATTCCAGATGCTTCCTATACAATAAAACAATACTGCAAGATTACCATTCGAATGTGTGTGGACTTTATACGTTAATATTTCTATATTTTAGATTACATAATTTACCTATGTTTGATTTTGTAAAAAACTTGTTTAGTACATGTTTAATTGTAAATGACGAGATAATCAAATTAATGTTTAACACCTGTTACCCAACAATTCTATTCTGATAAATAAAGAAATTTTTTAGTGCCTTACTTTTTTAATTAAGAGTTGCGTAATATCAGATGAGCCTATTGTTTTTCTTTCTTTTTAATTCAGCATGTGTGTTTTTAAAAATTGTGTTATAAAATTTATGACTTTAGCGTTTTAAGGAAAGTGTGTTACTCGGTTGGTAGATTATTAAAATTAACAGGTTCAGATAATTACACAGTAATTAGCTAAAAGCAAACATGAACAGTGGTTTCTAACTACATATTGTTGTTGTGGAATTAAAACATGTAATTATTACATTCCAAACTTTTAATGCAGTTTTTATAAAAAACAATTTGCGTGTGTATGTATATATGGACAACATATAATATTTTGTACAAACCGCTTTGTTATTAATTAAGCAGTGACTATCACTCGCGAATCAGTCCCTCAAAAATGTTCTTTCAATACAGAGCTGGTAAGTGTGCTGTTAATCTTTTGTTTATTTTATTTACTTGTACAGATTTTTAATTACAGTTATAAAACACATCTAAATTATACGTAACAGGTTTCTTTAAAAATATTAAGGTGTACATACAACAATTTAACGAGCGAATGGATATTAAACATATTTCAATGCAATCAATGCAGGTAAAACAATCAGTTTTAATATTCGTTTAGAAAACAATATTGTAATAACTGTTATGTAATTAATTAACTTAATAAAAATTTTTTGTTTCATTAGAGAATAATCTGAATGTCAGTAAATTTTTTTTTATAACTCACTGAGGCTTTTTTAATTATGATATTTACAATAAAAATAAGTGTTCTATAATTAAATTTAAACTCCCCACGCAAGATCAAACCCTAACATAAGTTCATATACCTGTCTTACAAGATAGCAATAGGGCCTCCTTATTAGAATACAAATTCAAATTTTACTTCAAGGGTCACGGGGCTAAGTCCCAGCAGTAAGTTGTGAAGCCCTATACCAGCCTTACAAGATAGCATTAGGCCGCCTTATTAGAATACAACCCCGATGTATAAATAAAATTCCGTTACAATCTGCAGATAGGAATTAAAGAATACGCACAATTGCCTAAATTCCAGGGGCTCCCCACCAAAAGGGCTCTTAATATAAACAAAAATTATCATGGTTGAAATTCCCATCATGGGTTGAAAAAGGCCACCGAAAAGAAACCATAAAATAAGGGTGAAAAATACGCCCCCTCAAGTAAGCGAATAAAAACAAAAAAGGCCTTAATTAGGGATGAAAATTCCATCAAGGGGTTGAAAAAGGCCTCCGAAAAGAAACCATAGGGGTGAAAATCAATGGGTTGAAAAAGGCCTCCGAAAAGAAACCATAGGGGTGAAAATCAAGGGGTTGAAAAATGCCTCCGAAAAAAACCATAAAAAATAATGGTGGAAAATACGGGCTCCCCATGGGGCATCCTTGTGACGTCAAAGTCCAAGATGGCGCATGGTACCTCCCTTCTACTTTCGAGGTTAGCAGTAACTCTATGGTAACTCGAGATGGTACAACGCACCCTAAGGGTATTTTAAAAAGGTAAACGCTAAGCTATTCTCGCCACATTATTTGCATTTGCAATTGCTGTTGAGAAGTACTTTTAAAAAAGGGTGCGTTGTAACACCTCGAGTTAATATAGAGTTACTGTTAACCTTGAATTATGTAGAAAAAATGCATTGTATAAAAGTTAATCTACGACTACGTTAGAGGTAACCCGGGGTTACATAATACAGCCAAATAGTACGGATTAGCCCAGGGCTAACTATTTCTAACCTTACTTTTTCTTCGCCTGTCAATTGCTGGTTTTTGTGTTTAGAAGAAAAATTGTGTAGTAAAAGAAATAATTGATTTAAATATATAACCTTATACAGGGTTCCCCATATTAGACTATACAATTTAAAAGTCGAATAAAAACTTTCTAATCAAAGTAAATTAACTTTTTAATGGACTAGTATGTAGCTTATTCTGTGGGATTTATGACTAAAGTAAATAACAATTCAAGTTTTAAAGATCAAGGAGGCGCCTGTCTATAAACAACGACTTAAGTGTTTCTGCCAAATATGCGTTATACGCAAACGATATAATTGCTCCAGTTTAACAATTTTCATTGCATTATGAATTATTCGATTCAAGAGCGTGTGTTTTCTGTGGAAGTCTACATTAGAACTGGTTCATTTGAAGAAGTTCGGCGTGCATTTCGACGGCAGTTTGGAAACAATAATAGGGGCGATGCACCAACACGCTTTACAATTGCGGCGTGGGTTCGTCATTGGCGTGAAAATGGCTCTGTGCAAAACATTAAAAAACCTGGACGTCGAAGAACGGTGCGTACGCCTGAAAATATTGAACGAGTGAGAGCTGCCTTTACAAGAAGTCCTAAGAGATCGGCTAATCGGCAATCACTTGCCCTAGGAATATCTAAGGGAAGTCTCCACAGAATTCTGCATAAAGATATAAAATTTCACCCCTATAAATATCAAATGGCGCATAACCTCAGTGATCTAGACAAAGGAGCGAGGGTGACACTTTGTAAAGAATTTTACATCAGCATTGTGGAGAAATTCATAATTTGCTAATGAGGGACGAAGCAAATTTTCATTTGGATGGTGTTGTTTACAAGCAAAACTTTAGATACTGGGGAGTAGAAAATCCTCCCGAACTGTTTACCAAAAACCTCCACAGTCCAAAAGTCGTTGTTTGGTGCGGTGTAGCATCATTTGGAATTATCGGTCCTTATTTTTTTGAGAATGAAAATAACCGTTCTGTTACAGTTAATTCCGAACGCTACATAAACATGTTGCAAACGTTTCTTATCCCAGAACTAATTAGACGAGGACTAAATGGCGCCATATTATTCCAGCAAGATGGAGCAACGGCTCACACAGCCAGAAGCACTATGAGAATTTTGCGAGATTTTTGACGGCCGTATAATTTCCCGATTTGGAAATTTGAATTGGCTGAGATCTCCGATTTAACGGCCCCGATTTTTTCTCTGGGGATACCTAAAGCAAAAGTTTTGCAAGTCGTCCCGCAACAATTCCGGAGCTGAAGGAGCAGATTCGAAATGAAATTGCAGGAATAAATGGAGATTTGCTTCGCCGAGTGATGATAAATTTTGAACTTAGAATTCAAAAATGCATTGTAGTCGAAGGAGTGCATTTGGAAGACATGATCTTTAAAACTTGAATTGTTATTTACTTTAGTCATAAATCCCAAAGAATAAGCTACATATTAGTCCATTAAAAAGTTAATTTACTTTGATTAGAAAGTTTTTATTCGACTTTTAAATTGTATAGTCTAAAATGGGGAACCCTGTATAATAACTCTATTCAATACCATACTATGATTAGTTTTGCAAAGCTGTTGTAAATGTAACCATCATTTATTTGTATTGTTTTAACACTGTATTTTAATTATTAATAAACCAAATTATACTAATCACTTTATTAGACATAAATCATAAATGGTCTATCTATACAAAGATAAATTAATTCATAATTGTTTTCTCAATATTTGCATTTCCAAATCGTGTTTTTCTCGCTTCGTAGCTAATGTAGCCTCCAAATCCAACGTTTGGTTTGCCAAATAGGCTTCGTGTTTTTCACGCATCGGTTGGAGCTTTAAATAATCCTGTTACAAATAGCATTGTTTTTGCAAATCTGCAAGCTCTGTTTTGGTTGCTGCCTAGAAAAGTATTTGAACTCTTAATCCATTGTAGACAACCCATAATGAAACATTGACATATACAGTGCGTCTAAAACCGAATTTATTTTCAACGAAGAATATCGCAACTCAAGTTACTGTATATTTATAATCACTGTTTCAACGAAAAATATCGTATGTTGAGTTACTATAAGTCTTCGTGGTTAACAAAGGTGGAGGGATTAATTTAGTAGTTAAAGTTACGATAACAGGCAGAACAAAGTACATTATGCAACGTGTTGCTAATGATAAAAGTGGAATCGAACATGAAAGCCAAAATAAAGCTGTAGGTAAGTAGTTGCACTCAGTGTTGTTGTATTCTACTAGAAAACTACTTTCTAATCCAAAAATGTAAAAAAGTACTGCAATTTAAAACTAAAAAATCTTTCCTGTAATTGGAACTTAAAATCGTTTTCTTAAAATCGTGTTATAACAATGATTTTTCGACTGTTATTTCAGTAAGAATAATAATTTAAACAAATTAATAGGTTAAATTAATAAATCACCTAATAGAAAGAAATTACATGCGCATGCAAATTGGCAGCATGTAAAGGTCTATTTAAAATGCATATGTAATAATTGTAGCTACATGTGTGCAACTTTACACATTCTTTAGAGGATACATTTTTTTGTTGGAAAATGGATAAAGTTAATTCTTTTATGAGATAGCGATTTTACAAAATACTTCGTTCGATACATGTTGTGAAATAAGAACTGTTTTAGGCACATACGTTCGGTAATATACATATGCTTCCCTAAAACACTACGATTTATCGCAACTTATATCTAAAATAGCTATTTTATTTCAGATGATATTGTGATAAGGGGTAAGACACTAATAAGTAGTAGTAACAGCAATGTCGAGTAAGCGTGCATTAATGAAAGTGAATCAAACTCAACTACCCATAACGTCTCAAGTAGAGGAACTGACGAGCTCCAATTTTATTGACAATGGGTGCTGTCCAAATTTTAATATCTCACTAACTGAACGAATTATAAATCTTCAGCCTACAGAATATTCTACTTCTTCATGTATTGATGTAAATAGTGACGATTCAGCTGCAGCTCCATTAAAAGTTAAGAAACGTAAATTAATGACACCTAAAACTAACCCAGGTAGAAAGTGTTCTAAAAACATGAATGAGTGGATAGATTTCAAAGCTAAGAAAAACTTGAATCGAGGTATTGAACATAAAAATAGCGCAGGCAAAATAATTGCATTCAAAAGTATTCGACCAGAATGCAAAACGTTTTGTAGACAGAAGTGCCAAGAACGCTTTACTGAAGATCAGAGAAAGTCTACTTTCACGAAATTCTGGAATTTTGGTGACCATACAAGACAATAGGACTTGATCGCAAGACGTGTGAGGTGTTGAAAAAAAGCAAGTGACTGTTGGCGCAGAAAGGTTATTATAACTCCAATGTCAGAAGTAAGTGTATTCTATTATAAAAGCAAATACGCTACTTATAATTTAACCATCTATGACATAGGAAACCAAAGTGGTTTCTGGTGTACGTGGCATGAATAGATATCTGGAAGGGGTTCACATGAAGTTGCGAGCTGTATATTGGATTTCATGAAGTTGCATGCAAATCAAGGAGTTAAAAAGTTCATTTTTTATTCGGATAACTGCAGGGGGCAGGATAGGAACCGCTCCTATTTTCAATGTTCAGTTGTATAGCGACTTCTTTGAAAGTTGGCATTACCCACCGATTTTTAGAGAAGGGACACACCCAGAATGAGGGTGATAGTACGCACTTAGTTATAGAAAACGCAAAAAAGCGCCAATCTGCCATCTACACACCCGATCAATGGGTGCCTTTGATAAGGATGGCGAAAACAACAGGAAAACCGTACGTCGTAAAGGAAATGGGCCAAGAAAATCTCTATTCTACTAAAAGTTTGGTTGAAAATCTGAACTGGAAATGTGATAACAATAACGAGAAAGTAACAATCAGTAAAATCAGAGAGATAAATTTCAGTTCTGCAACTCCAAGCACAGTTTTTTTCAGTTATTCGTATGGAGGAGAAATTAAATCTTTAAGTTTGAGGAAAGTAGCACGAGGTCGACCACGGCCAATTCTGAAAATCGAAGACCTACCACAGCTTCATACTCAACTTTTTTCTTTGGAAAAGAAGCAATTACAAGGGCTGCTATCTCTTTGTAAGAGTAGTGATATCCCTTCTATGTATCATAGATTTTACGAATCCCTCTCTGCAAAGAGCTGTGAAGTTGTGAAGGGAAACCGTTCTGAAAAACAATCTAAAACCTGCAAAGATAAAAAATTAACGAGGATGAAGGTGACATCATTTCTGATGAAGATTTTCCAGGCGAAGATGATGACATTTTCTATTAAATCAACTGGTATACTACAATTTGTATTTTTTTTAGCAGAAAATAAAATTCATTTTGAATAGTATATTTTATTTGCTAAACAAATTTCAATGAAGACTATAGTAACTCGCGCAGGGCCTAAAGTACAACAACAATGTGTAAAATTTACTTAAAATAAACAATTATTTACTAAAATTTAGACTCCTAACAGTTTTTAGAAATATTAAACAATTCCTCGATTTTTAATTAGCATTCGAACATTCAACGTCATTTTCCTCAAAACTTTAATTTTTGAGTTACTATCGTTTTCGTTGGGAGAGTCCATATAACTGTACAATACAACTACGTAACTTCTAAATTTTACAGAAAAGGTTAATAATAAGGAATTGGCACACTACAGTCACAAATCTTTGCTGAATCATCTAAAACCAACTGTGAAACTAAAACACACTAAAATAATATCAAAACTATACACCAATCTGAAATTTCATTTCTACCAACCTTCTAAAATAGGAGGTTAGTTAATTATGATTTATTTGTGGTTCATACAACATATGCGGTATTTAATCCCAGGTTAAAGTTAATCTTCGATTAGGAAACTCACAAGTTAACTCTAGTTGATACAACGCGCCCTTAGAGCACCTTACTCCCCTTTTTGCAACATTTTTTCCATTTGATTGTTACATAAATCCTTATTTAGATCCACTATATTATTTTTGGCTGAAATAGTAATTTTGGAATTTACTAGCACAAGCTTTATTTGTTTCAACTTTATCTTTAAGTTCTTCTAACAGTCTCTGCGATTTGTTCAGTTGCGCACGCGTTTTGGACAACCACACTTTTAAAAACCACATGTGTTTCTTTGGTTTATTTAGTTGTTTGCCGAAACTAATAATCAATGTTGTTGCGTTAAATGATTAGAAAGCATAATTTATGCTGAGGTTATATTAACTATGATTACTGAAAATTTGTAACACCTACATACCAATTTCAGTAATAAGGTAAACGCAGTCTTGAAACAACAGCGATTTTCAAAAACACAATTTTTAAATGTGGATAAACGGTGAATGACGAATTTATGCCAAGGTTTTCACATCTTAACCATGATTGGTTAAACGTCAGATCACATTACCAATTTAGAATTTAGTTCATATATTTTCCGGGGTTTTTGTTTACTTTGTCGCATTATATTTGCTGTTCACTTCGATCATAGTATATATGATCGAAGGCTGTTCATCTTTTTGATTGATTGGAATCAGTTGGAAATTTTGTTAATACACATTTGCACAGCATCACAAATATGTTATATTTTGTTCATAAATCAATATAACAACATAAATCCAAGTTCACAATTTTTCAAGTCATAAGTAGTTTGCTTTTTATTATTTTCCGTATCAATTATTTTGACTGTGCTCACCTGACGTGATTTCAATAACAATACACAGTTATATGGGGAATTGGTTAATACCAACTGTTACGTTGACAATGATTACGCACTCCTATAATGAGAACGGAGTAATAATACCTCCTTTATACATTATAACCTAATTATAGCAAAGAAAAATACACCAAGTGAACACCTGACACATTATTGTGTGGTACGTGCGTGTATTTTGTTTCTTACAGTATCCTGCCACTCATCCAGTGTTCCATATTTTTAGCTGGCCGATTACACTTAAATTAATTAAATTAATTAAAATTAAATTAACCCATTTAAGCCCAAGGTAGGTTTTAGTGAAAATTACAAAAGAATTTATTATTATTTATTTTGAAATAATTCTAAAAAAGACATTCCTTAAAAAAAAGACAAAAAAAATATAACAGTAACAAAAAAGGCATGGTGCGAAAACGACCGCCGGTACAATGCATGAACTGACACTTCTGAAGTTAATCATAAAACTATATATATATATATATATATATATATATATATATATATATATATATATATATATATATATATATACTTTATCATCTTTTAAATATTTTAAAACACAATTAAACTACAAACTATAGTTATAAATACATAAAAAAAATTGTAATGTTTTTTAAAATCAATTTTTTTTGTTGGTGCGTAAACGAACAAATGGGATAATGCGGGATCAAAATTTTGCTTTATTTTTGATGATAACTTTCGAAACAAGCAACGTGAAGATGAGCATTGCATTTTCGACACATATGTATAGTATGATTTTTACAAATCTTGCATCTTCGGCGAGCTTTGATTTCGTGTGTTACCATATTATGACCATTCCTATCAAACGGAAGTTCTTCTATAGACCTCATTGGTCGTGTGACTGTAGCACATTGAGCGGTTTTGATCAGTCTCAGGGCAATGAAAGATTTGAACTCAAGTTGACTTATCTTTTTATCATTTGCGATATTATATACATTCCAACAGTTTACAATAACGCTGTCTAAACAATTTGCAAAAATTGGCCACCACCACTTCTTGCCTAACACCCTACATCTATAATTCGCTACGCCGTTTTCGTGCAAGTCTACCCCTCCCATGTATTTGTTATATTTAGAAATGGCGCATGGTTGAGGGATTAGGGTATCTTTCTTTTCTTTTCTGTTGTAACGCTTAGCAACCGTTATTGGATTTACGTTGAAATTGTTGCCGCAAATGGTGACAACAGAGTTGTCATTCCAACGAACGAGAGAAACTTTTGATACGTCATTATATGCCGATTCATACGATCCTCTACTGTTTTAGAAATTAATTTCGCGCTAACTAAACGGCAATAACTTATTCTATTATCCCGTATTGTTCCAGTTGCAAAAAAATCCTTTGTTTTTCAAGTGACCAAAAAGTTTGAAAGAAGAAAAAAAATTATCAAAAAATATTCTGTGATTGAAAGGATTAGTTACAATTGAAAGTAAATCTGTGACAACTTGAGCTCCAAAACCAAGATTTGTCTTTTCGGTTTTGTTCTGTGCTCCCTGATAAAGCATAAAAAAATCGGAGGAAGAGAGACACCAAGATTTGAAGCCAAATCGCACTGGTTTGTTTTTTATATACATTTTGTAGGAATGCCGTCCAAAATAGGGAATCATTTGTTCGTCTATAGACAAATTGAATGCAAATATTCCCCACTGAAAAATTTTTTTATTTATTATGTCTACAAACAGTCTCAATTTACTGTATTTATAATTTTTATCTAATAAGCTGTTCACTGACAAGTGGGGGTTTCTTTTTATATTTAGGAATTTATTTCGGGACATGCGTTTTTTCAAAATATCTACACCTTTGTCCTCATCAGTTGACCAATACATGCGAATTTGAGGTAATGTGCGATACCCAGAAAGAATCATTATACCCAAAAAATATAAAAGATCTGTTGTGGTAAATTGAAAATCTTGTCTATTACTATCGCGAGCGTATTTTAGAGAAAATTGCACTATTAGTTCTTGCATTTCTTCATAAAAAAATTAAAAGAATATATCCAAAGGAGTTTTCCCCTCAAGCTGATCTCTAATGACGCGCTGATCTTGCATTTCATTTGACACAGGAAAATGAGTGTAATCAATTGTACCTTTCTTCCAATTTGGCTGTGGCAAAGAATCGACGACTGCTACATTGTTTATTCTTCGTTTTTTTGACGCCAAACTTTCATCATCAGAAGAATCAAACTCCTTATCATTGTCAACGCTGTCGACTTGTACTTGTAATTCAAAGGTACCTGCAATATCTGTAGGCTGAATTTCATTTTCGGGGTCCATATTTTCAACTTCGATATTTTCCTCGTCAGTAAGCTCATCAACCTCTGGAGTTATATCAATAATACCTACATTGATTACCGGTAAAAGGCACAAATTTATAAAAAAAATGTATAAAACATACCATCACTGTGTTCTAGTTGTAATTCTCTGACTGTTCTTCTAACTCTTTTTGTGTCAAGAATCTTCTCCATATTTTTTCAAACCGAATTTTTTTAATGTACTCTTGTTACTCACACGGTGTTTGCGAATGCACTAAATCGTTCTTTCAAACGTAGAACTTATAACAGTGTTTCTTATAATCGTGTTCAATAGGGTGGAGCGAAAAAATCGATAATACGTGGGAAAAGTTGCCTCTACATATAATATGCCTTTTCCTAAAATTTCAGTTGAAAAAAAAACGTCTTCAGGGCTCTACCATGCATCAAAAAATCCAAAATGTTCTATTTTTTTTTAACTTTTAATACATGCAAAACGTTAGCTTACTAATAGTAAGCTATTTCCTGAAATTTTAATTTAAAATAAAAAGTTCCTCTTAACTTCCACTCAAGTGAAAATAAAATACGTAAATTTCTTGTAAATAAGATAAACTAAATGAATCTTATCTCAAAAATGCCATAGATCAACTTAGTTTATTAAACAAAGCAATTTAGAAATTAAAATTGAACAAACCTAAATATCTCCGAAACTATTAGAGATAGGTATAGAACATATTTAACAAAAATGAAAACCGACTAATAGACGAAGACAAGGCATTAAAAAAATATAGGGTGTGCCATTTAAAAAAAATGAAGAAGTAGCATTTTCAAATTTATGTTATTGAATTAATTTTTGTGATCACCGTGTATATTGAAATCTAATTTTGACAATAGATTAAAGTAAGCTCAGGTATGAATGAATTCTATACCAAAGATAATTTTTTTATCTTTAAAAATAACAGAGAATTACTACATAAAAATGTCAGTTTTTAGTTAACTTTGCCAATATCTCAAAAACTGTAAGATTTAGCTTGTAAGTAATTCTTATAAAAAAGATGTAAAATTATAAGGAGAATCGAAAAATAAAATAATATATAGGGTGTTCTATTTAAAAATCAAAAGTTCTATATTGTACCGCTTTTATATTACACCCTGTAGAAACCAAACTATTTTTAGATTATGCAGCTTATAAAAATATACAACTTTCGAATTTAAACTTATCTTCTAAGTTTAATGGCTAAGGAGCTATCGACCGAATACGCACTATTGGGACACCCTGTATAAGTAGGAGATTTGCAGGTATTCATTTTTGTGTAACTTTAAGGCAATGTTTCTCAAATATGTGACTTTATACCTTTCAAAAAAAATTATTTATCAATCACTATTGTGTTTAAAAGAAAACACCACATACAAAAATCACTTTTTTAAACGGCACATTTAAAAAAAAACTTGGTGGACGGATATGGGTTAAAAATAATTTTTATGATTATATTTAGTAGATTAAACTACTAGAATTTTTCATTTATGAAATATAATCATGAAATTGCAACCCAGTTTACACAACATTAATTTTATGGTTATTTAATTATACATTACCATTATTTTTACTAGAATATAGATGTATAACGCTTTGTTCATTTTCAGGTAAGCAAGATTTACACACCGACACAAAAGATATCCTGTTTTATTAAATAAGCTTTAACAAGTGAAATTTTACTTTCACAGATTATTACAAAAATCAGGTAGCCGCTTTTAATTATTAACAAAATTTCTCATTTACACTTAATTAATGCAATGTAAAGACACAAAACCCTTTAGGTAAATGTTGAATGTATTAAGACGAGATTACAATTTTAAATTAAATTATAGCGCCACTTTATTAAATATGGACATTCTGTGAAAAAATGTTCACACAAACTTTTACAACAATAGTTCAGAAATCCCCAATAATTACAACACTTAATTTCATGAAAAAAAAATAAATTTGGAGCTTTGCATCTGATCCCTTTTTGTTTTCGCCTTTCGATTGCAGAACGACTTTATTATAAAGTCGTTTCTGTTATGCGGTAAAATATCCGATTTTCACAAAGCTTATAAAACACTGCGTCATCCCTCAACGTAAACTCTCGAAAATATGATTTTCTCCAAGATTACAACATTTGACATCTTAAAACAAAACAAAATATAATTTCCTGTGATGTTACTCAAACAAATCTCTAGGTAGAATAGATATTAAACATCGAGTAATCAACTTTACTTCAGGATTTCATTTAAAAATTAATACTCAATTTTAACTACATGTCTTAAACAAGAAAATTTTCAGTTTCCTAGAAAGTTTAACGAATTATCTTTAATTCATTCAACTGATTAAAGCAATAATCGGATAAAAACATTCAAGCATGCTTAAAATTTTCTACATTTAACACCAAAATTTATTTTTTAATGAACAAAAAATAGTAGTAGTCGGATATCACTTTTTCGGCCGACGGATCTTGTCTTCAGTGCTAAGTTTTAATGCCGGTTCCATGTTTCAAATATTAACGCCAGCGCAAGCGTATCGTAATGTACTTCAATTCAATATTAAATAGAACACTATATTTTTTACAAATAGCTTTACAAAATGTCAATTACAAGTATCACTAACTGAAACAGTTTTATTTACTATACAAAGCAATGAAATGTAAATACAGCGATCCTAAGCAAACATGAAAATGAGATGTGGGGATAATGGCGCAGACTACATTATGGTAGATTCAATGGTAAAAAGGTTTTGGGGGTAAATTTAAATCCCTATGGCCTGCAGTAATAATAATAAATTCAGATCCTAATTGTTAACAACAGAACAGTTTGTTTTTACTAACAAAACAATACATAAATAAGACTACAGTATTGGTAATCATTAAAGTAAGTTACCATAACAAGAAATCGAATTTACATTTCAGCTAGAAATTTTGAACGAGAACAAAAATTTTAATGCAAAAACAATCACTACTTTTCACTGTATTCATCAATATTCCACTACATTTTTTATAATGTTTTTTCCTTCTGAATGCACACTTTTCTTCGACATGTTACAAAAAATTAAATCTTGAAACATATAAAATGTAAATGACACGTAACGATTTTGATGTTAAGTTTGAACAAAATATTTTAAAAAAGATTACATATCGCTTTTATCAAACGAAACTAACAATCCCAGTCTTAAACAAGACGATTTTTCATAAAGACAATTGAATTGCAAGTGAAAACGAAGGAAATCAAACTATACCAGACGGCAGCAGTGCCAACAAAGAAGTAATGTTACAGAATGTACATAGTAAACGTCATTGGACGGTTTTGCTGCCACGATATTTTAAAGTTAGTTGGCATATATCCCGTTTTCATGTTTGCTTAGGAGCGCTGTATATGCCTAGTATTAGTTCTTAAGCCAGTTTTAAGGTTTATCAAAACGATGTATTTAAATTAAATTAACAGTCAAGTTTAAAGTTAACTTTGTTTCATAGAAATATCATTGAAAGAAAACGGGCCTAGAAGCGTAAAACAATGTAACCTGTGCGACATCGATCTACCGAATCGTCATCGCCATGAAACTCGAACTACAAAATGATTGCGGAATTTTTGGGGTTTGCAACTAAGATGCGACGATGCCAAATTTGTTAAACATACATATTGTTAACTTTGACTTATCTTGAAAAAAAAAAGTATACAAATGTTCGGATGTGAATAAAAGTAATATTCGTCTACGTCCTCCCAACGGAGTTACGGCCACCAAAAAAACACCAATTCTTTAGTTCGCCAGGGCGAAGATACCAAAATTGCAGAACTCCAAATAATGAATTTTATCCCTTCCGACGTCGATACGGAAACATTAAGTTTTCTAGGTCAGACCCCTCCGCCCCGGTCCGACTACTGACACAACAGCCAATCTCAGAAATAACGCCACTACCAGCAGCCGTCACCGTCTCCCGCAGATTTCTATTTAACCACAATACGCACTACCGAGAAAATTCGAGCTAGTGGAGTTGTGGTAAGACCACCTGCTTAGCATTCGTAAGGTAAATGGGTTCGATTCCCGTTACCGTCTACCCTGTATGAGGTTTTTTCATGAGGTTTGACTCATACACATCCAGCGGCATGGCCACTCGATACACGAACACCATGTGCGGCTATTTAGGTGAATACGACAACAGTATCTTCCCCCTCAGAACCCTAACTTCGTTTCTTCCGATTCTATTCTGACCGCACCTATCCTTAATCCCACCATGCATACATAATTAATGTATGTATGTTAGGAATCCATGATTGTGGCTGAAGAAGCTTGGAAAATTCAAGCAGTCCGCCCTCCCCCCTTGGAGAAAGAATGAAACAAGTGTTCTTTTTCTTTTTCCTACCGAGAGAGCATTTTCCATTCGAGTCCCGCCTCTAATTCCCCCGGTCCACCTTGACCGGTGTTGCTCAAATTAGCCTTCACCTGCACGTAAGTTTTTGACGACATCTACACAAACACCTGTGGAGAACGTAACGGCGAGAGATTAATTTCCGGTGTCACCTACTTATACGGTCGGGCAGAAAGGCTGACTGCCCCACAGTGATTCGATAATTATGTCTTGTGTTAAAAGCTCCAATCCGTAGAAATTACGCAAACAAAAGTGACTGTTAGAATTCTCCCACTAAACGTAATTGCCCGTTTTTAAAATCTACTTCTTTTCTGAATCCGCGATAAAGACCAGATTAAAGAAATATTCCTGTATCAAGCATTCTTTAATAGCAGACCACACAAAACGTCCAGTTTATCCAGCCAGTCTCTTTAAAAATATAAATACTCCTATTAGACAACCATCCCAAAATAAGAGAATCACCATGTAACATTTCTCTCATTCATCATCAACACCATTTTTTAACCAAAGCAGCCACGAACGACGCATACCTCTTCTAAAAGAATAAATGGTTCCCGTATTTCCCGTATAAAAGCATTCAAGACGAGAACACCACCAACTAATCTCGATTCGACCATCAAATTCCCCGTTGGAAAATAAGTAGCTGCCTACTACCACCATCACATCAGTCGTTTATCTTAAATACGAATAGAAACACCCGAAAGAAAAAAAAACACTTTCACTCTAAATTAAAAAAATCATCCTGTTCAATAACTCACGCTAGAAATATCAAAATGCGTTAAAATTTTATTAAACTATTTAGATATAAAACTGTTAAAACGCAAGCAGTCATTCAAACATAAAAATATCGATATTATTACTGACCTATCCTTTTCCAGGTAGAGAGAAATAAAATTTTATCGCGCATTTCTTAACTTAAATTTGTACACTTCTATGCAATCTACCAAACAGGGACGTAATCAAAATATTGCGTGATTTTTATTTATTTTGTGTTTTAAGTTAGTTTATCCTCGTGTAAATTCATTATTTTACCCGTATCGTTAATATTACTTTCTCAGCCACCATAAGGAGAGTAGTTTCGAGTGCGGATGGGGAGCCGCCCGTAGTTCCAGAGCCAAGAAGAGTCCGTTTAACTTATTTATTTTTCCTTTAAAGTAGACCAAAAAAAATGTTCTTTGTTTTGGTTGGAACATATGTTTATTTTTGTTATTATCTTACTGTAAGTGTACATAGTATCGAAAAATTATAGGACAATATACGTATAAAACCTTTTGCTGTTTATTCGACAGTGTGACACCCCAGGTATCTATCAACAATTACTATTTTGATACCTAAACTTTATTTTTGTTAACAAATGCCTAAATATGTTTAATATGTAAAACGTTATTTTTGAATTTAATATTGGTTATTGACAGAGAATCAGAATTTGATTTTTTGAAATCGCAGTATGGAATATAAGTTTATCTAATACGCAGACATGAATTTGATGAACGGTATTGGCTCTTGCAATAAGAGAGACTAGTTTTATTTTATAGACAGATTTGCAAAAAACCCTAACGATGCAGGTTTGTGAAGAATGATTACAACGCCATAATTAGAATAGAACACTTTAAACGCTTTGTGTTAGAAAACCATAACATTTGCGAAAAATGTATAAACTTACTCCAGCTGATTTTCCGATTAGAAAAGAGTTTGCAAGTTTGCACACTTTATTAGCACTCTTCTTATCACTGATAAATCGAAATTTTCCAAAAAATGGTATTCTACGATTGTTTCACGTTATTAGCCCCAATTTTAGTCATTTAATGCCTGGACCGGAATTCTAGCAAATTCATTTCTAGAGCCATTTGTACTGCCACCGCGATTTGATGGGCTACTTTATTTTAGTTTCTTTAAAACAATCTACAACATTTATTAGATGATATACCGCTACAGGCCCCAGTAAATATGTGATTTATGCACGATGGAGCTCTGTCTCATTTGAGCGTTTACGAAAATATCTAAATAATGTTCATTCTAACCTTTGGATTGGTAAAGAATAACTTACAACCCCCCCCCCCCGCTGTTCTGCCGACCTAAATACATTGGATTCTTTTCTCTGGGGACACCTGAGAAACTTGGCTTAGTCCACTTTCGTATGATACTAGATGTGAACTGAGATTAAGAAATATATGTATTACTGTTATCAAATAAGAAACAATACTAGAATTTTGTTAGTTGGGTCGATCGGCCTATTCCTCAGTTTTTGCTTTTATAGAGCGACGTTTCGGAAGCGGACTCTACTTTCATCATCAAGCTTAGTCCTGGGAAGAACTGTTTTCGCACTTCAGTCGAATTCATATGTTATCATTTTTCCCAAGCACTTGACTATTCTCAGATTTATACTTTGGTACCTTTCACTTACAAGTCGGACACCTTTACCGCTGAACCATTGAGTAATCCAATATATATTTTTTAGAACTTATATATCTTCGCGCATTATTTTTCGACGAGTTGCATTCTCGTCTTTTGCCACTACTTGTATGTTGTCCCATTGGATGCGGTAGTCTTCGCTCCAGACATGTTCGGCGATTCTTTATCTTTCGGTTTCGCCCTTGCGGATGTTGTTCTTATGTTCCTGAGTTTTCACTTTGAGTGGTATAGTCCTCTCTGCTGGTGCCCCTGTCTAAATACCATTTATGAGGTACAGTACCTTAGATTTGTTTACATATAATTTGGGGAAATCTCTTTGAATACATTTTCATCACTTTCAAGATACTGTACGCTTCTGGTAAACCTTTATTTATTTCTATATCAGTAAATTAGGTACACATGTACGTCAGATCAGTTCGAGTTTAATTTCTGTTTTTTTTTAATTTATTTGCTTCGCAATACCAGAACCAGTATGCTTTACAGTAGTGTCTGAATTGTCATGTAGACATAACCGATACAACTTGATAGATAGATAATTAGTAAGGCTCTGGTGTGATCAGTGGATCTAATATCCTAAATAAATACCATTATTTAGCTTAAGATTGCTCTCTTGTTTACCGCAATTAATACTTTACCGTTACCTATAAATCCTTTTCACAAAAGTCCTAAACTATGGTTGACGTGCACAGTACATTTGACAGAATATGGACAGAATAAGTAACTGTGCCCTCCGAGGTCAAATAAATCTTATTCTCTTCTACTACAAAACAAAGCAACTTATGAATTTAATAAAAACTATATCACAACCTTCGCTACACCAATAATACATGGATATCAGGGCTAAGTAGTTCACTTGAAACTAACATAAGGTGTAACTAGAACACTAACCAGTGGCGTGAAGTCCATGGAAGCTGTGGAATCGCCGCTTCCCTCGTACTTTCAAAAATATAAATACATATTGTACAATTATTTCCATGTTTTAATGTCCATACTTTACATTAATTCAATTTAATATTTTATTCTAACCGTATTATGTATTTTATTACAAATTTCTATCTAGTAATATTGCTATTGAATATTGCATATTCGAATATAGATTCGCAGAGGTATGCGTATTGCCAATGGAAGCGCTGCGATGACAAATATGGAATAGCTTCGACGGCATAAATACTGTAATAGGAATGTGGAAGTAAAGCAGACAGATTATTATACCCGTTCCCGCATGCGCTTTATAAAGCAACGGCCTGATTCGAGAACTCCTGGACGCTCCACAGAAAAATTGTGTATAACGCTTCCAATGAATGTGTCCGTTAGTTTCGTTTCGACTCTTTAGTGGCAGAGAATTATTTCCTGAGTAGATTATTTTAAGGTTATGATTTAAAAAGTGAAGAATATTCTTTTATAGCTGGATGTATATTTACAACACATTTTATTTAGCCAAGTAATTTTTTATAACTTTATTTTTAATTTTAGCTGTTTATTCACATTAAGAGTTACTTGGACGAATTTCAATGCACTAAAAAATTAGTGGCACAAACGTATGACGGTGATGCCGTAATGGCTGGACAACATAATGGTGTTCAAGCGAAAATTAAAGAAATATCGAACCATGCTATTTTCGTACACTGTTATGCTCACATATTGAACCTAGTTTTCTCTCAATCTGTTGGATATATAAAAGAATCTAAAATATTTTTTCAAACAATGACAGGGTTTTCTTATTTTTTTTCTAAATCTTCTAAAAGATCTCACACCTTAAACCTAGAAGTGAAAAAGCGTTTTCCTTCACCCACACCTATTAGATGGAATTATAATGGCAGGATCGTAAACTGCATTATGGAATACAAACAAGAATTAAAACTTTGGTTGCTGAATATGGTTGAAAGTCCAGAACAAATATTTGCACAGTCAGATATCCTATTTGACACATTACAAAAAAAGAATTTTAATATAGCATATTACATTACTAGAATAAACCAGTTTATAGAGTTTTTTCCGACAGAAAAGAAGTGATTTTGATTTGATTTGGGACGCCTTGGAAAATTCAGAAACTCAACCAAAAAAACGAATGAGATTTACTGATATTGGGTCTAAAAAGGAGTCCTATAAATGCCTGTTTTATGAAATAATGGATACACTGATACAAAATTGTATTGACAGATTTTCAGACATGAAGTCTTTAGAATCACTTTTAGATGTTAATAATTTTAAAAATTATGAAAAACAATTTCCCGAAAGGTGTTTTAATTCTTTAAGAACATTTTATGGATTTTTTTTCGATTTACCTAAACTACGTAGAGAACTGCAATATCTATAATCATGTTCAGACTATATTGGCAAATCACTCTTAGACATAAAAAATATTATAATTAATGACGATCTGAATAAAGACATACTAAAAAAATGATATGATTTATTATCATTAATTTTTACGGTACCATCTACTAGTGCTTCTGCTGAGCGCACTTTTTCGACCAAGAAGCGAATTCACACTTTCGCAAGGAATGCTCAGTCCGAGGAAAGACTGTCGTCACTAGCGTTGCTTTCCATAGAAAAAGAACTTTTGCATGCTTTAATGGATTCTACGACAAGCGAATTTTATGATATGATCAACGATTTTGCGGAAAACAATCGCCGAATAGAGTTAATTTATAAAAAATAAAGATAACTTCTTATTTCCTTGTCTCATATCATTGTATATATTTTACAATAGTTATAATAAATAAACTGTTT
Source organism: Vesta saturnalis (assembly GCA_036346205.1). Taxonomy (NCBI): domain Eukaryota; kingdom Metazoa; phylum Arthropoda; class Insecta; order Coleoptera; family Lampyridae; genus Vesta; species Vesta saturnalis. The sequence goes on along the minus strand of JARFJB010001939.1, from coordinate 686,466 downwards.
ATATTTGGTATTTCCACTGTTTGTTTTTTGTTTATAATTTTTAGAAAAATACAGCTACTCCATCACAAAATGTCACCGCACGCTACTGATACTAACATAACCATAAGTTGAGTACAAAAAAAAATTGTCTAAACGTGAAAATTTAGAGATACAAAATAGCATGAATTGTCAGTGCCGTCAACACAATCTTTTAAGAAATTTATTTTTTTGCACGCAAGACAAGCTCCACGATTGTAAGGTACGTGTACTTTAAGTATGTACACTGTGTCCCATTTTGGTTGAAATTGTTTGCAACAAAAGATAGAAAGGTGCGGTTTTCGCGACCTTGTTCTACTTTTTCGTGAAACGAAAGATGCCACAAACAGAATTGTCATAGTCCTCTTAGTATTTGAGATACTGTGCGAAATTCAAAATTTGCAAATTTTAAGCACCCCTCGTAACTGCTTTGCCTTGCAAGTTATCGAAATGGTGAAAAGTGGGTTTTATACAGAATTTTCCGTAGAATTTAGTGGCGTGCATAGTTTTCCCCACAAAAAGTCAGTTTCCTCGCAATAAACCAAAGTTTTGTTTTTTAAATGGAACAACATGTATATTTTTTTATTGTGTAATATAGATTATTAATGGCAATAAAACTTATAAAGAATACTTTATATCTAAATTTCTAAGTGGGCTGGGCCTATAGTCTCATTCTAAACGTAATTAACCTGTCAAATATGAACAAAATTATTTTTGTGCAGCAACAGTATTGTTTGTTCATGATTTGCTTTGGTCAGAGTAATGAAAACGCCAACACAGCAAATAAATTTGTATTTTAACAAAACTATAGAAAGTAGTGTTGGATTTTCGAAAACAAGAATCCGAAGAATACACCATAAATATAAACCATATAAATTTAGGCTTGTTCAACATCTACATCCTGACGACGCTGAACGTATGTTAATATTTTGCAATTGGTACTTAAACATGTTAAACATAGTACCCAACTTGGGAAGAAATGTCATATGGTCAGACGGGGCACATTTTAGCAATTCAGGCGTTTTAAACAAGCACAACAGCAGATTCTGGTCTCAAGAAATTCAACACCAAATATTCCCCTATAGACAACAAGGACGATTTGGACTAAACGTGTCCTGCTTTATATTAGGATCAAAAATAAAATTTTACATTTGGAAGGGAACTTATCCGCTCCTTGATATTTGGACATTTTAGAAATGGTTGTGCCTGAATTATTAGATGACATTCCTTTAGCTCGCTTGAACCAAATTCATTTCCAACAAGATGGAGCCCCATCTCACAATGCGTAAATTATACACCCGTTTTTGAAAAATAATTTTGATAATAGATCGATTGGCACTAATGGGCCGATAAGATGACCTCCTAGGTCTCCGGACTTGTCTGTCTTAGATTTCTTTTTATGGAGTTACTTGCAAAATAAAATATACCAAACTCAATATGGTAACATTGAACGTTTGACAAATGCAGCTAGAGAAGCTTTCAGACATTTACAAGATCACCCTATTATTTTGCTTAATGCTATAGAACGAATTGGAAAAGTGTGTGAAGCATGTATAAGACAGAATGGTCATCAGTTCGAACATTTCTTTCAGTTTCAGTTTTTAAAGCCTATTATGTTTAATATTTAATTTTGTGTTTTTGCATAAAACTTTCTAACCCTTAACGTTGTTTTTTCATGGGCAACTATATCATCAAAATGTTAAATTAACGTAACATTCATTTTTGAGGTGAATAATGTAAAAGAAGTGATACACAATATATATTTTTTGAAAGCTCTAGTATGTAACAAAAAATATACAGGGTACTTCATTAAAAAAAAAACTGGTTTATTGCAAAGAAACTGACGTTTTGTGGGGTACTATGCGCGCCACTAAATTCTACGGAAAATTCTGTATAATACCCACATTTCACCACTTCGATAAATTACAAGGCAAAGCAGTTACGAGGGATGCTTAAAATGTGCAATTTTTGAATTTCGCCCTGTATCTCAAACACTAAGAGGACTATGACTATTCTGTTTGTGGTATCTTTCGTTTCACGAAAAAGTAGAATAGAGTTACGAAAACCGCATTTTACTATCTTTGCTCGCAAACGAGATACCCTACAATTTCAACCAAAATGGGACACCCCGTACAACGTATCCCATTTTTGATGGTTATCTCTGTTATGAGTAAATATATAGAGATGTGGCTTTCCTAATACTGTGCTACTTTTTTTGTCACACGAACGATGTCGTTTTCATAATTGTCATAGCCTACTTCGTTTTTGAGATATAGTTTTGGCACGCCTCCTGTATCTCGGTTATTCTTATTAAAATATCGACGATGTAATTAGTTTTAAAATCTTATACTTTCGAGATATTTTTTCACGATCGATATGCTTTCATTTCAGTGAGTGAGCCTGTTTTAAAGCTTTTCGCCCAAAATATAATAATTATTATCTGTCTTTCTAAATAACTGAGAAATTTTTCTGAAAATATTGTCACTTATCAAGTGGGCACAAAAACAAACGAGACCATGACAAATATAGTATTGCGAAAACCGCCTTTCTCTAACATTCTCTCAAAAATAATCAAAATTGGGACACACGCACCACATACATATTAACTTTAAAGTAATACTGAAAATAAATCATTCAATATTTCACATGTTCTTTGTTTCAATTACTAGTTACATAAGGAAAATGAAAGTATGTACCTACCCACATTTACATTTTTAATTTTGATACTTGTAAGTGGCTCATAACAGTCATAACTGTAGACGAATCATCACGAAATATAGACACTGTTCAACTTCGTTCGACAAAAGATGTCTTAAAATTCTTGACACAAACCGAAGATAAAATATTCTTAGTTACAAAAGTAGCCATGATTATTGGATTAAGTGAAAGCCGGATGGGCCCAGTTAATATTAAGTGTCAACATTTTTTTTCTTATAGAAATAAATGACCATCCAAGCTGTAATAGCAGATACAGCAAGAAAATAAATCAACTAGTTGAAAATCAGCATGTAGCGTTAATGTAACAAGCTGTATTAAGTATATTTATAATATTTATAATAAATAATTCAGTTAGAATACATTTTTTTTTAGAGTTAATCTGAATTATTTCATTTATTACACCTAGGCCTAATGCTATAACGAACGATTTTAAAGAACTGAAATACAGCTACGCTAACAGATATAAATGTATGACAATAGATCTATACTGCAATAAAACGTTCGTGGTAATGCCTTAATTATGTTTTTTGTAATTTGCTTGCATTTTGATTCTATAATAAACATATTAAGAAACGCGACGTCATCTCAGATGTCATAGCTATTAATTCACGGAACATTTTACAAACATTTTAGGTTGGCAAAGCTTGATCCGGAATTATGTCAGGCATGTCACTCGTACAAAATGTGTCTTAAACAGGATGCGCCCAGTTGAAAACTTTGATTTGAGCAAATTCGCGAACGCATTTTTTGTAATTTCACCTATTTCAGGGGGCGTACATGCAAGATTATCTTCCATTTTCGTGTTTTGTGAGAGAATTTGCATAAAACAAAAGGCGACTAGATTAAATTTTCACTTTTAAAATTAAAACATTACCAACCGCTACAAAAATCCCTAAATATACTAAAGCAAAGTTTTTTTTAAAAATGGCAAAAAGGGCAAATTACAAAAAATAACGTAAAAAAACGTGTTTCATAAGATCTCGAAGCACTCGTTTTCTAAAAAAACTCGTCTTTTTACACTTGCATTCGTACTTCAAGACTGCTCTTATGAAACTTGTTATTTAATATACTATCACAGCTTAAAAAACAATATTTTTAAGCTGATACTATTTCCACATTATACATATTCAGATAGGAAAAATACAATAAGGTAAACCAATAATTTTTTTTAAACAAAATGCACCTACTCAGTAATAATATGGATTAACCAAAACAAGAAAAGTCAATTATGAGAACACGTGCCTTGGAAAACTACAAAAGAGGAATGTGAAATTTAAAAAACTGTTAGGAATGTGTATTAGTATTAGGAAATAGTAGGCAACAGGTAAAATATAAGAGACGCGACAACTCTGTTCTCACATTTTTGTAATGTCAGAATGGACCTTTTTTTGTAATGTAAGAAGTTCAAAATATAATATACAAAATGGAGTAATAGTACTTTAATTTAACATGGTAGGAGATAGTGGTTATTGTTGAATTGGAAAAATTGAAGTGTTAAAAATAAAAAAGTTTGAGGTTAACAACACGTGCTCTATAAAATAAAAATAAAAACATTAATTCAAAATGTCAGGAACAAATATGAGGGAAGAATTAAATCTTCCAGTGTTTAATGGAAGTGAATGGAGTAAATGGAAATTCAGGTCAATGTTATTATTGGAAAACAAAAATGTGAAAACAAGTTTAGACGATATACCCTCAGATGAATTGGATTGAAAAAAGAAAGATTTAAAAGCAAGAAATATAATTGTTCAAGGTAGTTCACAATTAGAATTAATTCTTAAGGAAACTACTGCTAAAGCAATGATCGATAAATTAGATTCAATTTATAAACCTAACTCCATAGATGATTAGATCTGAAGATGAAAGAAAATGATGATCCTATAGAGTTCATTACGAAGTTCGAAAAATTGATTAATGAGTTGAAGAATACTGATGACACAGTAACTGAAGATGACTAAATTACCTATCAGCATTACCAGAATCGTACGATCACATTGCAGATATTAGAGATTCATTGCCAGCAGAGCAAAAAAACGTTGAATACATTAAAAGTAACTTGTTAATTGATGCAAAGAAAATGAAAAATAATTACCATGAAAATACAGGATCGGCATTCAGCTCACAAGCAAGTAACAGAAGTAGGAATGGGAATATTAAATGCTTTAAATGTGGACATTTCGGACGGTAAAAAAATTCTGTCATTCGCAGCATAGTGGTAACTTAAACAGAACAAATGCAACGCAAAATTGGAGATGGAATAGAAAATCAACAATGAAATCAAAACCAAAGTCATAGTTTCAACCAAGGTCAAGAACCTACACATAGCAGAACTCGAAGTTACACATTTTTTTTTTTTATGATTGTGGACCTGAACAGGCTAAATAAGGCCTATCGTGCTAAAGCACTCAGGAACACTTAGGAGGATGGATAGAGGGATAATGAATTGCGAATAGATGCCTATGAACAGCTACCTTAAATTTTCTCATATCATAAGTGAGAGGAAAACAGGAACTAGGGAGATCATTCCAGAGTTTAGAAGCCGTGTAGAAAAATGTGGATAGCGCCCGTTTGGTACGACAAGTGGAGATTTGTACTGCATACTGATGATGTGATTGAGCGAACCGAGTGTTTCTCGCAAAGATAGCCGGAGATGGTATCAAAGAATGTAATTCACCAGCACAATAGCCGTTGTAATAACGATAATACAAAGAAAGAACTGAAACCATCCTTCTATGCTCAAGGGACTGTATGTGAGAAGTTAAAGACGGGTCATTTATAAGCCTAATCGCTCTCTTTTAAATACGATCAACGATATCGAGAGCGTATTGAGGATCACTAACCCAAAGGTGAGAATTATATTCCAGATGAGGCCGAATTTGGGCCTTATACAGCAAAAGGAGTTGTCGAGAGGTAAAGTACTGCTTAGATCTGTACAAAAAGCCTATTTTACGAGCAGCTGTTTTGGTAGCTGACAGAAGATGGTCAACCTATGAGAGATTTGAAGATACAGTCATACCCAACAGAGTAATAGAGTCTGAAAACTTAAGAACTGAGCCATTCATACTTACAACAGGAAATGATCGATCTTTTTTGGCGGACATAAGGCAACACTGAGTTTTGTTAGCATTAAATTTAACTAGATTATTGCTTCCCCATTCGAGAATACGTTGAATGTCTTTGTTGATTGAATTTGCCATTTCAGCTTTAATTTCTTGATTTGACATAGAAGGTGGATTATCACTATGAGTAGACTGAGATGAACTACAGTGAAGAGTGCTATCGTCAGCAAAGCAATGGATGGGGTTAGTTGTTGAAGAAATAAGGTCGTTTATGTACAGCAGAAAAAGTGTAGGCGCTATAACGGATCCCTGTGGTACGCCCGCGTTAATGCTAACTTCTTTTGAAAAAAAGCCATCAACTACGACACGTATTCGTCTTTCATCAAGGAAACTAGAAACCCAGTTGATAAGCGCATCATTTAACCCAAACGAGGTGAGTTTGGCAAGTAAACACTTATGCCAAACTTGGTCAAATGCCTTTGAGATATCTAAAGCGACTACAACTGTTTCACCGGACTGCTCTACTGTATTGTTCCAAACTTGGGTCACATATGAAAGAAGATCGCCTGTTGAACGACTTTGCCTAAACCCATATTGGTGGTCACTAAGGAGTTTGTTAGTTTCAAGGAACGTGAGCAGTTGCTGATTGATCGCTTTTTCCATGATTTTAGACAAAATGGAAGTGATGGCAATTGGTCTGTAATTTGAGGGATCGGTCTTATCACCTTTTTTGGGAATAGGTTGAACATTTGCTAACTTCCATGATGAAGGGAATTCCCTAGAAGATATAGAGATCGTATAGAGCTTAGATAGGACTGGTACTAGTTCGGGGGAACATTTCTTTAAGACAATAGCTGGGATACCGTCTGAGCCAGTCGCCTTATTGAGATCAAGCCTACTGATGATCGATTCCAAGAGCTTGTACCGAAAATGAATTTGTTTTAACGTATGAAGAAGAGTTGACTAGGGGCACATCTTTTCCAGAATCATAGAGACACGAGTTTGATGCAAACAAATCCACAAAAACGTTGGCTTTGTCTACAGAATCAGCAACTACCGATCCGTCAATAGATGTTCGAAAGTTTTTACTAATGGCTTTTGCTAAAGACCAAAATTTACGACTGCCTAAAGGAGATGTAGCTAGTTCATTGCATTTTCGTTGTTCGAACAACTTTTTAGTTTTAGTGATGACACTTTTGCAGATATTTCTAGTACCAACGTACTCTACATGACTGTCAACCGATTTATTAGATTTCCATTTAATGTAACATTTATTTTTTAAAGATATTGCCTCAGAACAAGCCTTGTTGAATCAGGGTTAGGAACGTGAATGACCTACACGGTACTGTTTTTTCGGAATGTATAACTCCATTCCCATGAGGATGACTTCAGATACTGAAAGAGCGATGTCCGAAGAAGAGGACGACTTAAAACAATATTCACGCCATGGAAAGGTTGCAAGAAATCCCGTAAATCACTCCATCGAGCTGACTTAAAACACCACAAGGTTCTATCGGTTTTGCGAACAACAGTGGAATTAGGTACAGTAGAAATGATTTTTATTAGACAATGGTCGGAAAGACCTAAATGCGAAAGAACGGAAGTTTTATAAACAAGAGGGTTTGATGTAAAAAAGAGATCTAGAAGATGTGGAGTATGGTTAGGGTTATCAGGGATTCTTGTGGGTTCAGAAATCATTTGTGTGAGATCACATGAAATAGCAAATGTTTCTGCACTATGACCAGCGGGATTTGTAGTAGATGAAAATTGAAGCCAATTAGAGTTATGAACATTGAAATCGCCTACAAATGAGATATCGCAAGATGGAAACTGAGACAGGAGATAGTCAACTTTCGTACTAAGGTAATCGAAGAAGTCTTGAAAGTTGCTGTCATTAGGAGACCTATAAATGCAACAGTAGAATTTCACAAAATTAGGACCAGAATGTTTAAACCAAATCACGTCAAAATTTTTATTTTCTAAGGAAGAAACCCTCTTGCAAGCAATTCTGTCCTTGATGTAGGCACATACGCCTCCTTTATATCGAAAGTTAGAGTGAAGATGGTATTGAGGAAATTGCAAGTCGGGTGACTCGGAGCTTTCTGAGGAGACTTGTGTTTCAGACAGAAACAATATATCAGGTTGTAATTGTTCAAGATGTTGGTGAATAGCATTAAGATTAGAATTAGAATATAGGGGAAGAAGGAATTATCAACAACGGTTTGCAGGAAATTCTATAACAAGAGAAAAATACAGAATTCTTTTCAAGTCACAGTAATGACGTCCCATAAAACTGATGGATCAACCAATCACGTACCAAACACAGTAACATGGTTATTGGACGGTGGATGTTCCGACCACATTGTGAACGATATGAAGTATTTTTCAACCTATAACGAACTAACAGATAATGTAAATATCAAGGTAGGTGATGGTCATTTAATTAAGGCATTAGATATAGGTACTGTTAATATGAAATGTAATGTAAGTGGTAAATTCATTGCAACAAATGTTAAAAAATGTTATTATGCGCCAGATATGACAAAAAATTTGTTAAGTGTTTCAAAAACCACAGACTCAGGTAATAAGTTGTGAACAAAAAAAGATTATCGTGAAATTTATAATCATGCAGACAAAAAAATTGCTATTGCTTCTAAAAACATAAAATTTGTATGAACTAAACGGTCATATAGATCCAAAAAATGTGTTACGCTACTCAAGTCAAGTTAAAGAAAAATGGGATAAAACTTTAGGGCATGTAAAGTTTAGAGATTTAATTGTTATGTGTAAAGATAATTTAGTAGAAGGGTTACCTAAAACGTTAGAAAACGTTCATTTAAAATGTGAAACTTGTTTTGTATCAAAAATGAATAATTTAAAATTTGATAATAACCGAACGAGAGCAAAGTTGCTGAAATAATACACACAGATGTGAATGGACCAATCAAACAAACTGCTTCCAATGGGGAAAAATATTTTGTAAGCTTTATCGATGGTTTTAGCAAAATAGCTGTCGTTTACTGTATTAAACACAAAGATGAAGTGTTTGATCGTTTTCAAAAATATGTTAATCTGATTGAAAATCTTACAGGCAATAAAATTAAGGAAATTAGATGCGATCGAGGGACAGAATACTTAAATAAACAATTTTACATATTTGCGAAAAGAAAAGGTATCTGGAAAGGCCAAGTTCGGCATACAGGCACGAGTTAAATGGCGTTGCAGAGAGGTTCAACCGCACAATTATGAAGAGCAAGATGCTTACTAACAGATGCTAACTTAAAGAAACATTTTTGGCCTGAATGTGTTAAAGCTGCAGCATATATCGGTAACAGACTAATTGCAAATATTAAATCAAAAATAACTCCTTATGAACAGTTTTTCAATAAAAAACCTGATGTGTCTAAGCTCAAAATCTACGGAAGTGCTGCCTTTGTAAGAACACTCGAAGTAAATCGAGATTCTAAACTGTCGCCAATATCTATAAAGGGTATTCTAGTTTGTTATGATGATATGGGATATCGTATCTTAATAGATCAAAAGGTCATTGTTAGCCATCATGTCGAATTTATAGAAAAGAATGAGCAATTTATTAAGATCCCTGAAGACGAATTTGAAGACTCAAACACCAAACTAACTTAGTTACAAGAAGAAATCGGAAAGGATGACGACATTCAGGAGGTTGTTACGTGCACAAAAGGATTGTGGTAGAAAAGGAGAAATTGTGCGGTAACACGAAATAAAAAGTTAACCGGAAGCTCAGTCAGTCGGTGGGGCACTTGGATGCGTGGGCGGTTTGGCGTAGGAAAGTACACAGAGAGATTACAAGGGCACCCCTTGACCTAACGTTTGTATCGCCCCTGGATCAGGAAAACGGATACGGTATAAGGAGAGAGACGTTACAATTAAAATAAACGCTGGACTAAGTCCAACCAGGTAAAAGGTCTGGCTAGGAATTTTGATCCTAGCCAACTTGTTTAATGTTTAATGTAAATTTTTATATTCGTATATTAACAAAAAATTATTATTTTTGGAGAAATTAAACAAACTAAAATAAATCTGACCCAAATGGTTTGTAGTAACCCACTTACCTTTCTGGAAAGTGCTAAACCTATATTTTAAAAAATATTGTACAACTTACAATACGTCAAAACAAAAAATATACAAGTGCACGGTTCGACATCCAATATTAACCCTAAAAATAAAACAACAAAACCTAAGTACCAAGTTAAACAAGTAACTCTAAACCGAAGTCTTAGGAAGAGCTCTCCTTAAAACTGATATTTCAGTTTTAAATCAACCCAAAACGCACTTTAAAACCCAAAATATAAACTAAAACTTCCTATAGATGGCTACCCTTGCTTCTTTGTAACCGCAAAAAAAAATTAATTTACTTGCAATTAGCAGTATAGATAAAGCAAACATAATACATACAGGTTCAGAAAGGCTGAGTTTGTCACTAGCTTTATAAGTGTAAAACATAAATTTAAATAAGCACAAAGGAAAATCTTAAGCATTAGTGTTAAACATGTGGCTGAAGGCCGTAATAAAAAAAAATAGCTTCCTTATTAAGATAGTGTTTGTAGCTTAAGCAATTTGAAGTGAAATGCAACACATGCATTAACCTAAATAAGCATAACGTTTATGAAATTATTATAGGAGCAATCCCTTAAACAAGCAATCTAAATTTTATATAACCCAAACGTTACTATAGTTTAGGACGCACTCTGTACAATAGAGACCAATATACTAGGTTCAAAGTACATATCAAAACAGCTGATGGCTTGAACTGCAAGTACACAGACATAAAACTATTAAAGCAAATTGTGAATTTTGTTAACTGTAAGACTAAATACATACAAAATAATCAAAAATTGAAGTTAAAGGTTATCAGTTAACAAACCAAGTAGAGGTGTAAGTAAGCCAACTCGAATTTCCACTTAAACTTAACTAACGTTTGTAGTTAGAAGTACATAACCTCGTTCCATATGATCCTAATAAGAGGTTCACCAAAACGGTTACAGGCATTAAATTTTCCAAAAAGGATAAACGTAGCAGTACAATGGTAATTCGTGATAATAGCGAGTTGTTCTCAGAGTAACCCCAGCAATTGTATATGTTACGAGAGCCTCGTCATGCAGAATTAGTCATTAAAATGCACTCACCGGGTGATGTACGAGTGTGTATTACTTAGCTGAATGTGTTACGAGAAATAATTCGTGTTTTAGTCAAACGGATGATACCATGTGAAGGAGTACCCATAAACTATCCTATGCTCGGTTTCGTAGAGCAGTTGTATGTTATTTCATGACTCGGAGAAACGTTAGCCTACTGTACTGGTAGTATCGTTCAATAATAGCTTGAGAACAGAAGAAACGATAAAATCCAATAAAACGAAAAGAACCTATATAAACCAATTGTGTTAGAAAATGAGTTGATACGAAATTTTTCCTTTAAAATGTTTGTTATTTTACAATATTACAATATGTATTTATTGATTTCACATTATTAATGTAACGAAAGAAAGTGGTTTAAATACCTCTTGATTCGAATCGAAATGTGCGTTAGAAATTAATTAGGCCGTAAAATACGATCACTAACCAAATTTAGTACAATTAGATATATAGAAAGCCAAATCTAGTACCAAAACTGTTAATTTTTAAGTAATATTACAATCAAATCATAGAAATCTTCTCCATATATCATGTTAGTTTTCTAACGACGCATCAATTTTCTTAAAAATGGCGTTCCCCCTTATCAGAAAGAACCAGAAAAGAAGACGTGATTTTCTTCACAAATTAGAAATTTTTAAAACTACCACATGTTACAATTTATTTGAAAAGGCAAAAGTGTAATGTACACTGTTGCCAAACTTACTAATATTGAAGTTAAAGTATAGGATGTTGCGAAATCAATAAGCATAAAAATTTCAACTCGTTCAAACATTTTCTTATACAAGTCACGTATCAAATCCCCCCCTATCAAAATCAAAAACCCCACCCAGAATTTCTAAACTCCTACGAAGCGTACAAAAGCGACACCACGCAGAATCCCACGTGGCGGACGTAATTCACCCCCAGAGCCAACATGCACCGCCTAAGAGTCATTCATACCAGACGAACAGGCACCCTGGCTCCAACTACCACCTGAGTCCTTCGGTAATCTACCGGTACTAGGTCATTACTAAATAAACATAAAGATAAAGATAAAGATAGGGATAGGGATAGGGATAGAAGGACAAGGACAAGGACAAGGACAAGGACAAGGACAAGGACAAGGACAAGGACAAGGACAAGGACAAAGATAAAGATAAAGATAAAGATAAAGATAAAGATAGAGATAAAGATAAAGATAAAGATAAAGATAAGGATAAATGTAAGGATAAAGATAAGGGTAAGGATAAGAATAAGGATAAAGATAAAGATAAAAATAAAAATAAAATCAAACCTACTAAGTTCTCCAACCACACGCGTGGTTTGGTGCTCATCAAAACCGAGCGACCCTCAGTGGCATCACAAGAGCTTACCTAAAGAGAAGAGGCGAGAATAGCTCTAGAAAAGATTGTTGCACTTCTTACCGCTCCCCCCCCCCTCATCCACTAAGAAGGGGGACTCGGACAGGCGCGCACAGCAGTGTGGCGTGTTACACCCCGAGAGGCTCAGAATTCTCCCAAAGAGGGGAAATGAAAGGAAGCAAGAACAGTAAAAGTCAGAACGGTCTACAAAGATTAGCTCAGCTTTATGCACAGCAAACTCCAAATACAGTCTTTAAACGCACAGCGTAAAAGAAGGTATACCGTGAGGCGGCACAGCCCTCAAAACTAAAACATAAATGAACTGGGAATAAAATAAAAGGTAAGCTAAGTTGTAGGGATCTCAAAACGAATACGGATTTTGAGTTTGGGTAGGTAGTTGGGGGTCCTCATCCCACATTCACTCATTCATCTAGACATGCTTGGCGAATTACGCCCCCGATCCCAATCTCTGGCAAGCTAAAAGGCCGCCGACCTAAAAAAAACCCCAACTCAAACCAAATCCCCTTCCCAACCCTCCCCAAAGATCAAAAAGATAGAAGTGAAGGGCTCTGATGTTCGAGCAGGGATACACTCGAAGAACGAAGAGACAGAAGTGAATGTAACCCTAAATAGCCACAACGTGGGGCTTATCTATAAAGGGTATTCTAGTTGGTTATGATGATATGGGATATCGTATCTTAATAGATCAAAAGGTCATTGAATTTATAGAAAAAAATGAGCAATGTATTAAGATCCCTGAAGACGAATTTGAAGACTCAAACACCAAGCTAAATCAATTACAAGAAGAAATCAGAAAGGAGGTGTCAAAAGTTAGGCCCAAACGTGAAATTAAAAAAAACATTGTGGCACAGTGATTACTTGATTACAGTGATTGTACCAACCTCTTATGATGACGCAATTGAATCTAAAGAAAGAGGGAGATGGAAAAAAGCTATGGAAAGAGAATTTATGTCGTTAATCGAAAATGAAACTTGGACACTCACAGATATTAAAGAAATTCCAGATGATGAAAAAATCATACAAGTTAAATGTATCTACAGAGTGAAAACAGATGGTCAATACAAAGTCAGGCTAGTAGCTCTTAGTTACCAACACCCAAACTGTTTAGATACAGAACTTTATTCTCCAGTGACAAAAATGCAACATTGAAAGCATTATTGTCAGTTGTGTGTAACAGAGGTTTGTTTATTGAACAAATGGATGTTCAAACAGCCTTTTTGAACGGAAAAGTCAATTCTAAAATTTATGTTTATCAACCAGAAGGTTTTATACAAGACAAAAATAAAGTATGCTTGTTGCGGAAGGCTCTTTATGGTTTACGAGAAAGTCCCAGAGCACAGTACGCATGTTTTCATGAGTGTATCTCTCACTTGGGTTCAAAAGATCCAAACATAATTGTTTGTAAATTAATGTAACGGAAGTATCTCAAATTTACATTGTATTATATGTGGATGATTTACTTATTTGTAGTTCTAAGTACAGTGACTCAGTGGAAGTGGAACGAAAATTAAATCAAAGATTTGAAATGAAAGATTTGGGAAAACTAAATAATTTTTTGGGTATTGAAGTGGATATAATCAAACTCCAATAGATTGTTTTGTGGATGCAGACTGGGTCGGTGACATAATCGATAGAAAGTCTCGTAGCGGTTTTTTTATTTATGTCTTGCGAAACCCTGTACTATGGGTATCGCGAAAACAAAAAAACAGTAATAAGATCATCTTGTCGAAGAATATATTGCTCTTGCCGAAGCAGTAAGTGAAGTACTTGTTTTGAAGGAAATTGCAGAAGATTTATTGATTACGTTTCTTGACTCCGTCAACATTTATGAAGATAATTCCGGTGCCAGAGATTTAACTATAAGTGGAAACTTTACAAATAATAGTAAACATGTAGATGTAGCATATCACTATGTAAATGACTAATATAATCAATGTTTGCAAAGTTAGTTTGGAAGATCAGTTGGAAGATATCTTTACCAAATCTTTAGGTTCTGTGCATTTTGAAAACTTAAGATTTATGTTAAATTTAGTTGTGAAACTTGTATTATGTTTTATTATTTGTTACTATAATGTAAATCCTAAAATAAAGGTGTGTTAGGAATGTGTAGTTCTTTTAGTATTTAAGAAATAGTAGGCAACAGGGAAGTATAAAAGAAGCGACAACGCTGTATACCTAATATTTTTGTAATGTAAGAAGTTCAAAATATAATATATAAAATGGAAAAATAGTACTTTAATTTAACAAAAACGTACATTATAGTAATTTCAAATTAAGCGTAGAGAAACTTTAACGTAACGTAATAAAATTTGCGTAGACATAATTTTTATATATTATGTTGTGTTCATAGAGTGCGCCAGAGTTCGCTTTCTTATAACAGTTCTCTGTATAAAGTGTTAAAATTTTCACATCAAATATACAGCGTCTTTCATAATTCCTTGAATAATTTGAAAATTTTATTATAAACAAACTGTACGATTCATTATAATTCTTATGCTACCAGAACCAGAAACTCTCCAAGTTTATGTTAACAAAACAGCATCACTTTGTGTCCCGGTTTGCCGCTAGGATTAAAATTAATTACATAGTTTCTGTCAAGTCAATTAATGCAAAACTATAATTTAAGCAGAGGCCACTCCGGCAACAGTAATGTTGTTAAATTAGGTAGCAAGAATCGCTATTAAAAAATTAGAATGTTTGTATCCAAGAATGTAGTAATGTATATGGGTGATTAAAATTTAATTTATTTGACATGAGGTTCCTGGCCTAGTTTGAAAGAAGTGTCTAAGAACGTAATCTAATAAAGTGTTTGTTTAGTATAATTATAATAAATCGTCTGGATTGTGACAGCGTTGTTTTCAGAACTGTTTTTTTAAATGTGACGAGAGTTGTAATTGTACCTTGAAAGCAGTAAGATGAAAATTTTGTGAATTAATAACGATATACACTGTTACGGTAGTGGTTGTATTAAAACGGCCTGATAATAAATTAAAATAAAATAAGTTATACAGTCCACAATTGACTTTTATTAATGGAAGGCAACATTTGGTCCTTCGAGCCGGATGTAAATTGGCACGGTGATTAAACATATTGAAGAATCAACAGGTGTATCAATCGATGTGTGTGCGAGCGAGACGAAAGAAGGAGAAATTGAGTCAATAAAAGAAGAAAGCAATAGACGCGTAAGAGATCGAATCCACCCTTCCCGCTAAAAGTAACTTTTTTAACCTTTTGATATACCTACCTATTTATTTAGTATACTCTCAATGGATTAAAAATGGATGCATTAAATATTGCACAATTAAAGACGAAACGGTCTAGTATCAAATCAAAATTAACTCGTTGTACAAAATTTGTAGAAAAGATCGATTGCGAAAATTTTAAAAAAGCTGCAATAAATGATTTAGAAACTAGATTGAATAAAATTAAACCCGTTTTAGACGAGTGTAATGAAGTTCAGTTTCAAATTGAATTAATAGCACCATAAGAAAATGATGAACAGGAACACGAATTATTTGAGGAAACATATTTTACATTGATAGGTTTAATTAAAAGTATTATTGAAAGTTTTACAGAGAGTAACGCTCTGATTAATGTTAATGTTGATGACAATGTTTTTGATGGTCAGGGCAGTTCACAAAATACATCGTTAGTTGGGAATTCAAGGAGCGTGTCCGCCGCTGTGGGATTGCCACCTATTAAATTACCAATATTTGATGGTCAATATTGTAATTGGCTCGAGTTTAAAGATTCATTTACTGCATTGGTAAATAATAATGATGCATTATCAGAATTTCAAAAGTTTTATTATTTGCGTACTTCGTTGTCAGATAACGTAAGAGAAATTATTAAATCAAATGAAGTGTCGGCAGCTAATAACGGTATTGCGTAACAATTCGTAGTTGACCGATTTGAAAATAAAAAATTAATTATTTACAATCACATTCGCGCCATTGTTGAATACCCTTCAGTTAGGAAGGAATCGCACTTCGAACTTACAAATTTATTTGATACAGTAAGCAAACATTTAAGGTCATTAAAGAAATTAGGTGAACTAACTGATTCTTGGGATAGATTAATAATTTTTATGATGTGTAATAAATTTGATGCAGTTACAAGGCGAGATTGGGAGTCGTACAAATATCAAAATGAACTTCCCACAATGAGCGACTTAAATGAATTTTTGAGATTAAAATGTGAAATCTTGGAAAAGTTAGAATTAACAAAAGGTGAAAAAAGAAATGAAAAGGGGAAACCGAAAAAATCTAGTTATTATCCAAATAATAAAAAACAATTTAGTAATAGCCTTGTCTCCACAAATGGTGAAAATAGCACAGCTATTTAAAATGTTGTTTGCAAACTAAATCACATTGTTTACAAATGTGATGAGTTTTTAAATTTAAGTCCAGAGCAGCGAATCACTGAAGTTAAAAAATTAAAATTATGTTTAAATTGTTTGAGACCTGCGCATCCCTCATGGAGATGTAGGGTGGCTAGATGTGGTAAAAGTCACAAAGTAGATCATACTTTATTACATTCAAATACATTTAAGATAAGCAATCAAGAATCAGATGTTTCAAAGGAGACTGCTTCAACGGGCAGCCCGACGGCCTCGAGCGTACAGGAAGAATCGAGTGTCGCGTTAAATATAATGTAGACAAAGAAAGCGTTTGCGAATCTACCAAATCCTCTATTAGTTGTGTTGTAAATACTTCTTTGATTTTGCTATCAGCCGCGTTGATAGAAGTACAAAGCGAAGATAAGAATATTTATTGTCGCGCATTACTGGACAGCGCCTCACAAAGTAATTTTATATCGGAACAGGCCTGTAATAAGTTAAACTTGCGTCCAGAAAAAATCAGTCATATAATTAAGGGAGTACGTCAAAGCGTAACCAATATAACTCGTCAAGCGCAGGTGAAAATTAGGTCGCGTTATACCTACTAAGTTTGCAATGGAAATAAAATGTTTAATACTTCCCAAAATTACAGACAAATTGACGACATGTTCCTTTGATAAAGGTCAAATAAAATTCCGGATGAATTTATATTAGCTGATCCCGAGTATAATATTGACATTCTATTAGGTGCCGACGTATTTTGGAATATTATCTGTGAGGGTCAACAGCGACTAGGTCCAAAGCTACCGTTGGTTCAAAATACACAATTTGGCTGGATTTTAGCTGCCGAATTGTACCTGAATTCAACATTAAAGTGTAATTTAATTACTTGCTGAATATACTTGCTGCATCTATAGAGGATAAGATTGAAAAATTTTGGAGCCTTGAAGAAGTTAGTAATTCAGATAGGATTTTATCTGAGGAGGAAAAATATTGTAAATCATTCTTTAGAGATACGACCACTAGGGACAAGTGCGGTCGATTTATTGTCAGTATTCGCTTTAAATCGGAACTAAGTACGTTAGGTAATTCCTGTGAGATGGTATTACGCAGATTCGACATGTTAGAAAATAAACTAAATAAAAACTCTTCTTTAAAATTAGATTATTGTAAATTCATGTCCGAATACATCAGCCAAAATCATTTGTCAGAGATAAATGAGGAAGAGGGCATATTAGGAGGGTATTTTACGCCACACCAAGCGGTTGTAAGAACGTCAAATTTGACAACGAAATGCCGGGTAGTCTTTGATGCGTCAGCGAAAACTACCACTGGAGTTTCACTTAATGATGTGCAATGTGTAGGGCCAACCTTACAGCACGTCAATTTTGACTAGGTTTCGCAAACATACATACGTAATGTCAGGTGATATCTCAAAGATGTACAGGGAGATTATGATCAATAAAGCGTACACAAAATATCAAAGAATATTATGGAGGGCGGGCTCGAGTGAGCCGTTGAAAATTTATGAAATTAATCGTGTGGTGTATGGACAGGCGTCATCGGCATACTTAGCAGTTAAATGTTTACTAGAGTTAGGTGCAGAGAATAAACAACAGTACCCAAGAGCGCCAGAAGCAATAAAAAACGATTTTTACATGGATGACTTACTGACGGGTGCTAATACCGCAGACGAACTATTAGAGATTCAGCACCAAATTACGATAATTCTCGCAAGTGGAGGATTCGAATTAAGAAAGTTTGTCTGCAATAATAAACTACTTTTAAGCAAATTCAAATTGAATAATGACGTAGAAGTTGGTATAATATCCATAGGGGATACCTACCAAAACAAGACGGTACGTGTTTACTGGGAACCAGATAATGACGCGTTTCAGTGCAAAATTAATGTCACCAAATTACGTAAAGTAACGAAAAGAAGTATACTATCAATAATTTGCCAGATTTTCGATCCGTTGGGATTATTGGGACTAATAATTATAGTTGCCAAACTAGTTATTCAATGTCTGTGGAAGGAACAGTTGGAATCGGACGAGAAGGTAGCTCATAATCTACGATGCAAGTGGATTGAATTTCAGTACCATTCATAACGAAAATCAAAATTCCCAGGCAAGTAGCATTTTCTGAATATTTAAAAATAGAGTTGCATGCATTTAGTGATGCGTCAGAAAGGCGTATGGCGCTTGTATTTATGTGTGTTGTATTTTATCGAAAAGCGGGAACATTTCAAATCTAGTGTGCGCCAAATCGCGCGTCGCTCCAATGAAACGGATAACATTGCCCCAGTTAGAGTTGTGTGGACCCGTGTTGGTGTCATGTTTAGGAAAAAAAGGTGATAAATTCATTAAAAATAAATTTCGACGAGTATTATTATTGGACTGATTCTAGCATTACTCTTGCGTGGATTCGCGGCAGCCCAAATAAATGGAAAACCTTCATCGCAAATCGTGTTAGCGAGATTCAAATGTTAACGAACATAAAGGATTGGCGACATGTAATGTCATCGGAAAATCCCGCAGATCTTTTATCACGTGAATCGTGTGCTAGTACTTTAGCCAGTAGAGAATTGTGGTGGTACGGACCATCCTTTTTAAAATTAGACAACTTTCAATGGAGCTTAAACGAGGAAATGGAGAACATAGAAATTCCTGAACAACGTACCATAACTAACGTGTCTATCGCGAAGGAAAATATCCTGAATATTGTAAATAAATTTTCGTCATTAAATAAAATTGTCAGCATATTAGCGTACATGTTGCGTTTTATTTCAAATTGTAGGTTAAAGGATAAGAAAATTACACAGCGCGATTCTTTAAAGCCGTCGGAATTAGACAAATCCTTAAATTTACTAATAATACAAATGCAAGTAGAATGTTTTCCTCGGGAGTGCCATGCTTTAATTGACGAAAAATTAATAAACAAAGAAAGTAAGGTCCTAATGTTGAATCCTTTTTTACAAGATGGCTTAATTCGAGTAGGTGGCAGGATTAGGAACGCGAAGCAGGCTTATGATAAACGATTTCCCATTATTTTGCCCAAAACACACCGGTTAACCGATTTGATTCTAAAAACAGAACATGAACGTTTATTACATTGCGGATCACAAGCTTTATTATGTTCGATTAGGGAGCGGTACTGGCTCATTGCCGGACGAAACATTTGCAAAAAGATTATAAGAATCTGTGTAACTTGTTTTAAAGCAAAACCGTATGCATTAACTGAACTTATGGGAGATTTGCCTGATGCTAGAGTCAATGCACATCTACCATTTATAAATGTTGGTGTTGATTATAGCGGACCATTTCCTATAAATGATCGGTCTACCAGGGGGGCGAAAGTTATAAAGTCATATATATGTCTATTTATATGTATGTGTACAAAAGCGGTACACATTGAGTTAGTGTCTGACCTGACCACAGAAGCTTTTATCGCTGCCTTAGATAGATTTGTAAGCGGACGTGGGAAACCATATACTCCGATAACGGGTTGCTCATAAAGTTGTATAGGTTTATTCAGGAAAATCAAGAATGTATTGAGAATAAGTTGGCTATCGACCGCATTAAATGGCACTTTATTCCCCCGAGGTCTCCTCATTTCGGAGGAATTTGGAGAGCCGGTTTAAAGAGCACCAAACAACACATTAAACGTATTGTAAATAACAGCGTAACATTCGAGGAATTTTTTATGATTGTGGACCTGAACAGGCTAAATAAGCCCTATCGTGCTAAAGCACTCAGGAACACTTAGGAGGATGGATAGAGGGATAATGAATTGCCAATAGATGCCTATGAACAGTTACCTTAAATTTTCTCATATCATAAGTGAGAGGAAAACAGGAACTAGGGAGATCATTCCAGAGTTTAGACGGCGTGTGGAAAAATGTGGATTGCGCCCGTTTGGTACGACAAGTGGAGATTTGTACTGCATACTGATGATGTGAATGAGCGAACCGAGTGTTTCTCGCAAAGATAGGCGGAGACGGTATCAAAGAATGTAATTCACCAGCACAATAGCCGTTGTAATAACGATAATACAAAGAAAGAACTGAAACCATCCTTCTATGCTCAAGGGACTGTATGTGAGAAGTTAAGGACGGGTCATTTATAAGTCTAATCGCTCTCTTTTGAATACGATCAACGATATCGAGAGCGTATTGGGTAGCACTAACCCAAAGGTGAGAATTATATTCCAGATGAGGCCGAATTTGGGCCTTATACAGCAGAGGTAAACTACTGCTTAGATCTGTACAAAAAGCCTATTTTACGAGCAGCTGTTTTGGTAGCTGACAGAAGATGGTCAACCCATGAAAGATTTGAAGATACAGTCATACTCAACAGAGTAATAGAGTCTGAAAACTTAAGAACTGAGCCATTCATACTTACAACAGGAAATGATCGATCTTTTTTGGCGGACATAAGGCAACACTGAGTTTTGTTAGCATTAAATTTAACTAGATTATTGCTTACCCATTCGAGAATACGTTGAATGTCTTTGTTGATTGAATTTGCCATTTCAGCTTTAATTTCTTGATTTGACATAGAAGGTGGATTATCACTATGAGATGACTGAGATGAACTACAGTGAAGAGTGCTATCGTCAGCAAAGCAATGGATGGGGTTAGTTGTTGAAGAAATAAGGTCGTTTATGTACAGCAGAAGAAGTGTAGACACTATAACGGATCCCTGTGGTACGCCCGCGTTAATGCTAACTTCTTTTGAAAAAAAGCCATCAACTACGACACGTATTCGTCTTTTATCAAGGAAACTAGAAACCCAGTTGATGAGCGTATCATTTAACCCAAACGAGGTGAGTTTGGCAAGTAAACACTTATGCCAAACTTGGTCAAATGCCTTTGAGATATCTAAAGCGACTACAACTGTTTCACCGGACTGCTCTACTGTATTGTTCCAAACTTGGGTCACATATGAAAGAAGATCGCCTGTTGAACGACTTTGCCTAAACCCATATTGGTGGTCACTAAGGAGTTTGTTAGTTTCAAGGAACGTGAGCAGTTGCTGATTGATCGCTTTTTCCATGATTTTAGACAAAATGGAAGTGATGGCAATTGGTCTGTAATTTGAGGGATCGGTCTTATCACCTTTTTTGGGAATAGGTTGAACATTTGCTAACTTCCATGATGAAGGGAATTCCCCAGAAGATATAGAGATCGTATAGAGCTTAGATAGGACTGGTACTAATTCGGGGGAACATTTCTTTAAGACAATAGCTGGGATACCGTCTGGGCCAGTCGCCTTATTGAGATCAAGCCTACTGATGATCGATTCCAAGAGCTTGTACCGAAAATGGATTGGTTTCATAACGTATGAAGAAGAGTTGACTAGGGGCACATCTTTTCCAGAATCATTGATACACGAGTTTGATGCAAACAAATCCACAAAAACGTTGGCTTTGTCTACAGAATCAGCAACTACCGATCCGTCAATAGATGTCAGGGGGGGAAATGAAGATGTTCGAAAGTTTTTACTAATGGCTTTTGCTAAAGACCAAAATTTACGACTGCCTTTGCATTTTCGTTGTTCGAAGAACTTTTTAGTTTTAGTGATTACACCAGCGTATTCTACATGACTGTCAACCGATTTATTAGATTTCCATTTAATGTAACATTTATTTTTTAAAGATATTGCATCAGAACAAGCCTTATTGAACCAGGGTTGGGAACGTGAATGACCTATACGGTACTGTTTTTTCGGAATGTATAACTCCATTCCCATGAGGATGACTTCAGATACTGAAAGACCGATGTCCGAAGAAGAGGACGACTTAAAACAATATTCACGCCATGGAAAGGTTGCAAAGAAATCCTGTAAATCACTCCATCGAGCTGACTTAAAACACCACAAGGTTCTATCGGTTTTGCGAACAACAGTGGAATTAGGTACAGTAGAAATGATTTTTATTAGACAATGGTCGGAAAGACCTAAAGGCGAAAGAACGGAAGTTTTATAAACAAGAGGGTTTGATGTAAGAAAAAGATCTAGAAGATGTGGAGTATGGTTAGGGTTATCAGGGATTCTTGTGGGTTCAGAAATCATTTGTGTGAGATCACATGAAATAGCAAATGTTTCTGCACTATGACCAGCGGGATTTGTAGTAGATGAAAATTGAAGCCAATTAGAGTTATGAACGTTGAAATCGCCTACAAATGAGATATCGCAAGATGGAAACTGAGACAGGAGATAGCCAACTTTCATACTAAGGTAATCGAAGAAGTCTTGAAAGTTGCTGTCATTAGGAGACCTATAAATGCAACAGTAGAATTTCACAAAATTAGGACCAGAATGTTTAAACCAAATCACGTCAAAATTTTTATTTTCTAAGGAAGAAACCCTCTTGCAAGCAATTCTGTCCTTGATGTACGCACATACGCCTCCTTTATATCGAAAGTTAGAGTGAAGATGGTATTGAGGAAATTGCAAGTCGGGTGACTCGGAGCTTTCTGAGGAGACTTGTGTTTCAGACAGAAACAATATATCAGGTTGTAATTGTTCAAGATGTTGGTGAATAACATTAAGATTAGACCTGATACCGCGGATGTTGCAGTAGTGAATCAGAAAGTTGATACTTTCGATGACCGAGGTCGCTTGGGCCCTGCCCTCCCGGACATCCGAGTGGGGCAGGATTTTACGTCCGGAATTTATAACCCTAGAAACCACAGCCATCTTATTTTTTAATTTGGGACTTTTAATCCGATAGGAAGACAGTGAGGGCGAGAAGGAAGAATAAGGATGAGAATAGATTAAGGATGATGGAAAAGGTAACCGGCAGCCCTTACCGAGCTCAAAAAATCGGAGACCCAATAATAAGAAGCCCATGGTAAGGGTGGTGGTACCTCCCCGGCTGGCACATTATTAATAAAAATTGAAAGTATATTAAATTCCCATCCACTTTGTCCTATTACTGAAGATCCTGATGATCTTTCGGCGTTAACACCAGCCCATTTCTTAATTGGGAGAACACCAGTGTCTCTTCCCGAGCACATGTTTACTAAATTACCAGAGAATCGTCTGAAGAAGTGGCAAAAAATCAAGGCCATGACTCAGCATTATTGGAATCGATGGCAACGGGGATATTTAACTGAATTTCAAACCAGGACAAAATGAAAGGTCAAGTCACAAAACCTGTTGAAAATAGGGGCCTTGGTATTAGTCAAAAGGGAATCGTGTCCTAGTATGGCATGGCAGCTGGGAAGAATGATCAATCTCCACCCCTCCAAGGATTGACTTGTGCGTGTTGTGGATGTAAAAGTGGTAGGAGATCAACTAACGCGCGCAATCAACAACATTTGTGTGTTACCGGTTGAAGCCTACGAGGTCTAGGTGTTTACAACAGCATAAGACAATGGTATGAGATATTTAGGGATGAAGGCTGGCTATGTATCAATCATCGGCCAGGATGTCCAGGACCAAGTCAAGAAACAGTGGGTCGAGTCAGAGAAGCATATGAGCGTCCCCAAAAGTCCATTAAACGTGGGAGTTTACAACTTGGCCTGTCACAAACAAAAAGGTGACGATTTCTTCGTCAGAGGCTAAGGTTTACACCCTACAAGCTTCAGCTACATCAGACTCTCAGCGTTGATCACAAACAAGTTCGTACCAACTTCGGCACTGAAATGCAGGAAAGGTATGAAGTTGATGATATGGAATACACTCATCTTTTCCGACGAAGCTACATTGTGTGTTCGGAAAGGTACATCGGCACAATGCTCGGATCCGGGGGACTGACGCCATAACTGAGCGTGTGTGAGATTCGCCCAAGGTGAATGTTTTCTGCGCAATTTCTAAGATGAAGGTGTACGGACCATTTTTCTTCACGGAGCGCACCATCACTGGAAGAACTTACTTAGACATCCTGGAGAATTGGCTGATGCCACAGATGAATTAAGACAGCGATGATTACGTATTTCAACAAATTGGCTGTCCGCCACTTTTCCATAATAACGTACGGTACGATACAAATTTGTCGCAACGATGGATAGGACGCTTTGGACGCGTTAATGCGTTGGCTACCTTGATTACCAGACCTAACACCTTTTTTTTTCTTGTGGGGATTTGTAAAGAATACTGTTTTTGTACCTCCGGCCGTATCACCGCAACTGTGGCACTGATTAATCGTGACATGTTGACACGCATGTGGAATAAATTTGGTTACCGGTTACATGTCTGCCGTATCAGCTAGGGTGGACACATGATGTATGAAAAAAACTTGGAGAGTTTCTGGTTCTATTAGCATAAGAATTATAATGATCCGTTGTATAGTTTGTTTATATTTAAATTTTAAATACAGGGTGTTCCAGTTTTTTGTAGCAGGACTTTAACAGTCGATAGAGCTTTCAAAATTAAGACAAACAGTTCATATAAACATAGGTTGCCGAACGGTTAGTTTTGGAGATACAGGGTTTCAAAGTTTTTATTTTTTTTCAGTTCTTTTAATTTATCTTCAAAACTATTTAAAATAATAAATCCAAATTTAGTACACATATTACACTTCTTCAACTCAATATTAAGAGTAGTTTAACGTTTATCAATATCTACACGGTAGTACATTTTCTGGGGTGGTACAACCTTTATCCCCCCTGAACTTTTTCATGCGACGCCTCTAACTCTTAAAAACCAAAAATTTAGATTGCCCATTTGATTTAGGAACTTTTTTTGTCTTCTGCTTTTTTTTTCGAAAAATGCATAGTTTTTGAGATAAATTAGCTGTAATCCATGAACAGCTTCCAAGTGGTAAGTAAAGATCGTCTGATGCTCCCGCAAAAAATAGTGTGCCATGAAAAGAACAATAAAAAAAAGAATCAAATTATGTCAATTCTCACGTTTTTTTTGTCTCTTAATAAAAAGTAGTACTCCACTGATTTTTTCCTAACTTTTCAGTTGAATTAAATAAAGGAAAATAAAAGTAAAACAACAAAATAAATATTAAAAAAATACGTATTTATTGGAAAAAATTGGAAATAATTTCTATTTAAGATTTTAACAAGAACGAAACGAACGAAACAAATAAATTAAACAAATAAACTTAACCTATAACAACAAAACAAAAACGCTATCGTAATAATAAATAAATTTAAAGAAACTGTTCAAAATGTGAACCATTTTGTTGAATACATAATTCACACCGACGAATAATTGCACGTAGAATATTAACTAAAAATTGTCTTATTTCATTACACGTATCCCTAATCCTATTAATGAGTTCATCTCTTGTTGTCACAGGAGTTTTAAATACCCCCACACAAAAAATCTTAGGTCTGGACACATTGGCGGCCAGGGAACTGGGCCTGCACGACCGATCCATCTTCCTGGATAATGGTTGCACAGCCAGTTTCTAACGATTCTGCTATAATGAGCTGGACAACCATCAAGCTGGAACCAAGCCGTTCTTCGTAAATTTAAGGGAATATGTTCCCACATATTCCCATGTTCATTCTCTAACAATTCCAAAAAAGCCGCAGCATTCATCCGAGGTGGTAAAAAGTAAGACCCAAAAAGGTGATTATTGTAAATACCTATCCAGACGTTTACACTAAATTCTTGTTGGAAATGTCTCGGGCCAACTACATGTGGATTTTCATGTGCCCAAACGTGCTGGTTGTGAAAATTTACCACACCACGGCGAGCGAAGCAGGATTCATCGGTCCATAAAACATTATTTAAAAAACCTGGATTGTTATTATTTTCAGCAAGAATCCATCGCCAATACGCAACTCTAGGTTCTGCATCCCCTGGTTGTAGTCCTTGAACAGGTTGTAGATGGAAAGGATATCGGTGATCCCGTCTTAATGTTGGGTGAATAATAGTATTTTAGACTCCACCTAAAGCTACGGATACTCTTCTAATGCTAGTTGTGGGATCTCTATCGAATTCACGCAAAATTCGTCGTGCAATCTTTCTTTGCTGCCTATGATTATTATTTTGACGACCATGCACATTATTTAACCCCTGACTTATAATTTGTTAGTGAACTCTTACAAATACTAAAAGGAAATCTTCGCCTATATTCACGGGCTGCTGCTGCTGAACTTTTTTATAAAGCCATAAATAAAATGGATATCCGCTATTTCTTGATTAGAAAACAAAAATGGCATTTTAAAAGATCACTTTTGCAATAAAAATTAACACAATAAAATATGTAAATAAATTACATTCTTTCTTATGCAGTCGTATTTAAAATAAAACGTGAGATTTGACACAATTTGATTCTTTTTTTTTATTGTTCTTTTCATGGCACACTATTTTTTGTGGGAGCATCAGACGTTCTTTACTTACCATTTGGAAGCTGTTCATGGATTACAGCTAATTTATCTCAAAAACTATGCATTTTTCGAAAAAAAGTTCTTAAATCAAATTTTAATAGTTAGAGGCGTCGCATGAAAAAGTTCGGGGGGGGGGGGAGGGGATAAAGGGTGTACCACCCCAGAAAATGTACTACCCTGTAGATATTGATAAACGTTAAACTACTCTTAATATTGAGTTTAAGGAGTGTAACGTGTGTACTAAATTTGGATTTATTATTTTAAATACTCTTGAAGATAAATTAAAAGAACTGAAAAAAAATTAAAAATTTGTAACCTTGTATCTCCAAAACTAAGCATTTGGCAACCTATGTTTATATGAACTTTTTGTCTTAATTTTGAAAGCTATATGACTATTAAAGTCCTCCTACAAAAAACTGGAACACCCTGTATTTCACGGAATTATGGAAGACGCTGTATTTAATTAAAACAATACCTACTTTAACAAACGCCTAACTCAAGGTTTAATTTAAAATTTAATCGGAAGCAAACACGTGTAATAAGGCTATAATACAGTGGCCGGCGTGTAAGAAGACGAGGAGCCGGCGCATCGCGAAGAACTACGGCGGTTGCCGATTATAATAAAAATACTAAGCAGTGGCGTATCACATTTAAATGTTTAATTATATGTATATCGGAAGAATGCGTATGAAGATGAATAATTCCAATATTTCCATTGGTGACGCGTTTTTTTTAACATTTGGTTTTTCATGTTTGCATAATAGGCATCTATCCCTGAAAGTATGTAGGCATCTCTCCCACTTGTCTAATAGGTAATTTTGAATGTATTTTAATATACACTAATAAAAATGAAATATTGAAAGCATTAGGTACCCATTAGAAAATTGTCTTAAAGACGATTAGAGGGGAAAAACATACTTATCTAAATAATAAATTTATAAGCAGTTAACATAATGACAGCAATTAGAGGTTTGATACATAAATATCCGGATTCTTGGTACATATGCATATTAGTTTTTGAAAATTGATTATACGGTGCAAACATTTACTGATTTGTAATCGGTTTTAAAAAATGTCTAAGTCTGGAAAAATCTTAAACGGTCAAACGCAAGAAATAGTGCAGAACGTGTTTCAATACTTTTTAAGACAAAAAGAAGAAACCGAAACCTTACGGAGCATCAAGGAAAAAACTTCAAATGCAACAAAAGTATCAGTCACAACAATAGAACGAATCATAAAGGAAGCCAAGGAATCGTCCGCAAAAAATAATGGTACAATTATACTGAGATCTCCGGAGAAGAAGCGCCAAAAAAAAACATCCAGTTACGGATGTTGCAGAATATGATCTTAACATAATAAGACACATCATTTATAACTTTCATGAAACAGAAGAGAGTCGTGTGTGCGTTAAATCCTTACGACAGAAATTAATGGAAGATTTGGGTTGGAGTGGTTCAGAAAAATCTCTGAGAATAATCCTTCAAAAACTTAACTTTAAGTGGAGGAAAACAGTGGACAACAGAAGAATTTTAATAGAGAAAAGCGATATTCGAGAAAAAAGAATAGTGTACCTTCAAAACATTAAACGTTACCGTACTGAAAAAAGACCGATCGTCTTTTTGGATGAAAGCTATTTCACAGCGGACATACCAGTTCACGAAGCTGGAATGGCAACAGTAACAAAGGATTATTTGCTCCTATTTCAAAGGGCCAGCGAGTAATTATGGTTCACGCAGGGGGCGACATGGGTTTTATACCTAACTGTTTATTAACGTTTAAATCTGGCACAAAAAGTGGAGATTACCACCACGACATGAATGGTGCCAATTATGAAAAGTGGGTCAAAGAACGTCTTCTACCTAATTTGCCAAACAACTCCGTCATTGTTATTGATAACGCCCCGTACCACAGTGTTCTACTAGATCCTGCACCAACGTCGAATAGTAGGAAAAGCGAAATTTTAGAGTGGTTAGAATTAATTTGGGCAAAGATAAAAAGCGAAGTAGCACAGAAAAACGTTACATTTAAGTTAAATGATGTCATGGAATTGGCCAACAGAGCATTTGAAACGACAACTACAGAAGATTGGAAAAGCCGATGTAATAAAGTAATTAATATAGAAGACAAATATCTTGAAAGTAAACAAATTTTGGATATAGAAACTGAGAAGTTAGTTATAAATATGGGTGAAGATAGTGACAGTGATTATCAGTTTAGTGATTTGAGAGACAGTGAAAATGAAACATTTTAGACAATATTATTTTAGTAATAGGTATCAATTATGTGTAATGTAATAACATATTGATTTTATTAATTTAATTATAGTATTACTTCCAGTATAGCTTTTAATTATAATAAATTGCGTATTTACATAAAATATGGTTCTTTGAATTGCTTTTAATATACCATTAAAATATACATTATGCACCATGTGACGCCTCTGAGGTAAACGAACGCGGGAATTTGAACAACATCATAAAGTCGTCTTTCGCGCATAGGAGGGCTCGTCTTCTTACACGCCGCCCACTGTACCTTTAATGTTATTTCTAGGGATATCAATTACATTGTTAGTTTAAAATAAGTTTCTTGTGAACAATTTACTAAAGAAAGGACAATCCGTCTCTTTTTATTTTCCTGGTGTATATCACGCATCCGTGAAAATTCTCATTTTGAAATTAGAATAATCAATTTGATAAAAATAATAGTGATGAATTGTGTAGACTTGTTATAAATAGTGTACTTCGCTGTGTACATTTTGCGTACATTCAAACCAATCCAAAACATAAACACCTAGTTTTAAAGAACTCTTGCAAGTAAAACATTTACAATATGCTATTGTGAGTGGTAATAAAATTCATATAAATATGATTGAAAAAACTGCCATTAGCAATGTATTTATTGATGCACGTCCATTTTCATTGTTTGAAAAATGATACTGTGCATTCGAATTGCAAATCAATCATAGGTATAAATAGAAACCACAGCAATTGATTTTTTTAATCCCACTGCATTTAGATCGTTTTTGCATTGAATTAAATTAAATCACATTTGTACAGTGACACAAATGTCCATAAAAAGATCAATCGATTATTGAGAATATAAATGAATCATATTTTAATCTTCAAAGAGTGCGTTTATTTAATAACAATGATATAATGCAGATAAATAATACAACATTTATTTATTTATTATTATGCAATTATTTGTACAGTTAGTAAAATAAATAGAATACATTTATTAATCATATGTTAATTTATATGAAAATGCAAACTTTCACCACATCACACATAATAAAATCTTTATCTCTTTTGGGTTTTTGAACGGTATATTTTAAATTATACAATCTAAACGTTTCGTTATCTTCGTCAGTAGTAATATCTATTACAATTGTTAAAGATGTACACAATTTTGTTAGAGTTGAAAAATTAAAACTTTTTTAAAATTTTTCAACTTTGACAAACATCTTTTACAATTTTAATAGATATTACTAGTGACGAAGAAACGTTTAGATTGTATAATTTAAAATACACCATTAAAAAACGAAAAAAGATAAGTATTTTAAGATGTTAAAACTTACTTTGTGGAATTCCATGATTATAACTAATATAATAAAAATTCTACTAAATTCAACAATATTTATAGCTATCCACTAATGCTCAATCGGTATTGTAAAAAGCATTAAAAAATGATGAAATTTACTTAGGAGCAATAATTAGCTCTTTAATACCTTTAATTATAATGCCATTTACGCGAATAAAAGCTAACCATAGTATAATTCAATCAGTAGATTGACTGTCGGAACTTTGATGTTATTAACGCATTTTCTGCTAGCATGGGCTACAATGGAGTGAGGGAAGCCACGCCCACTTTCACCACGTGGCCTCGCCTCCTTTTAGTCAGTTTCTTTTCCGGTGCCATATTCAACCTCTTGATGCTGTATTTATGGTACTTAACCCGTAAACAGGGCCCTTTTAGCAGTATTAAGAGGTTTTTTGGCAGTCCATCTCCTGCAAGGTTGGCAAATACGCGTGCATGCAGCTAGTCACGTGAGCCTAGGGGTATGGGTGAGAGTAGTCACTTGACCCAGTGGGGAAAGGAGTGGGGCATGTCAAAGTTCAATTATGAGTCATAATTAAATTGTGCCACCATTTTAAAACCAATTAATCAAATCAATCCCAATCAAATCAGTCAAGAAGCTAAGCTAACAATTCTTCATAAACTTCAGGTAACGATCCTCCCTACTGTATATACGTAACTCCTACGAGCGACCGCTTACTTTATAGATAAGGCTGACCGACACTCATAGTTGGAACTGACCCTAACCGTGAGGGCACCGGCGTGGGAATCGAGCAATTCAATCAATCTCAACCAAAGCGATCTTAAACAATGAATCTCAATCAAATCAATCTATCAAATCATAACTTACAGCTTGCAAAAACCAATTTTCATTTCAAAAATAGCGTTTGATATAAGTTACAGTTTGCAAAAACCAACTTTCTATTCTAAAATGCCAGATTGATTTACCTTAACCTTTCAACATGCACCAACGACACATTCACTTCTGCGTTTGTTTATAAGTAAACATTATAATGTACTTATTTTCTGGAGTTCCCAGTTATGTAACCATAATAACAAGCTTTCACTATTCAAATGCTTCAAAAACACAATTGTGATGTTCATGTTCTTTTGTGTGTACGGCGTGGAGATTTCCAAGTTATGTAACCAACAATAACAACTTTCACTATTCAAATAAGTCTAACATGTTTGGAAAAATACACTAATTACATAAAAGATAGACAGACAAGTCGACATTCATTTACAATTTTAATAATACACTTCATATCAAATTGATTTAACTTACAGCTTGCAAAAACCAACTTTCAACATCCACCAACGGCACATTCACTTCTGCGTTTGTTTATAAGTAAACATTATAATGTACTTATTTTCTGGAGTTCCCAGTTATGTAACCATAATAACAAGGTTTCACTATTCAAATGCTTCAAAAACACAATTGTGATGTTCATGTTCTTTGTGTGTACGGCGTGGAGATTTCAAGTTATGTAACCAACAATAACAACTTTCACTATTCAAATAAGTCTAACATGTTTGGAAAAATACACTAATTACATAAAAGATAGACAGACAAGTCGACATTCATTTACAATTTTAATAATACACTTCATATCAAATTGATTTAACTTACAGCTTGCAAAAACCAACTTTCAACATCCACCAACGGCACATTCACTTCTGCGTTTGTTTATAAGTAAACATTATAATGTACTTATTTTCTGGAGTTCCCAGTTATGTAACCATAATAACAAGCTTTCACTATTCAAATGCTTCAAAAACACAATTGTGATGTTCATGTTCTTTTGTGTGTACGGCGTGGAGATTTCCAAGTTATGTAACCAACAATAACAACTTTCACTATTCAAATAAGTCTAACATGTTTGGAAAAATACACTAATTACATAAAAGATAGACAGACAAGTCGACTTTCATTTACAATTTTAATAATACACTTCATATCAAATTGATTTAACTTACAGCTTGCAAAAACCAACCCACAATTCAAAAATACCGGTTTGATTTAGCTTATAGCTCGCAAAAACCAACCTTCAAAAACACAAACACAAACGCAAAACACACGCACGCAGCCACCCACCCACCCATGTCGTATATTGCTGTCAATTAAACAATTTTAGGTTAGGTCAATATATGTGCACTATTAGGTTAGATTAATAATCGCGCGGTTGCATGTATTATCGATATATGCATATATTAATCTAACCTAATATAAATAAAATAAAACATGTTGTCCTACATCTGTCTTATGAGATGGTATCGATGTTGGTTTAAAATCACAGGTTTACTATCAAAATTGGAAATGAAAGTCAGTTTGTTTGTTTGTCCGCAGGAATTTGTCCATTTTCAATAACGACTTAGTGTGTTCAAGCTTGCATATAAATTTAAAGCCCCTTTTTACAGAAGTAAATAAGACAGTCTTTGTATGTAAAATAGTATAGAGGCTTTATTTCAAGTTTGGTAATAAATATGCGCTGTTTCAAAAATGTCTACCAAAATTTCTAGGACGTAGTTAAACCAAATCGGTATTTCTGAATTAAAAGTTGGTTTTTGTAAGCTGTAAGTCAAATCAAACAGCTATTTTAGAAATGAAAGTTGATTTTTGCAAGCTGTAAGTTAAATCAATTTAAAGTTGAATTTTGCAAACTGTAACTTAAATACTATTTTTGAAATCAAAGATGGATTTTGCAAGCAGTAAGTACAAACAATTTTGTATTTGAGACTTGAAAGTTGGTTTTTGCAAGCTGTAAGTTAAATCAAATTGCTATTATAGAAATGAAGATTGGTTTTTGCAAGTTGTAGGTTGTGATTTGATTGATCGATCCGTTGGATGTGGAAGTAATTAGCCAAATCGGTCGAGCCGTTCTCAAGTGATGATCTTTCATACATACGGCAGTTGAGTTTTATTTATATAGATTTCTAAAACAGCTGCATATTACAAAGATATAAAAATGCCTATATATAAACCTTAAACATATCGATTAATATTGTTCTATGCAATTTTTTGATACGACGCGTAATTTAGCGACAAAAAATCCTAAGGTAAAAAAAAATTGAAGAAAATTTTATTTCACATAACTTTTTTTTATAAAGTTTCCTAATATAACGCAAGGTAAGTCTAAAAATTAATTAAATATGAATGAAAATGGTTAAACTGCACTATTGATATCTTATAGAAACGGGGGGCTTTAGAATTTTTTTTTATTATGTATATTAATCTTTATCCGACATGAAGTTTTAAACGACATAGATTATTGTTTTTGTTTTCACAATGTTGTCTGTTTTCATTATGAACGTATAAAAAGAACTTGCATAGTTATCCTAAAAAAATTATAATTAAAAATATTTAATTTCTTTTAATTTCCACTTTGTAGGTTGGAAGGTGATATGTCGTTTCACACCAGATATTTCAACTATACATTTTGTGCTATCGTATATAATGTTATATGAAAATAAAACAATAATTACTATTAACAATAGTAATTTGAAATAATCATACATTATTGAATGTTCCCAATATTTATAGTTATAATTGTCTGATTCATACATAATCAACAAGAATGGACACAGAGAGAACTTACCAGTTATTGCCGGAGTTGCACTACTCGAACGGTCCTTCAAAAATCTGAAAAAAGGACTATTGGCAGTTAACTCAATTATTCATTAAACTTATATTAAAAAAAATCCTTCCCATCGTGATAACCAAGAGGATTTCAATCTAATCCAACAAACGGTGGTTTTTAATGTTTACCTCTTAATTGTGCTCGTTGCATAACAACTTAACTCTTTGCATTTTAATTCGTTTTGTTGGAATAGAAATTCATTGATAATCATATATAGAATTTACATCAGTTCTACATACATAAAGACAAACATTTACATCGAATGGGGCTTGTATCTCGATAGCAAAGTTGGTTAGTGCGGTACTCTAGCAAAGTACTGGTCGTAGGTTCAAATCCTACTCGAGGTAAACTTTTTATTTATGTATTTAATAAAATTAATAATGATTTTTAATCGTACATGTAATATTTTTAACCTTTTTCGTCTACTGTAAAAAAAATTGTTTACACTTTGAAAACAATTTTTTTTCTAGAACGCAATTGCATTGCTTATTACTTATTAGTTATTACTTTTATAATAACTGTAGCAACGAATCTCAAATTAATTAACTAATTAAAGTTAAAACAAGTGAGCACATTCATTTCGGAACATGGAGTAATTTATTAAATGAATTTTGTTCATAAAATTTGCCATGCATGTGAAATGGAATTTTCCAGGAGCATAAATGTCAATAGGCATAATTTAATAAATTTTACGAAATTCTTCACAGCTCACTCCTAAAAATAATTTACAATGTCTATTTAGAGTTAGAACGTAAAATAGAGTGAATTTTTGTAACGCAAAACGGTGCCCTGCGGTGAATTGGTTAATTTTTTACGTAAAAGTTGTCAAGGCGTCAGTCAGTATTTTGGAACGAGTTGAGTAATACTTTTGTAATTTAGAATATTAGATTGATGCTATCAAGCTAGAAATTATCACGAAAAAATGATCTTTAACGCGCGCCGGTAATACCTATAACAATTTAGAAGAGTAAATCGTCATTGCTTTTCATGACGTCAATCAGAGGTTATAAAAGAAAGACAAGAGATGGGGGGCGAGAGAGTTGATAGATACCCCGTATTGAACCAAAAATTAAACTACACGAACATAACAACAGTTATTTTCAACCCCGAACTGTCATAATGTTAGTGTATGTAGCTTTTTATCGAGTTACAATTACTCACGGGCGATTAACTAATTAAATATTATGTTGAGTTCCAAATAGTTAATTGTCGACGAAATTGTATTAAGAGACTTGATTAAAAAACTTTCATGTATTTGAAACAGGTCAATTTAAAAAAGAACGTGGCTATAAAACCATAACGCTAAATAAATAACGTAAAAGATTTATTATATGGTGATAAAGAAAAAGGGGAGATTAATTCTTAACTACACCAAACTATAGTATAAAGTACTACTTATGTATTATAAAGTGAATTAAATAAACCGTACTGGAGACATTGTCCGCAATAAAGTTTTATGACTGAAAGATTATAGATGCTAAAACTAAATAATCGATCTATGATTAAATAATGTCGAAGACGGAGAAGTGTGCCATCCCGGTCAGATACATTACGGGAGTTGGACAGCGCAACTTGCAAGCTTCTGCAACTGCCTCCACGTTTATTCAGGACGATCAGCTAATGCTATGGGTGGGATTATGTGTGGTGTTACTAAACGCTCAAAGGAAAATAAGTACAGTTACTTACATTGGGTATTCATTGGTCTTTACTACTGGTCGAATATAAAACCAATTGTTCCGAGTCTGGGCACGCAGACAACTGATATATTCAGTAAGAGGATTGATATACATCCCCAATGTTATTGTATACTGTCTTTATTACCAAGACTAAAGCCTGTCCGGTAGAACTGAACGGGTATCGGATTAACAAGGAGGATTGTCAATATATGGTTCTATTGTGCTTGAAACCGCCTTAATGCTTTGCTGTCTCGTACTTATTGTACGTGACAAAGAAAGATGGATATATTATGAATAATGCCTCTATTTCTGCCGAACAAAAGCGTTTGCAACTTTCACACATAATGACAAGGCAATAAGAATCAGATGCAGGTAGAATAGAAATTCAATAGGTATAATAAAATGCCAGTGGTTCTCAACACTGCTTTAACATTACATTTAAAATTTATGGAAGAATGCAAGTTTTTATAATAAACATTTATAAAAGCCATTCATAATAATGAATATTCGATTAAGTATAGGTATTTCAATTTACATTTAGAAAGTTCATTGTATACCTAAGTATGGTAATGACGTTTTAGTGTACTCCAATTACAAAAGAATCCAAATAAATATGCAATACTGTAACAATAAGTAATTAATAATAGATTATTATACCATTTAGTAGGTACATATAGGTATAAATAAAACAACTGCAATATCTATATTATCATTATTCTTTGAGTAAGCGTTTATATAAACTAACCATTAATATAATGCCGAAAAAGTTGAGTAAAGAAATTCGCGAATTAGTTTTAAATACAGTCGATTAAGTTGCATTTCTTCACAAATTATATAATGTTAAAGCAGTGTTGAGAACCACTGGCATTTTATTATACCTATTGAATTTCTATTCTACCTGCATCTGATTCTTATTGCCTTGTCATTATGTGTGAAAGTTGCAAACGCTTTTGTTCGGCAGAAATAGAGGCATTATTCATAATATATCCATCTTTCTTTGTCACGTACAATAAGTACGAGACAGCAAAGCATTAAGGCGGTTTCAAGCACAATAGAACCATATATTGACAATCCTCCTTGTTAATCCGATACCCGTTCAGTTCTACCGGACAGGCTTTACCTTGTTAACGTAATTCATGTCAGAGAATTCAACCCAAATGGTGGTTGACTACATTTATAGTTCTATTTGTTGTTTTTTTAAATAAGGAGTGACCATTTAGAATTTAATTTGCTCACTTTTGGAGTAAAAGACGACACAAAATATACGACTTCTAGATAGTACGTCAGCGAATATCACGTTAATATATTTTGAGCAAATTAAAACAAAGCTTATTCCATACATAATAATTAATAAATTATAGAAACCAATTTATCGAATTAAAACTCAGTGGGTCAATGCTATATGATTTTTATTATACCTTGACTAATAAGTAGTGTCTTTATAAAACATACGAGGAGCGGGCGAAAGTTTAAAGAACTACATTTCACCAGATTGTTTATTAACGCAAAAATTAGAGTGCGGTACATATCTTTAAAGTAAATTTAATGTCTTTCCATGTAAATTTAAGTGTACTGTTAAGATTCAGAGCAAATATGTTAGGACGTGATTAAAACAGTGAAAGGGTTTGTACTTTACCTAATATTATTACCTCATGCATATTAGTTAAGGCTATCAATAGTTTTGATCTTTTACGATATTCGAATTTATCTAAGCACTGTGTATTAATTTTTTCGACATTAATTAAACGTAGTAAGTTTACGCTTAAGCTTCTCGCACGTCATAAATTTAAAGTAGATTTTAAAAATGTATGATTGAATCTAAGTTATTTACGCAGTAGGCCTTTATCTTGAGTTTTATGATCAGTCAGGATTCCTAAGATCTCGCTTTAGGAAATAAAGTTTTTTGTTAACTTTTATAAGAGATCGATTATTTTAGATTTTTTTATCATCGTGAGAATTGGGTTTCTGAAATGTATTTAGATGTTCAATATTTCTTTATCGTAAGAGCCATTCCACTTTAATATTATTCTGGCGAAGCAAAGTGGGTTTTGATATTTTACTAAAATATGACAATGTACTTCCTGTTAGGGCTCCTGTACGAAATCGTTGATACCACGATAAGCAAAACATTGTTAACGTCTTGGCTAATTTTAACTATAACCCCACTATATCTACCAGAACAATCGCAACTCTCATTTAGTCATTTGAAGAAGTGTGCAACATATACTTCGGGATAATAAGCATGCACTCCAACCATATTGTTTTGCATCAACAACTAAATGATAACCTGAATCATTGTCATTGGTTATTAACCATGACTCGGGAAGAGTCAAATTTGCTGCCAATAATTTTATGGAGAGATGAGACCACCTTTAAAAATACATGGTGAGTAAACCTACATAATATGAATTATTGATCTTCGGAAAATCCTCACTAGATGCGACAAGTCAACCATCAATATCGATGGATCATACATGGTAGTGGGGAAAATTATAGGTTCATACACTATTCAACGAAACCTATACTGAGATAGATGTTTGATATTCTTCAACACTCATTTGCCATCACTTTTAGAAGACGTTCCCTTGGAAACTATGTCGTTTCAGTTAGATAGTTGCCCGGCGTACTACCAGCGAACTGTCCGTCAGTACTGAAATGAACAATATCCAAACAGAGGAACTGGTATAGAAAATCTGTTTCCATTCGTCGGATCTGACATGCTTAAATTTCCACAACCACACAA
The DNA here is from genome assembly GCA_036346205.1 of Vesta saturnalis. NCBI lineage: Eukaryota > Metazoa > Arthropoda > Insecta > Coleoptera > Lampyridae > Vesta > Vesta saturnalis. Next base: position 647,870 of record JARFJB010001939.1, on the reverse strand, counting down.
AATATGATGGAAAGCATCCAGGCTGTAGTTAGACAGCTGAGATTGAGGAATTTTGTCCAAAGAAAGCAGAATACGAACGTGATAGAAACATTTTGAATATTTGTATTTCTATTGTCTTTGTGTTATTTTGGGTTAGTATCCTACCCATTGTTTGTTTTTTACGCGATTCTGTTTCCTCGTTGTCGTTTAGCCCATTGGCCTTTAAACACGCTCCAAATAAACATAACGAACTATTTAAACTTATCATCAGATAGATAATGGGTGAGAGGAAATTCAAAAAATTGCGAAAAATTGAATTAAGTTCAATCACTGCACGAAACAAGAAGATTTGTAGAAATAAAACACATGTACCGAAACACACCTTCCTTCATAATTCATTTTTATAGTTAACCATGAAATAATCAAAACCCAATGTTATTTTAACATTTTTAATACACGGGGTAAACCAGAAGGTAATTATTTGAAAAATTTATTATATCTCCTAAACTATTCAATTTCATTTTGGAAAGCCTCTCTTTGCGGGCAATGAAATATCTCCATTTTAAATTTTACAGGTCACTTGAAAAATGAGCACTGGTTGCATTCAGAGTCGCCTTGCAACTACCTAAAAAGATGAAGTAGCCCTTTCAACAGTGCTGCAATCTACATTGAATTCCTTTTAATTCGAGTTCAAAATAACGAAAATCGTTAAAGTTATGTTATTTCCTTAAAAAATTATAAAACGTTTTGTCCGAGGTACAAAAAAAAATGTATCACAAAGTTTATGTTTGTTTGTGTTTGTAACACCAACTTTCGTAGGGTCTGATTTAGAATGCCTGAATCGCATTACAGTGTTGCCAACTTTCGGTAATTGTAAAATTTCTGTTTTTTTTAATACAACACCCTGAATGCAGTATTCAAATGGAGAGTTCAGAGACAGATTCAACTATATATGACAATATAGCATTTTCTTGCACGTTGTCAGGACTTAGTTTTTGCAACAGGTCACCATTTACGCTTCCTGGAGAAGAAATCTAAATGATTCCGTTACAACGAAATGACGCTGCAGAATGTGTGTGGACTTTATACGACAATGTTTTTGTATTTTAGATTAAATAATTTACAAATGCTTGATTTTGTAAATAAGTTTTTCACTACATGATGATGAAATAATAAAGTTACTGCAAAATACTTGTTTTTCTTCAATTCTACTCTAATAAATAAAAAGAATTTTAAAACTTAAGCGGTTTTTAATTACGCCTTAGGGTGTAGTGTGATTTTAGCTTGAAACTTGTTTCAGCTAGAGGACCCTACATACAGAAAACAAAACACAAGTCTGATGCTGATTTGAAAACAGTTTCTACGAACAGCCATAACAGTTTCTCAAACAAAGGTTATATAAAAGATGACGTATATTAGGGAAGTTGGAAATGAAGGTGAACATGTTTACCTTTCACGTAATTAGCTAATTAGCGGTTTTCCCAGAGAGAGGTATTTGAATAAAGGTTGTTATTATGGTTATATAACTGGTGAAACCCAAAAAATAATTACTTTATATTAATGATTCTGGGGGAAAACCGTTAAGTGCTTTATATTGTCCATATATAAGCAAAGCAGAGATAAGGGAATGTGGCATGCCTATACATATATAAGCAGCAAAAACCTGCTGTTAAAGATAAACAGTTAAAAATTGGATCTGGAAATTTTATGGGGTTCAAAGAAGGTTGAAAAAGATGAATCTGAATAAATGCAATACCAGACGGACCAAGAGATTGACGTAGCCAATAAATTATAGCTAACTGATCGTTTTTGATTTTATCCCTCGCCCCTTATTTTATTTGCTTTATTTAATTACCTGTACAGATTTTTAACATTATGTTATAATTACAGGTATGGATTTATCTATTCTGTGGTTTATTATTATGGAATCAACCATTCATCAGCACCATCCGTTCAACTTGTCTAAACCTGTTGTAAACTTTCACTCAAACAACCCACACCTTAAGCCATACATCTACAGTGTTATGTATTTACGGTTGTGTAATGACTAAATTTGGGTAAAATAAAAACAAATATTTGTTTGCCACATTAGTAACTTTCAAGCTGAAGATGATGATGAAGCCGCAGAAGAAGAAAATGAGATCAAGAGTGAGGTCCAGGTTAATGCTAACACAGACACCGAGAAACCAGAAGATCTAACAGATAAGGATGATGATGCTGCTGCTGATACAGATACAGATGTGTTTTTATGTAATCTTAAAAATACTATTACTTATAATAAATTATTAAAAATCCCTTTTTCTTTTTATTACATATTGTAAATCGCATACGGCTCTTATTAATGATACTTTTTCTACTAAGTCATTCCTCGAAAGCGAACTCTCAATACAAAAACTCAGCTTTAGTATCACAACGGGTTTAGATCAGATACCATCCTTCTTGATTAAAGCTTGTGCTCCAATCTTTGTAAAACCGTTAAAGGTTTGGAAGGCTGCCAAAATTTGCCTGGTCTACAAGAAGGACTCGAAAACTAAAATTACCAACCATCGACCTGTCCTCTACTTTGTAACCTTTGTAAAGTATTGGAAGCAGTTTTGCATAAACATTTGTTATTTTGGATTACACAAAAAATTTCCCCACTTCAGCACGGATTCTATCCTGGTAGATCCACCATCACAAATTTGTTGTGTTTTACTCAGTTCCTATCATAGGGTTTGGACGACTGACTTCAAGTTGATGTCGTATATATAGAACTAAGCAAGGCATTTGACACTACGAATCATGGTATCCTTTATGATAAGTTAGAAATGTTTGGTTTTTCAGATGATCTTGTTCAGCTATTTATTTCTTATTTTGATAATCGAGGCGCTTTAGTGCATAACAATGGGTATAAATCAGCTCCTTATATTGCTACTTTTGTGCCTCAAGATTCTATCCTGGGACCATTGTTTTTTAACACCTTTATCAATGATTTGATTAGTAACCTTAATGTTAACTGCTTAATGTATGCTGACGACATTAAATTATTTAAGATAATTCGAGACAACGACACTTTAGTCTTACAAGGTAGCATCAAACGTATGGTCGATTGGTGCAACTTAAACAAATTGAAGGTTAACTATTCCAAATCCACAGTTATGTCTTTCACTCGTAAACAAGACATCAGGTTTCAATACAATATAGATAACTTCATCTTCGCTAGACCCGACACGACAACTGATCTCGATGTAGTTTTTGATATGAAATTGTCATTTAAACACATATTGAAAAAACAGTAATCTCGGCATATCAAAGCCTTGGTTTTATTATAAGGAATTCCAAGAAAGTTTCATGAGAGAGTGTTATTATTTTATATAATTCCTATGTTCGCTCTAAGCTAGAATATGGATCAATAGCGTGGTGTCCGTCTTACTCGATGCATGTTGATGGACTTGAAATAGTTTTTTCGAACGAACAATCACTACCCAGTTCAAGGCTTTCCTCAGGAGTGTTTTATTAGTTGAGTATGGCTTTACCAGCTTAGAGACCAGAAGACGTATACAATCTGCGGTATTCCTATTTAAGGTGATATTTGGTAGAATGGACTGTGAAGAAATCTTGAGCATGATACTGTTTAGGGTTAAACGAAGTAATACACGGTTGACTATCGGTTTTTATCTCGCAGCTGCTGAAACTAATCTACCTTTATATTCACTTTTGTATCGGATGATTTCAGTCCGTGATTCAATTGAAGACAAGACTGATATTTTTAACTGGTCGGATTACCAAATTAAATGTATTTTTTTCGTTCAAAACTGATTATTTCATGTATTTTCTAATAAAACAATCACACTTACACAGTCTCAGCTTTTCTATATCTGATTTCGTCAATATTTCTTAACTTCACTGTTTATTAACCCCCATTTAATTGGGCTGCTAAGCCTGTTTAGGAGTGTAACCTATTAATAATAATAATAATAATAATAATTATCGGTAATAACCAGGTGTTTTTGATAGAAGTCGTTTATGATCAAAAATCTGACTGTCTTTGGTTTGATTGAGATTGATTTGATCGAGATTCATTTGAATGAGATTGATTGGTTAGAACACGGGGCTGTGCCTATGGACCAATCAGGTAGCAGAGGGATGGCCTCGTGCCAGATGAATTAAGATGCTGGACTGCCAAAACGGATCTTAATACTGCCAAAAGGGCCCTAGTTATGGGGTGAGTACCATACATACGTCATCAAGGGTTGAAAATGGCGCCTGAAAAGAAGCCCGCAACTAAGATACATTAAACGTGTCTGCGGTTGCCTACCCGCCAGGGGCTGGAGTTAAAAAACTATACCGGGCGCATGCACCGATTTCTCAACGGGTCCACCTGTAGCTAACTTCAGGATCAAAAAGTGTCCCCACTCGAAGGTCCGAATTAATAAGTCCCCTCATTCTACTATTAAATGATTGGCATAATTTGATTTGTCTCTGTGTTTATATTTGTAACATCTAATGCGTTCTTCGTATTTAATATCAAAGTTCCTAAGTGCCCGTCCAATATAAACAGAATTACAGAATGTGCAATGCCTTGCCAAATGTTTTATTATTTTTGTTATTGTTTTATATTGCTATGGTTTTCAGTAGCCTGGTGATGACAATATAATTGTCAAAACTTAATTCATATAATAGATTGCTTCACCCCATTTCGAATATTCATTCAGTCAACAATTATGGACAGATTTACTTGCAGAATATGTCTATTGTAAATGGAACTAGAATGTAACAAATATGCTTAGGGTAGGCACAATTAAATGCAAAAATTACCAAAAATTTATACTTACTGCCATTGCTAAACACAAAACATGAAATAGTAAGCTACTTATATTAAAACAACCCTCCCCCCCCTGAAAAATATGTAGACGTGAATTAGACTTTTTCATCTACAAAGTGAATTAATTAAATGTTAACAAAACTTTGCCAGTAGACTCAGGTCGATATTCTGCATGCAGCTGTATTTTAATGATTATATTATGTAATGGTTTAATATATTGTTCCCAAATATACTGGCGGTTATTCTACAAAAAGACTGCCTGTCGGTATAAATAAACGTTTCAGGTTAGTAATGAAGAAGTACATGTTGCGATTGTAACCACCCAGAAGTATCTACTAAAGTTCATAATTATCCTGCCTTTATAACAATTAACGCATTTCTGATGTTTAATTATCTACATACAATTATTATAATTACAAGTAAATGCTTGAGAAAAACTAGCGCGTTTAGAATAGCAAGAATACTGCAAGGTCAATCAAGTCCCCTTTCTTGAAATGTGATTCTTTAAATCAATTACCTTGGAGACGTGGATAGATTTTCAAAGCAATGTGGAAACACGGTTAATGATCTCCATTAGTTTATTAACAACATTATTTAGCACTTATAAAGTTAAATTTCAAAATTGGCCTTTGAAAGAAGCAGGAAGTGCTTTGAAAGTTGCTAAATTGTGAAATTTAAATAGAACTATAGTATGAAAATACGGAGTGTAGCGAAATTAACAAAGTGGTTAAAATGGTGAAGAGAATTTTACATTTTTATGTATTACTGAAGGAAACTCACACGTACAGGCTTCAAACATACCGTCATGTACTAAAGTTACAATAAAAGTTATACCAAGTTATATATTTTATAGAGGGTGTTAGTTTCAGAAAACAATAAAAATCAGATCTACCGTCATAAAAACTTTTTAGAGAAATTCTGAACTTCTACAAGATTGAGAAACGTCATTTATTTCATATTGTAAAACTTTGCTTCAGTAACTTAACATTTCATCATTCTTCATTGCTTTATTCCAAATCTAAAGGCTACCTACCTCTATCTGTACATATTATAATTTTCAAAATGGCTATTTCAGATTAATTTAAAGTCAATTTTAGTAGCTATAAAATAGAACAGTAAAGTAAATCATCATCATGATTCGATATACAGAACTTTTACAATATGTGACGGTGTACTTGGAATCCAAATTTTCAGATAAAAACGTTAATAACGTCGTAAATCACTACAGATAAAATACGTTTCCCTTAAGCCCCTTTCCTCCTTCCATGTCTAGGACATACGAAATTTATGTCAATTGGGAACACAAATGTAGTTTCTCTTAAATTACCAATTAAATTTATTGGCAATAGTATTGTATAATACTCTGAAAATACCCAGCTGGATATGGTCCTTAATTCGGCATTTTCTGCATGTTCTGAAAATAGGGGCACCATGCCGGAACGTTTAACATTAATCTCAAAAGAGTGTAGTGGATGGAGAAAGGGTAACATGTGGTAAAAGTAATGTTAATAGTAATTTATAATACAAGAGCACAAAACGTGTTACAGTGTGACGATTACGGCATGGAAGCCAGTCACGCTATAGTTTTCAGCTCGAGTAATACACCACGTGTTTGAGTTACTTTAACCCTTTACTGCGCTATGATGCATATGTGCATCGTCTTATTAGCATTTCCAATAAAAGAACATTTCGAATATCAGCGAAGTTGCGTTATGCAAATACGTAGTGTAATCCTCCATCGGATAGGTGCCGCTTCAATGCTTATACGATATTTGCGGCTAATTCTCAATATATGCGAACTAATAGGAAATAGATTTGTAAATGGTTTACATAACAGTTTCAACACCAAACTAGAAAAGGACGGTTGGACTAGTGGTATTATTGCTGGGGATGGGACAACTCGCCGCGGGCCATCTCGCCGCAGGCCATCTCGCCGCCGGTCATCTCGCCACCAACCGTTTTTTTTTTGTTTTAAAAGAATCAACGGTATTGTACAAATAAAACACAAGTTTTGTAAAATAAAAACTTATTTTAATGTCAATATAACAATTTTAAATTAATTAAAATAAAAAGGTGATTAATTTAAATTATGAGTAATTCCTCTTAAAAATTCGTCCATTATTACGTTTTCATAATTTAAAACTAGTCTTTTTATTCTTTGGTCCGCTTCCCTATTTTTCCGAAGTTTTTGTGGCGGTATTGAGTCCAAAAAGGCCATTTTGGATATCTATTCTGGAGTTCCAGCGTGCATGATTATCCAAGCTTTATTCCAGTGTTATTTTATAATATTATTTCATTTTGAAAATTACAGCAAAAAGTTACATTTTAGGTCTAAATATATCAGTTAATGTAATGGTAGTAAACTATACGTGTATAATAATATTTTATAAGATTTTCAGAAAATTAATCTCGTTAATTAATAATAAGGCATAATTAATTATTTTGTTGGTAAAACAAGTAGCCGGCGGTTTTCTATTACAAGATACAGTTAATAACAGTACATTATCGAATTATCTCAAAATTACTATAATCTTTTTAACGGTATAGTGAGAAAGTGATAATAGTTATTAAAAAAACAAATTTACTTTTTTTTGTTTGAAATGCAATGTATGGTTTCGCGATGGATTCCGCGTAAAAAAAAACTAAATTTTAATTTAAGAGGACCTAATTAAGTAAATCAAGTAACCTTTTTGTACTTTCCGAATGCCATCAATACGTTTCTAAATAGTTGGGTGATCAATTCCTAATTCCACTTGAGGGCTGCGATGAGCTGCCTCAGCATGGTTGTTAGTCCGATTTTGATCATTTAGTACTCGTTAGTACATCGTTCACATTTGTGAAGGGAATGTTGGTTCTCTTCTACCATTTCGACGACGGTTCAAACGCCCAACATAATTGCCCTCAAACCAGTTCAAAAGAGGCTGAAGTTCTTGTGGTAAAAGGCCTGCTAACACGTCGATTGCTTCGTCAACATCTTGCAGGTGGAACGAGCAGTACAGCGGTAATCATCTTTGCTGTTAGCGCTAAATCAGCATCCTCTCGATATCGCCTCATTAACCCCAACTCAGAAATATGTTTTTGCATGTTCTGTGCCAGATGGAATAAACAACCACGTATTTCAACCCCAGGGAAACTTTGTTTCATTGCATCAATTGCTAATTCGAAATCGCACGTGATTGAATGCAGATGTAGTCCTGGCATACATTACTGGTGAGCTTCAGCTAAAATGGTATACACTTGAGTGAATACCACACAAGAGAATTTAGTAGTACGTCCAGATTTCTTCTTCTTCCAAAAATTATAATCCTAGCTGGACCAGGACCACTGTCATGCAATAAGAATTCTTCACGAACGCCGCTATATAACGTATATGTTTCTGGAATAACCAATTCTTCCAGATTTGCTGGTTGAACTCGAATTTCTCTCCGTTTCCTTCTAATAACTTTCTTAAGTGCTTGAAGTTGTGGAAGTACACCTTGGCCAGCTTGAGACAAACCTACAAGATATTCATTAATTACTTGAACCGTCGGTTCCACTGTGTTTTCTGCACGCTGTTTCATCTGTGTCACTACACTCTGCACTTCTGTATTTGCTACTGACGGATCATGGGAATTAACATTTATTCGTTTTATCGTTACGCCATCCTTCGTGTGGATTCTGGTCTTACCTCTTCCTCTCTCTTCACATCTCCAAAACATTACCGTATTTTCACTAGACATTCAATCAAACACATACACATAACCCTCACTACTAAATTTAGATTTACTACGTTGTGATATTATCCCGTTAGCCATTTGATTATGAACTACTTCACTTTATTGAAATCAGTTTACTAATGAAATAAATAACGACGAACGATAAAATCCAACTGATATTTGGATAATAGGAATTTCCAACCAGGTATATTTAACTAACTTGTGTTATTTGTTTATGAAAGACTAATAAGAACAGGTGTTAAGGGTTCTGCTGTAGGGACGGAGGGAGGTAGTTATTTAAAGGCCAAAATACACATTAGTAATATCAGTAATTAAAAACGTTAGTCGCCAATTTTATACTACTAGATTCCTGTTGCAATTAAGTATAGATATTTACAAATACCTCTTTACAATTGTGCCATTAACACGTTAAGCGCCACAGTAGAATCTAAAAATCTGATCCACTGGGCCAAACCGTTATTATTATCAAACCCGTTAAATTCGTTAGTACAGCGTTGTTTGTATTGTACGTACGGTTGTCCAAATTACTGTTTGTAAACTCGTGAACATCAAATTTAGTGATGTCGGAATACGAAGCGGACCAAAAAAAATTGCACAATTGTGGAATGAAATATTATCGGATGAAGATAGTGCTAGTAATGAGCTATTTGGGGATGTGGCAGTGAGCCAGACAGTAGTGGTAGTAGTTCTACAAGTAATTTTGCTCAGCTAAAGAAAAAAGCGTTAGAGAGTTGATTGTTCAGGGAAAAAATTGCATATTCAAAATGATGGCGCTTCAACAAGTCGAGCACCTAATAATCAAGTGGATGGGGACATAGATCAAGTAATAGAAGATGTTATTGCTCAATATACCGAGGAGAGTGTTGCTAATGAAGATGGAGAGATCGAAGACCAAGATAATAATATTGACATTTACAAATTGAATTGGCGTTCAGTCGACGGTACCTCACTAAAACAGTTTCCTTTTGTTGTTCAGAACATTGGAATTGACGCTGAAATATATGGAGATTTCTATAATAAAACCCCAATTGATATTTTCAAATTATATTCGACCGATGAAATAGTGACCCATATTGTAGTGGAAACTAATCCCTACGCCGAACAATGCTTGGCCAAACCAAATAAACCAAATAAACCAAAATCCTGTGTTAGGAAATGGATTCCTACTAATAATTTAGAAATCGAAAAATTTTTAGGTGCATCACTGCGATCATATTGGAGGAAGAGTCCTTTGTATTTCAATGAGATTTCTAAAATGTTACCCCGAAACAGATTCGAACTGCTCTTGGCTATGGTGCACTTCAGCGATAATGAAGATCCTTCGCTTGAAAATGACAGACTCCGAAAACTGAGTCCATGGGTAACCAAACTACTAGAACGATTCCAAAATATTTTCACACCTGGTTAAAAGTTGTGTATAGATGAGACGATGGTCCCATTCCGTGTACGCCTCCGTTTTAAACAATATATAAAAAATTAAAAAAACAAATTCGGCATAAAAGTATATAAGTTGTGTTGTGAAGGTGGATATACTTATAATTTGAAAATATATTGTGGTAACGACTGCGTGCGAGGAGGACGGGCATCCGAAAATGTAGTGCTACACCTAATGGATGGACTTTTGGACGTTGGTCGCATTTTAAACACCGATAATTTCTACACAAGTGTTTCTTTGGCTACTAAATTGTTGGCAAAAAAAAAACTCGTTTGGTTGGTACTCTGCGTACCAATTGCAAGTACAATCCAAGGAACGTAGTGCAAAAAAAATTGAAGCGTAACGATGTAGTGGCGCAAGACAGTGATAAGGAATAGTAGTATTAAAATGGCACGACAAAAAGGACGTCTTTATGTTGAGTACTGTTCACACGGATGCACAGAAAAAAACACAGAAAAGAGGTGATGAAATTGAAAAACCTGAAGCTATCCTTGATTATAAAATCTTTCAGGTCCTGGCTTATTCGCATTGTTTACGAAGAAGTACAAAATGGTACAGAAAACTAACCATGGAATTTTTATTAGATTCTGCCGTAGTAAACACTCACGTAGTTTACAAGGAGGTTGCTCTGAATAGAATCTCAATCGTAAATTTCGAGAACAACTCTCTTTATCTCTGCTTGAACTCATGGAGACTAACCTAAACCAAACGTTCAAAGGAGGAAACAATGGACAAAGTGATGAACATGTGTTAGTGGAAACCAACTCGCGTTTGCGTTGTGTTGTGTGCTACCGAAATCTCAAAGAAAATAACGGGCGAAAATGTTTCAATCTGTTTAGTTTATAAGAATTACTACTTATTTGTGGTCTATAGAATATAAACATTTGCCATATTTTTGCAGTATTACTGTTTGTTTTCGTCGTAGAAATGGAGAAATGGAGGAACACTGCGGCTAAGTGCATAATTTCATCTGCTAAAAAAAGTATTTTTTTTTTAAGTAATTTTTTAGTACAGGCAAACATATGCGCACAGTAAATACATCCAGAATGTATTGCTCGTTTTCAATAATAATAACAGCTTTTGTGCGATTAATTACAATGTTTTTACTGTAAAGAACAATACAGTCATTTTTGAGTTTAAATTTAATTTTAAATACAATAATGACTTTTTCTTATACTCAGAAGTTTTTGCGTTTTGACCATACCCCCGGTCCCACAGGTAATGGATTAGGGGAGTTAAAAAATTAATTTTAAGTTTAATTTCTGTATTGGTGTGAGTCGACTGCAGGCCGCACTGGCAACCGACTACAACCAATACATAAATAATACACTAATCTTTTTTCTGTAGCGTAATTATTTCTTGCCAGAAGATACCTGTTTTTGAAAGCGAAGATTTCAGGATCATCCTCGCCAACATGGAAAGCGATATTGGAAAGATTCCGTCCGCCGAAGTCGGTAAGATTGGCTGGATTAATTGCCTGAACAAAGAGAAATTGCAACAAGAAACCGCCAAGTTCAAGTTATGAGCGGCATTTCAGTGTCCCGCCTCCCCGCGGAAGAGAAGTCAACCCCTAAAATTATAATAAGGAGATGGGGTAATGCTTATTAAAGCCCATTTAATTACTTTTTCAGCGATACCTCAATTTCTATTTTTGGACCACTAGTTTCAGAGATATTGCGTTTTAAAGATTGAATGATATTGGAATTATGCTACATCATTAGTTCGCTACTTGCAAACTAATCTTTGCATTTATAGATTTTGTTTTTTTATTTGAACAATTAGTAAGGGTAGTTTTGATATTGACAAATGATAATCACATATCAAGTTATTCATTTTATATTAATTATCAATCTAATTAGTTAGTGTTTCATAGTGAGATAAGCCCCACAAAAAGAGTAACTAAATTATTAAGCAAGAGAAAATGAATAAAATAACACATGATTATCACTTGTTAATAACTACGCCTACTTTAACAAACTACGTGAACTCAATACTTGACTGCTTCGAAAATAAACTATACTGTAAAAGTACTCTGTTGGACCTTTGATTGTGTAGATGCAGGCCTTCTAATCGCAAAACAAAATCAATACAACTTTAATAAAACTGTCTTAAGATTAGTTGAATCATACCTCACGAACAAATTTCAGGTCGTAAAGCATCATAATACATATTCAAATAAACTAGCTATCAACACGGGTCTTCCACAAGGATCAATATTAGGTCCAATTTTATTTATTATTTTTCTAAATGACATTTTTAATATCGTTCAAGCTGAAAATCTTATTTTGTATCCAGATGATTCAACTACGCATGGTACAACCATAAACGAAACTCTAACGCAAGAAGTACAAATGATATGCATATGCATAACTGGTTAAAGTTAACCGGAGGCAAACACAAACTATTTGGCACAGACTTAGGAATGTAGAGATAAATGAAAGTTGTGACTATGTAAAACTTCTTGGTATCTACATTGATTCTACTTTACAACGGAATATACACACACAAGAATTGGCAAAAACACTAAATAAGGTTGGTTATCTAATCAGAACTTTAAAAAGTAAGGTATCTTTAGACACCCTAAAAACCATGCGCCTTGAGCCACTAGGATTTTTTCAATTCAACGGCGAATTGTTAGTGTTAGATAATAAATCGTACAAAGAAAATTGCAAACTATCCTTTGTAAAACTTAAAATCTTAACTCTACCAAGTTTGTTTATGCTGACTAATTACGCCATCTAAATCTGCGCAAAAAGTTCCAGGGATACCTTTTAATACACTACGTTTCAAATGAAATGCACTACTAAGAAATATTAATGCTGTGATTTTGACATTTTGGCAAAATAATGTTTCAGTATTATATAGAAAACGATGGAAGTTTCATTGAAAAAGAACAAGTCATTATGTACTTTGCACCACTGTTAACATCAATTACCAAAAATTTTTATTTATACATTGTAAGAAATCTAGTCGCTTAGTGTCAATTTTTTGTTGTTTAACTGACACATTTATTCTGAAAAAATGGCCCCAGTAAGACAACGACGAAACTTTGCCCAAGTTTCAGATTTTGACAGGGGTAGAATTGTTGGCATGAAAGAAGCAGGTTTGTCATTTCGAGAAATCGGCAGAAAACTTAATCGAGACTACACCACGGTGGCCCGCATTTGGTCTTCTTGGTCTGAAGAAGGCATTCAACGACCTCGTCCCAGTGGAAGACCACCACGAAGCACCAATGATTGTGAAAAACGAATTCTTAGGCGGACGGCCACAAGAGATCGGTTTCAGTCAACAAGGTCTGTTGCGGTGATAAGGCAGGAGCTATTGGTCGTCACCTATCAATCTCAACAGTCTACAGGAGAATTAAGTCTTTTGGCTTACATTCGTATCGTCCGTACCAACGACTCCAGTTAACTCAAGAGCATAAGACTGCTAGATTGGCATGGTGTCAAGAGCGGCGGGACTGGCGTCTTCAATGGAATAACATCGTCTACAGCGAGGAATCGCGTTTTTGTTTGTGGCGAAACGATGGTCGTCAGAAGGTGCGGCGGTTTCGAGGAGAACGTCAAAATTTAGAGTTTGTTGAAACACGACCCACAGGCTTTACACCTGGAGTCATGGTTTGGGGCGCCATACGTGTTGGTGGAAGATCTCCTCTTGTGTTCATTCTAGGCACATTAAGTGCTCAGGGATACATTGATAATGTTTTGGAGCCAGTGGTAGTACCGTTAATGCAGACGTTGCCAAATGGTATTTTGCAACAAAATAATGCTAGACCACATACCGCACATGTTACAAGAAGGTTTCTGGATCAAGTGCAGTTACTAGTATTACCGTGGCCTGCGCAATCGCCAGATCTTTCGCCTATTGAACATGTACGAACATGATGGGTCGAAGGCTAAGGCAACTACCAAGGTCCCCAAACAACTTGGATGAATTACGACATCATCTCCAGGTAGCCTGGAATGAAATGCATCAGGAGAATATAGAGCATCTCATAGAAAGCATGCCTCGGAGAGTGAACGCCTGCATTGCTGTGTGTGGCGATGCTACACACTATTAACATTTTCTTGTTAACTGTTAATATTTTGCCTTCAAAATTTCATCATCTTATACATGTCAATAAAGCATTATTTTACCATACTTTCACGATTATAGCAGTATTATTTCTAAGTGATGCATTTCATTTGAAACGTAGTGTATAATCGAGATATAGGGGAGTTCCCAAATTGAAAAAAAAAATTTACCGGTTATCTCAAAAAAGAAATATGCTGCAACAATCACAATAAAGACATCGTTAGTTTGATAACAAAAGTAGAACAGTATTGTGAAAACCGCATACTTCTATCTTCACTAAAAAAACAAAAACAAAAAATGCGACGCAGCGTGTCTCGATTTCTAAAGAACGGCCTGAAATAGGAAGTTGCGGTTTTTGCGTTCCTGTACAATTTTTTCATGAAACGAAAGGATACGCTTCGTTTCTGATATATAGGGCGATTTTGAAAATTTGTTTATTTGGTAACAGAAATAAAATGAGAATTGATACTGATAGATATTTTTACGTATTTGTCCTGCTCAGCTTTCCAAAAATATATAAACCTCTATAGTTATTTTCAACATTACGCACAAAATTTACGTTATTACAAATTAAATTTTTTTTATAGTTGGCCGAGGCCAAGTTTGTCAGTCAGTTTATTTCTGTTAGATTATTTGCTTTGATTTGTCTAATATTTTTAACTGAATTGTTGGAAATTCAGTCATTGTTAATTATGGCAGTTAATATAATATTTGGAAATGCAGAAAATTATGACATGGTTGCTTGTTACATAAATTGTAACGAATATGCAGATGAAGCATTATGTTCATAGGTAATCTATCTATCTATCTTGCTACATTGACTGACAATTTATACAAAAATATATCTCATAGATATCCAGAGAGGCGACAGCCAGAAAAAAGAATATTTTCAACATAAAATCTAGTTGAACACGGCTCTTTTTATAAACCTTGTTCAAAAGTCTACAACAAAGAAAATCGCGAAATTTACGAAATAAATGTATTATTTATTATCAATCGCAACAAATCCAAATAACTCTTGCAGACAGACATCCTGCAGTATTGGAGTCCCTAAAATCAAGTGTGAACAGAGACGTTCATTCTGAAAGACTTGTTGTTTGGTCTGACGTTGTGCACTTAGCAGCGCTAGAGTTTTTATCGCCAAAATAATACATTTTGGCCTGAGAATACATTATTTCTACGAGAACGATAAGGAAGTTTTAGCTTTAATGCATATTGTTTTTATATTGGGTAGTAAAATTGTATACCAAGCTTTTAACTGTCAATATGTATTTACAAATTTTGGAAAATAGTGTACCCGAAACAGAAGGTGATTTGTCATTAGCACATTTAAATAAATTATATTTACAACACGACGATGCTCCTGCCCACAACGTTGAAAATGTTAGGAACTATCTAGGTAACAACCTTTCAGGCCGCTGGATAGGTACAAATGCACCTGTAAGATGGTCACCCAGATCACCAGATTTGTCAGTTCTAGATTTTGTTCTGTGAGGATAAAATATATAGAACCTAATATCAAACTATGATGGATCTGTAGGTAATTATTTTAAGTGTAATAAGGCGGATCAGAGCAATGTGTGAAACTTGTTAAGGCACAATTGCGATCAACGTGAACATTTTTTATAAGCTAGTTTTACAATGGTTAAACGGCAATAATTATAACAAAGTTACGTACGTCACTTGATTCTATGTAAAAATATCCATCAGTATCAGTTCGCACTTTATTTCTGTTACTTGCTATCATCGCCCTGTATATCAGAAACGATGCGTGCCATGAAAATTTGGTTTAGTCCATCTTTCGTTTCATAAAAAAGTAGCAAATAAACGCGAAAACCGCAACTTCCTATCTAAAGCTGTTCTCTATGTATTTCTTCGTAGAAATTTTGAGTTCAATGTTGCAAATTTATTTTATTATGCTAATTCAAAAGATATTAAGGAAGAAAAGTCATTGTTATCTTTTTAGAATAATAAATTCAAATACATTCTACTAAATTAAAAAATATTTATTTACATTTATGTATGTGTATAAAATATTTTTTCATATTTTCTAATTTATAATTTCTCGAGTAGCGAAAAAGGGCGTTTTTTATGCACGTTTAACGCATGTTTTTAAACTTATTTTTAATAATTTGTTCACTGTTTAGAAAATCTTATTTATAGCAGTTTATCCGCCAAGAATAAATCAAATCGCATGTGCTTTTTTTATTTTTACGGCAGAAGACACGAAAATTGTGTCCACTTAGCCTATATTTCCAATACAAGTTCTGAAGGTCCAAACTCCGTATAAGCTTTATGACTTATTTTCCCCTTGAGAATATGTATGTCCTCAAGATATGTCCTATGTTTTCTGATTCACCCAGTATATGAATTAAAAAAATTACGCTAACATTTATAGTTAATCAAAATTCATCGCAGTGACCCCAGCAAATTAATTTATAAATTGCTCCGAGCTATATACAATCCAACAATAGTCTACGTTCGATTATTTCTATAAATAAATTTGGAAACGTTAATTATACAAAATTTAGAACGTAAATGAGGTCAAAAATATATTCAAATCTGTTAACAGGGTGTGACAAATATTTGAAAAAAGTTTAATCAACTGAAAGCTTCACAAGTTGTTCATATTTTAAATTTTACTGCTGTAATCTGTTTAATCTACAATTACCTTTTTTGTCGTTCCACGGTTTTCTATATAAAATTCCAACTCGGTCATTAACATTTACTTCGTAGTGCTAATAATGCGAAACTATACTAACACGTCTTCAACATTAACGTATACAATGAAAATTATTATTATAAAATTTAGTTAATTTACAATTTCATAAATTAACTCTATTGTTGACAAGCAATAAATCAGTTTATATGATGAATTGCGTTGTTAGCTATTCAACGAATACGTCTTGTTTGAATGTAGTATAATAATTGAGTATTCGTTCAACGGTATAATTAATATTACAAGTGTAACATTTACATATTTTATGGTTGTGCGATTTGAAGAACGTAGTTGCTAAATGCCCAAAGGATAGTTGAGGCAGGGCCAAAATTAAAAACTAGGTGGTAAAAAGTAATCTTCAGAAATACTCTTTTTGATATCTTGTTTAGAACATATCACCTTAAAAAATAATAGTCAATTGAAGTTATATCGCGTAGTGTTTTTTTTTTGCAAATGAATAAACTCATACTTTAATTTCAAATATATTGCTACGATTGCCTAATATAATCTGTTTTTATTCTGCTGCTTTAGATAGAAAGCCGTGGAAAACAAAATTTTGGTTTATGTCAGTTGACAATCTTGTACAGGGTCCGCCAGTGAAGCGGCAAATTTTGAAGTACCCAATTTTTTCAGAAAATGTTTATTATCAAAACTTTTTTTTACAGGTTTGAGTAGAGGAAAGTCAAAAGTGTGCCATTTTATGTCTTAAAAATAATTCCGCTCAAGTAAGAGCCAATTTTTGTGTAAACACTCTTCTACTCTAGATTGCAAATTTTCGATTACTCAGCGGAGCAGGACAGGTTGAATTCACTCAATTTCTTGTGTAATGTTTAGTGCTAATTCCGACAAGATTTGTAGTCTATTACTGAATACTCTGGTCTTCAGAAATCCCCAAAGGAAAAAATGACATGCTGAAAGATCAGGAGATCTTGGGGGCCACGAAATGTCACCATGTTTGGAAATGAGTCGACTCTAGAAAAGTTCCCTTAAAACAGTCATAGACGCGCGTGCAGTATGACTTATAGCCCCGTTCTGCTGAAAATAATTGATGTCCGGAAACCTAGGTAATTCTTACGTCACAAATATTCTGATCATGTGTGTAGCGGTTTGCCGTAACAGTTGTGGTGTTTCCTCTATCGTCTTGGAAAAAATATGGCCCAATAATACGAGATGATGAAATTGTACACCACACTGTAAGTTTCGGACAATGTAATGGCTTTTGGTGTATCTATCCTGGGTTTTCGTCATTCCAATAGCGACTATTCTGCTTGTTTACATATCCGTTTAAATGGAAATGTGCTTCATCTGACATAAACATGTGGTAAATAAAGTTTTAATCATCATGTACACGTAACAATATTTCTTCGTTGAAAATCCTGCGAGCAAGCATATCACCATCTTCAACTCTTGCACGCTTGAATTTTGTAAGGATGGAAAGATAAGTCTTTATGTAAAATTCGTCATAACGATGTGTCGCTAATGTTTAGTGCAGAAGTATGTTTAACTGCAGAACGCAGTGGATTATGTGTTAATGCTACTCGCACTCTATCAATGTTTCATTCCGTTCTTACAGACCTTATTGCCCCTGTATGCTTCAAGTTTAATGAGCAGCCAGTTTCTTCAAACTTTCTTACCCACTGTATAATTGCATGAATGGACAGCACACTTCCATGTCGTGTAACATTGAAATTATTACGAAACAATTGTTGTACCGAAGTCACACACTCACCATTTTTATAAAACGATTTTACGCAACACGCACGCTGAACGCCTGACCACTTCTCCATGTTTCTGTTTAAATGTGAGTAACTGTCAAACAATAATCAAGTCATGGAAATCTCTTGATCTTATGGCATGCGATTTTTTTTGCGGATTTCTGAAGAGCGGGGTATAGAGTAATAGAACGCAAACCTTACCGGAATTAGCATCGATCATCAAATAAAAAATTGAGCGAATTCAACCTGTCCTGCCTGCTCCGTCGAATAACCGAAAATTTTCACAGTGTTTACGAAGACATTGCTCCCATTTGAGCGGAATTATTTTAAAGACATAAAATGGCATACTTTCCTCTACTAAAACCTGTAAAAAAAAGTTTTGAAAATAAACATTTTCTGAAAAAATTGGATACTTCAAAATTTCCCGCTTCACTGACGGACTTTGTATTTAGGTTTTCATTTAGCTCGACAGTTTGAAAGATCTTGTTTGATATGTACTGAGTGTTAGAACGGAAAATTATTGCTCACAGTAAGTACTGTTTTTATTAATTATTTTAACTCCGTTAACAGAAAAATGTAAAAGGGCCGAAGAGGGCTAAAAATCAAATTATGTTTTTAAATAACCGTAATTCGGGCAGAAAGGATGCTGCAAACTTACTTAAGGAAATAAACAATGCTTCCCCACAAAAATCCATGGCCATACAAAATATAAGGACTGAAAATGAGACCGTGATCCAACGGCAGTATTCTAAAGAGGAAGCCCTTGCCCTATATGTAGACTTCAAGTTGACTAAGCAAGCATACACAGTTATGAGAAATAGTGCAATTCAAGTGGGGCATTTTCTTTCCCCCGAATGCTGCCCTTCAGTCGATTTTATGCACATAACCGAAACAAGAACAGAAATAGAACTTCAAGCCCTATTGAACCACACCACAAAGAGACTTGATGAGGTGCAAATGCCTGTCTTAAAGCATTTGGTTGCCCTGGAAGTGACTGAATTTTATTTGGTACGCAAGGGAGGATGTGATGCCAGTTCTGGCCATAGTAGGTATAAGCAAAAATTTCAAGATGCTGTTTTCTCTTTGGCACCCATTAAATTAATTCCGCTTAATGTGTGCATGGCAAAATGAAAGAACTTCCTCCACACGATTTTGTTGTGCAATAAAGTTCTTGTTCTCAAAAGAAACTTATGACACGACCCGATCTGAAACACAGTTAATCGAGGATCAAATTTTGGAATTAAAATGTTCAGAAGTTTCCATGTGTGACAATATTACGATAAAGGTTCATCATCAGCTTTTGCTTACTATGGTTGATGAAAAAATTTGTAGTTCACTAAGCAATACTAAATCTTCACAGACCTGTTATATCTGCGGTTTAACACCAAAACTGATGAACTCGAAAAAAATCAATCCAGTAAATCCTGAAAACTACGGTTTTGGCCTATCTATGTTACACGTTTGGATCCGATGTTTTGAATGTGTGCTTCATATAAGTTACAAACTAAATGTCAAATCGTGCGAAAAGTTGCGCATCAAAAGAGGCAGTGAAGGAGAGAAAAGCAGAAATTTTGGTATATGTCGATATATCCTCTTTAGTGTACGTAATTTCGAACGTCCCTGTACATAGTGTTGGTCTACGAGCTCTAACAACTAATAGTTTGGACGAGTACAATTTTTGTATAAATCGCCGTCTTATTATATTTTAATATTTTTATTTATTTGTTTTGTGTTCAATTATACCTTTATTTTTTGAGTATGGTAAGTATTTCATAATTTAAACTTTACATAAACTACAACTTTAAAAAGAAATTATAGACAAACACTGCATAATATGATGACAACTAACTGTTCGGACGAATGCAAATAATTCTCTCTGGAAACAAAAAATAAAATAAACTCGTTAATGTCACAAAATTTATTGCTGTCAAGTGTAATACGTTTGTAAAATGGCTCGTGGCAAAGCAACAAATGTACAGGTGAGGAATATAATCGTTACACAAACAAAGGCAAATCGATGGCGAAAATAGCCAAAGAGTTAGATGTTGCCAAATCTACAATCGAGAATATATAATAACACACTTTGGAGAAGCATGTACATTAATGTTTCCGCAAAAAGTTGCGGTAGGCGTTGCATAATTTCTGATCGAGACCAAAGACACCCTATAAAAATTTGCAAAAACGAAAGGCGAAATACATTACGGCAAATTTCGTGGGAACGCTGAATCAAGACAGGCAGTATCAAGAGAGTGTTGTCGAAAATGGATACATAAATCTATTTTAATTGCAGATATCTAAAACTTTATTTTTACACCATACCTTAGGCTAAAGAAAAACCTCTGTTGACTGAAAAACAAAAGAAAAACAGACTGATGTGGGTTAAAGCAAGACTGTCCTGGACAAAATTTGATATATGTATAGGCGATCACATGAAACAGGTTATACGGAGTAAATCCGAAGCGTTTCATAAAGACTGTATTAAAAGGACTGTTAAATTTCCTAAAGGAGTCATGATTTGGGGCTGCATGTCAGCTAATAGCCTGGGGTATTTTGAGTTTGTTAATGGTGCAGTAAATTCTTCAAAATATCAAAGCATACTGGAAAATAACTTGTTGTCAAGTATCAAGAAACTGCACTTCCACAAGCAAACTTTACCTTTCAACAAGATGGGGCAGCATGCCAATGTGCCAAAACAAGTAATACTTGGGAGATCATCCTCAGCGAACTCTAGGTGATTTAAAAGAAAAAATTAATATCTGGAATTCATTCACGGCAGACCAATGCAGATCGTTAGTAATGACCATACCAGACAGGATTAAAGCTGTTATAAAGGCAAAAGGCGACATCCTGTCTCCGTCCGAACTATTGGTTGTCACCATATTTTGACGTGTCTTTTGTTTAATATATTTATGTTACTATAATTTATGTTATATTAAGTTAAATTCAAATAATTCTATACTATAAATTCAGTTAATGTGATCACTATCACAAATACTTCTAAAAATTAATATCGTCCGAACTATTAGTTGTTAGGGCTCGTATAAGGGCTATTTTAGTCACATTAATTTTGTTCTTTGCGCAAACGCGAGGTGAGCTTAATTCATTTTCCGTACCTTCTGCGTTTCAATGCATTTCGTATCTTAAGTTTTGCTCCGTTGTATAAGGTATGCAAAGGTTTTTAATTACATTTTTGTATAATTATATTATATTTAATAGAGAATAAAGATAAGCCCCTACACTAAGGAAAACCGCTTGTGTTAAGAAACAGTTCTTATTATGTAAATAAATTTCGGATCGTTGCAAAAGCGTGGTGGGAGACGTCACAAAGTTAACATACAAAAAATGGCGTGGATGACAAATGGCAATACAAATTATAAATGGAGATACCTTTGCTTTGCGTTGAAGACAAATGAAAATTATCTTACCTTATCGTATGTTTATGATATTGCGTTCGCTTGAAAATAAAGTTAATACCTTATTTTGAGTACAAGAAAATGTAAGTACGTATCCTGTTAATGCAACATACGTTTAAGGAAATAACAAATTAGTATATTGTTGTTTTGATACAGTTATAATGCAAAGAAACAGCTGATTTCGGTTTCTTAGATAAAACATTTGAGTGCATAACCTATAGTAACTGTAATGTTGTTGACATGGGTCAAGTACATATTTTATTATGAAATACAGTGTTGATCATATTCCACTTTGAATTTTAAGTAAGGATAGATTATATGCTAGTATAGTTGGGTTGATTTCGTAATTATTTAATATCGTAAATCAGACATTTTGTTTTCTTGTTATTCAGATTACCTATGGTATTAATGTACAACTTTCTCAATGTTGGTTGTATTTTAATTATTAAACTTATAAATTTAAGTGACGTCCAACAAGAAAAAACAAAAAATTCTTTACTGATTATATCTATGCACATATCTCTGCATCCCTCGCACCTGTCAATAAGAGTTTTCAACTATAATAAGTTTCGTAAGTATTGCACGTTGCGTGACCGTGGTGCAACTTACCTTTTTAATATTCCAATCATAGCCTCTAATTTTGTATTTATTATACTATTACAGGTCTTGATGAGAGGTTAATATCTAGCTTTAGTGTGCTTTTGCAAGTCCTTGCATCTGGCTATGAAATTAATATTACCGAGTATGGAAAGTATGCCAGAGAAACTAAAGAGCGTTATTTAAGTCTTTATCCATGGTATTATTTACCAGTCACGATGCATAAGATTCTTGTACATGCAGGCGATATAATAAACAATTATATAGTGCCAATTGGTCAGCTCTCTGAAGAGGCCCGTAACAAAGACTGTCGAAGATTTCGTAAACATAACACACAAAAAATTTTAAGAATTGCCACGAATAAAGATTTAATTAGAATGCTTTTAATTAGTTCAGACCCGGTTATTGCCAGCCGAAGACAAAATCGCGCAAATCAAGCAATAAGTTTTCAAAAGCAATTCTTGCCCTTTTAAAATGTCAGGCGTAAACACACCCTCATGTGCACCACTTAATCATTATTCAGATGATGCCGCAAGTGAGACTAAAAGCGACTAATCTTTTTTTGTATTTATTTTGTTTTTTTTTTATTTGATATAATCATCTTTTTTCTGTTTAAAAATATCTATTATTATTTTGCATTAGTAACACCTTTTTCGTATAAATGAAACTAATACATAGATACCTAAACAATTAAAAGATTTATACCGAGCTTGTCGGGTAATGGTGATACGACCTGCTTAGCATTCGAGAGGTAATGGGTTCGATTCCCATTACCGTCTACCTTGTATGAGGTTTTTCAGGGTTTTTTTCTCATACACATGCAGCGGCATGATCCACTGCATATACGCACACCATGTGCGGCTACTTAAGCGAATGCTGGGATAGTATTGTCCTCCTCAGAACCTTAACTCCGTTACTTCCGATCCTATCCTGACTACACCCATCCATGATTGTGGCTGAAGGAGCTTGGAAAGCTCAAACAGCTCGAGCTCCGTGACCTTTCCTTTTTCCTTAACAGATTTATGTATGATTTTCAATCAGGGATATTATCATTACCTTAATTAGTATTTAGCTTTAGTTTAGTAGTCAATTTTATCAAACTCTGTATAATATAGAGAAAACTTTGCTTTAGGTATAATAATATATTTTGTAAATCAAAGTTTTTTCTGGTATTATGCTATTTAAATAAAGAATGGGTTCAAGAGGATCTAAAACTTGCCTAACACTTTTCAATTCAATTTTAATTTTTAATTTGATACTTCACACTTTTTCATATTAAGTAAAAAAACAAAAAATTTCGTAGTACACACCGACTGGCAGAGAGTCAGCATTAAAAATTGGTCTACATGCTTTGCAATTGCAATACCTTCCGTACACCGTGCGATTTACGGTTAGGAAGATAAAATATACCGTTGATGCAGAAAAAAGATTTAAACAGTAATCATTCTTGCTTCCTTTCATAAGAATTAATAACAAGTAATAACACTAAAAATTTAATAAAACCAATTTTTAATTGTGTACTTTAAATTAGACAATCTAAGCGTTTTGGTAACACTTACAGTTATCTTCGTCAGTAGTAATGTTTGTTAAAAATTGTTAAAGACGTAGTAAACAATTTTGTCAAATTTGAAAAATTCAAACATAAACATAAGCCTGCTCTTAATATTAATATTATATAATATTAATAGCAGGCTTATGTTTATGTTTTAATTTTTCAAATTTGACAAAATTGTTTACAACATCTTTAACAATTTTTAACAAACATTACTACTGACGAAGATAACTGTAAGTGTTATCGAAACGTTTAGATTGTATAATTTAAAGTACACCATTTTAAAAAAACCCCAAAAAAGATAAGTATTTTATTGAGTGTTAATGGTGAAAGTTTACATTTTCAATAACATACTTATCACCACCTACTTTCTTATTTTAGCCCACTGTGTGCCGTGAGCTTAGGCCACCTGTTTTTAAAATGTACTAGGCCGCTCGTCCCAAGCTTATAGAAGGTTTATAAAAAAATATTTTAATATTAGTAAATATAGGAGCAAAACAATTTTCACAAATTAAAGGTTAACTAAGAATTTAATAAACATTCACCCAAAGAAGGACAATACTTATTGATCGTAATAAGGAACACGAGTTACAAAAGTTTGTAACGTGCAAAAATCGATATACGATCGATTGTATTATTTTTTCTGGTTACTGTTTCTAAAAGCGACCTTAAATAAGTATCGGTGACTTAAAACATTTAGTAATATGCTTTAAGCTTATTAGTTTCTATTTTCTGTACCAAATGATTTAAAATTTCTGTATTTACGGCATTTACTAATGAGTATAATAGATTAAATGATATACAAAATCATTGCTGTACTGTAGTTAAGTTCTACTTAACATACAATTTTCTTTTACGACGTGTACGCGGTTACATCTGTTAACAATATTTAAATGTGGTAACAAATGAAGTTGTAAAATTGTTTCTTGAGGCGTTGGCTTTCTTTTCAAAATCGCCATTGCTGTAGAAGGGTGGAAAGTTTCTAGAAAATTTTCTTGTTTCTATTTACTAGATGTTAATCATCATTTTTATGGAATATTTTCACTATATAATATCGCTTTGTTGTATAAAAGTGATATAATCGCCATTTAAGGCGGATGTAATAGAAATATGTCACTACACATACACATTTTGGTAAGCCGTATTAGATCTTGTTAACCTCGATATAATTAGATCTTCTCTTTCAGGTTTCACACACAAAATAATTTCACATTACCTCTTAAAAGAAATAAGTGTAACAAAATATTTAAGACATTTAAACTACCGCTCGTATTCGATCTTAGAGGTAACACCTTATCACTGAATAAACATAGTTTTCATTCTTTACTTTCGTGTTAGCAACTAACTTGGGTTTCCATAAACCTACGTTTCCATATATTTAAGTTTCCATCTATTGAAGTGTCCATATAACTTTACGTTACGATTACATCCAAGTTCATGTTTACATTTGGTTGTCTTGATTGATGTAACAGGAGTATCCGTTCTGTATCTCTTTGGCTTATTGTTTGGATTGTGTTGCTGATAAACTGCGATCAGTTGTGGCCCAAGCTCAAGCTTATTTTAACTTATATTCATTTTTATAAATTTTGGCGACGGTATTGTTTGTTTTGGTATTCTAAACTATAAATTACTGTGGGCGTAAATGCGAGCTCACGACTTGCTCTCGTAAACTTATTTTGATGTATATTTTATTTTCTTTTGGTGTGAATTGTGGGAATAACGTACATACTGTATATAATTTATTTCGTTTATTAATCATGTTTATATAGCTATACAATAATATTTAACTTATTGCCTCCTTTGTTGGGAATTCCAAAAAGGAAATAAATTTACGTTTGTTGAGGGAATTGTTCACTTACTTATTATTCCTATTACTTACTTCCTGTTTCAAGCTTTACAGGAATAAGAACCCATTTTCTGTTCTTTCTTTCTTTAAAGCTTGTGGCGCCCATTTCGATTCTTTCTTCTCTTCTAACCAAATTCTCACTCCAACTCTATTATCGGTACCTCCAACACAACCAATGCAATCCGAGTGCTCTGCGGTTTTCGGACCGTTTGATTGAGTTGCAGCCGAGCTATCTCATTTCTCCTGTATTGTGCCGTGTGGTGGTTAGACACGTGGTAAGTTTTACACGCCGAGATTTAATTTCAGAAAACTTTTGGACAATACTGCGAATATTATACATCTAGTATTTCTGATATACCGGGTATTTCACGACGAACGACACGCACTGTAGCGCTTAGACGCCACCGATTTTCAATGCAATATGGTATAGGATCATAATGCCCACATTTTAAAATTATTTCCATTTATACAGGGTGTCCCAAAAAATAGTGGCGCATTACAGTTATGTTCTTTTTAATGGAACACCCTGTATATTTTTGCACATTCGAATTGTACGAGTAAAATAAACCTAAGTTGCTGTTATAGTGTGTATACTGTAACAAGTGCTCTACGTTTATGTGCTATATGTATTGCGCCCTCTGGTTTGGTAACCCAACGCGGTTTTATTTTGCCTCGGCTTTGCTCAATCGTGTTTATAATTTATTTTATAAACGGAGTGTGGTTCGTATTAAGTACTGGATAGGCTTAACACTGTCACCTTAAATAAATCTCTTAAAGCGGTTTATAACGTATATTAAATAAAGTTAACAATATAATAAAAACTGTAATTAACATCAACTAAAAATGTATTGGGACTTCTTGGTCCTGGCGGCTTCTCACTCTCGTTCTCCTGGTGGGCGGCTAGTTACTGTGTGCGTAGTCGCTTCTATGAACAGAGATATTATTTAATCTACTCCTTACCTAATACGTAAAATTTATGTTACGGTCCTGTATTTACAGAAGCGGGCGTGGTAGTCTCGATACCGTTTTTGGTCGGAGGCGCCAGCGCAATGAACTCGAATCGTTTCGGGGACTGAGAAAATCAATATCGTGCTTATCCTTCAGTAACTCTGGAGCGCTGAAGCGAGTATGTCGTACTCCCAGGAAATAATACACGCGAAATACGCGTATGCAAAATGCGAGATCTCGGGACTGTCTTTCTTTAATTCTAACCGGTTTGATTAGGCAATTAGATTATTTATTTAGCGGAATTAATTACGGATTTCTATACTAAGTCTAATTATCTACAATCAATCAAGGGAACAAAATACTTGATATTAAAACTACTCTAAAACGACTTTAATAGGTTTAAGGTAAATATTGGATAATTTACGTACTATCTAATTTATTTACAAACGATATCACACTAGGTGTTTGCGATGGTTATATTAACTACAAATTTATACAACAGGTTTCGGGTGTACTCTCCTGCGATTAAAGACACCGTGTACGGTTATTGTGTTTGTCTGTATGTATTGTATGTATGAGTTTCGAGCGGGATGTCAGTAATACTCAGAAGACGTAGGCGACGGCCTGTCTTAACTGGATAGACTAAGAGAAAGGTCGCAGGTCTTTACAGCTCTGTAACAACCCTTCACCCTCAAGTGTTTGCGAGGTAACGTCGGGGGTTACCCCTGCGTGACACTCTAGGTGTTAGTGTACTTTGTATTTG
Organism: Vesta saturnalis; assembly: GCA_036346205.1. Lineage (NCBI taxonomy): Eukaryota > Metazoa > Arthropoda > Insecta > Coleoptera > Lampyridae > Vesta > Vesta saturnalis. The sequence continues at coordinate 620,309 of JARFJB010001939.1, read as the reverse complement.
CGAGTTACGTCGGGGGTTACCCCTGCGTGGAACTCTAGGTGTTAGTGTACTTGGTATAACTCCTGGAGACTCAGCCCGGCGTTATTTACGTTCTGTAGTGTTTGATTGTAAATTGTCAGATTTTATAACTTTACAACTTACGTGTCTATCAATGGCAGTACAGGATTAAACTTTAGGTTGCCCGGTGCGAGGTGGTGCGCGTTATCACACGATCGCGATGGACTCTTCGACGGTGAATAGCAGGTCGGTGCTTACACGAAGCAATCGGTACGGTGGCGGCTGCTGGATATCGGCTTGACTTGAATCTACTTCGATTCGATTCATCGATTCATCCTGCGCGTCGCGGGTTTATAAAGGTGCATCTGTGGGCGGCTTCGCGGCTACCGTGCGGGGGATGCCGTTATTTGATTGGTTGAAATCGTTCTGACGTGCAAAAACTTACGGGTATTTAGAAATACACGTCAGCGGTGATTAATAAATTATTCGTTGTGCAATATCGCGTAAACTTTTGAAATTTTAGATATAGGATGGTCCGCAAATAATTTATGCTAAAAAGCATACGTAAAGGACGCTGGTTCTTTACAATACGTTATCGCTTCAAAATTTTAAGGCAAATTTTACCAATTGATACCCCGTACTTATAGTACAGGTTGTCCCATTTTTGTATGTTTTACGGGGTATCTCGCTTATTTTTTAGGTTAGAACCTTGCGGTTTTCGCGACACCGTGCTACTTTTTAATGAAACCAAAGATGCACTAATCAAATTTGCCATAGCCATCTTAGTTTTTGTGCTACAGAGTGATTTTGGAAAAATTACATTTTCAGTCATCCTCTGTAACTCTGAATGCAGTGGCGATACTCAGATTTTCTTTAAAGGTCACAATTTTTGAGATATTGACATAACCTACTTTTTTTCAATGAGACACCCTATATATTTTTTTAAATCTTTTTCCCCTTGCCAAGAGCTTTTCAAAAATATAGTATAGTTTATATTTATTTTTATAAATAAGGTGACAAAATGTTTTTTTCTATAATTTACATTGATAAAAAACAAAATAATTAATCACAAGTATTGTTCAAAATTGCAGACCATTATGTCTCCTACAAGTTTCACAAAGTTTATAAATTCTTTTAACGCATTTTCCAAAATAAAATCCACAAAAAAAATCCAAAACCGAGAGATCCGGTGATCGTGGTGGCCATCGAACAGGTCCATTTGTTCCAATCCATCTCCTGGGAAAACGTGCATTTAGCCAGTTTTGTATTATTCTAGCATTGTGGGCTGGAGCCCCATCCCGCTGGAAGAATATGTCGTTCAGTTGAGCCATTGGAATATCTTCTAAAATGTTCATAGTTTTTTCTTGTAGAATTTGTAAGTACCCATTAGAGTTTTTATGTTTTCTTCATAGATCTTGTAAACTATTTTTCGGTTAAAAATAAAGCAGGAGACATTAAATCCGAACCTTCCTTGACGCTCTCTAGGAAAAATCACGTGGGTGTTTTCTTGACTCCAAAACCGCGAGTTGTGCCTATTAAGAATTCCCGAACTTGTGAAATGTGCCTCGTCTGACCAAATTATTTTTTCTCACAATTATTGTTCTGAGTTTTCATATTTATAAACCAATTGCAGAACTCCAATCTACGTTCCAGGGTGCAGATGATGAACAAGTTTATACTGGTAGGGTTTGAATTTATGTTTTTTTTTTTAATCTTTTGCACTGTTGTTTTAGAAAGATCTAAAAAACGAAACCACAATCAGTTTAAATTATTATATTTAAATTCCTTCACTAACATTATATACGAGGCATATACAGTATATGTTGTCCCTAGCATAAATGGCTTTAAAATATGTTGCCCCTAGTAACCTCACTTGTTTTGTTATTTTATTGACAAAAAAAAACTGCTAAATTTGGTTAGTCCAACTTTAATAGTGCCAAAGTTGTACAAGTTGAAAGTAGTGGTTTCACGAAGATTTTGGGAAATGGAAAAACGTGAGCATCCTGCTGTCATCAAGTACCTACAAAAGAAAGGTTTAACGCCTAAAAAAAATCATATACAGTGAGTCCCACAAGTTATGTCTGAATTCATTTAAAGTTCAAGGGTCTAGTTTTTGGAGAAACGCTCAGACACGTCGATTTTTATTTTTGACTGCGGTTTTTTTAGTGGTTAAAATTTTGTATATAGGGTGGCCTAAAAATAAGTCACGACCACCAACTTGCCTTGAATTCTGAGTCAATCTCATGTACTATGTCCTATACCTAAAGTCAACAGATCTCGAGGAATTTACAATTGAACGTATCAACAATTAAGACCGTATCAAGGAAGGCGGCCTTTGTTTTCTGCCAAAAGGAACAATTTATTCAAAAAACAACAACAAATCAAATCAAATGTTCAGTTTCTATTTGTGTACGTGTTCTATCACCAAATCCAATCACGCAGAGAATTTCGGAAAGGACAAATGTTGAAATTCGACGTCAGAAATAAATTGGCATACACAACGAATTGAAAAAATGTACCTATTGTTTATGGATCACCTTGGATACTATTATTTTACAAGTGTTCTTGATAGTTTTATAAAGACAATATTTATTTTTTTCTGTTGATTATAGGTATAGGACATGGTACATGAGATTTACTCAGAATTCAAAGCAGATTCAGAAAATGAAATAAAAAGCAGGTGTTCCCATTTGACAAAATCAAGTTGGTGGTCATAACTAATTTTTAGGCCACCCTATATACCAAATTTTTCCACTAAAAAAGCCGCAGTCAAAAATAAAAATCGACGTGTCCGAGCGTTTCTCCAAAAACTAGACCCATGAACTTTAAATGAATTTAGACATAACTTCTGGGACTCGCTGTAGATATTGTTGGCGTGCTTAGAGATTCTGATTCTTGCTATCAAATAGTAAAAAATTGGAGAGCGTTCAAATGTGGCAGAACAACCTGCGAACATGCAAAAGGTGCTGGTCGGCCGCATTCTGCGTGTACTCAAGAAAACATTGATTTTGTGAATTACATGATCAGAGAAGATCGTCGATTGACAACAAGAAGTGTAGCGGAGATAACAGGCCTTTCAAATGGCTAAGGTGTCAGCAAGATGGGTATCCCGAATGTTGACGCCGGCACAAAAGCGTTTGAGAGCGACTTCTTCAATAGCGAATTTAGACTTGTTTAACCGTAATCCTAAACGTTTCCCCGATCACTATGTTACGGTTCTATCCCGAGTGGAAACAACGTATGGAGTGGCGTCCTCCAGGATCTTTCCCTTCACACAAATTTCGTGTACAGGCTTCAGCGCGAAAGACAATGGCTACAGTTTTTTGGAATGCCGCAGAAATTTTACTGGTAGATTTTTTGAAACGTGGCCACAAAATCACTGGTCAATGTTATGCGGCATTAGTTACAAAACTTCGTTATTGAATTAAAGAAAAAATAAGAGCAAAACTGTTACGCGGGATTCTCTTTCATAAAGACAACGCCCCAGTTCACGAGAGTCTTATTTCTATGAATGCAATTCATGACGCTGGTTTTGAAGTTATGGAGCATCCACTCTACTCTCCTAACTTAGCTCCCAGTGATTTTTATTTATTTCCAAAGCTAAAAGAGAGCCTTCGGGGAACAAAATTTGAAAGCGATGGCGCAGTTATGGCAGCTGTGCAGGACTTCTTCTGCGATCAAGACTACGAGTTTTTCAAGAAAGGTGTTGCTATGATTGAACATAGGTGGAACAGGTGATTTCAAGTTCAAGGGGACTATGCTGAAAAATAATGTTGTATTCTATGCTAGGGACATTAAATACTGTACATCCCTTGTATCTGTTTAATATACAAAATAAAAATCAACCACATATTTATTAAAGTAATGCAATAAAGGCAAATTTTAAAATGTTTAGAAATGTTAAATAGTAATTTATGTGCATATAATATACTGATGTAAGGTTATTCACCTTGTTTAAACATTATTTACAACAAACAAATATTATAGATAGTAAAGTTATAGTTTCAGTTATATTTATAGCAGCCATTCCATGTACGGGAACAAACGGCCCTTAACGTACAAAAGTTATCTAAAAGTAGTTTAAATTTTTACAGTTTTTCAGGTAAACTGTAAAATGAATGCTTCCAACCTCAACTTTGAAATACAATCAACCTCTGCTCAATACCTCTAAATGTTAAAACGCACATGCTTGATTATTTAAAAAAAATGTACGCTATAATGGCAAATTATTTTACAAAACAATTTATATCACTAGTTTCTTCAGTAAATGCCTCACCGAATTGAATTTTTAAGCAAAATCAACCACTTCTGTTTATTATAGAAAATGTGGGTTAATTAAGGTAATTCCCACGCGTCACTCTTTAATAAATTTCTAATTTTAACTGTACTGGACAAATTATTTACGGAACAATTTATATCACGAGTTTCGTTACTAAATATGCATCCGATTTCGATTTTAAAACGAAGTCAACTTCTGTTTATAATAGAAAATTACAGTTTAATTAAGATAGTCTGCGCACGTCTCTCATCAATAAATTATAGAGTTAACGTTATTGAGCAAATTGTTTTATAAAACAATTTATATCTTCACTAAATGTGCCTCCAATTTCGATTTTAAAACGTAATTAACCTCTTCTATTTATTATAGAAAATGCGAGTTTGGTAGTCCGCGCACGTCGCTCTTCAATAAATCTCGAACCTTAACGTTATTGGACAAATTATTATACAAAACATTTTATATTACTAATTTCTTTATGTTAATTGTTAACATATATATATATATATATATATATATATATATATATATATATATATATATATATATATATATATACCGGGTGACATAGAAAAAGTGCCATGCATAGTGCCACGCGATAGAGGGCACTAAAATAAGAAAAAAAGTTTCTATGAACTTAGGTCCGCAACGCCTTCGCTTAAAAAATATAGGGTGTTGAAGTTTAATTATTTTTTTGTTTTTTTTTTAATATCTTTTTACAATGATGTAATAAGTGGATGAAATTTTGTATACAGGAGCTTTTTATCACGCAGAATTCAAATATGACCTTAGTTCTTTTATTACTGAAGAGCAGTAATCATATTACAAGCCCCCCCCCCCCACAAATCCACCTGTTTTCAAACCTCGTTTCAAAAAATTTCCTTACCACTCAAGAAAAGTAAGCCCTACACCTTTTAAACGAAGGCGTTGCGGACCTAAGTACATAGGAACTTTTTTTCTTATTTTAGTGTCGTCTATCGCGCGGCACTATGCATGGCATTTTTTTCTGTCACCCTGTATATATATATATATATATATATATATATATATATATATATATATATACATACATACATACAGGGTGTCCCAAAATCATGGGGACACAGCATGACTACAGCTTCCTTAGGTCAAATGGGATCGATTAAACCAAACATGCCTTAGTACAAATGTGCTTCCTGAAGAAGTTACAGCTCTTTAACGTGATAAAAAATACTTTTAACATTAGGTATATTTCAGAAATGACATCATGTATCAAGCTCCTCCACTTCGGAGGAAGCTGAATATTCTCAGTTTATGAGCCATACTGCATATTGTAGAGGGCGCTGTCGACAGATTTTTTCACAAAATACGATTGTATCAAGTTACCAATTGTCACACTAATATTAATGCATTTGTTACATTATTTGCAAGTTGTAATCTGTCAGTTATTTTATATTAAACCATTTTATTGTTGTTATTATAGAGTTTATTGTGTTATTGTAAAATGCCCCATTACAATGTATTTTCCAACTCTGAGATGACCGATATGGTTGCGACTTATTGCCAAGAACAATTTACTAGAGGAGCTGCAGCAAGAAGGTATAATGAATTGTACCCAAATTGTCGCCAACCCAACAGAAAATTATTTCAAACTTTATTCCAACGATTAAAAGAACATGTGAGCTTTAAAGGGAGATACCATGCTGGACGTCCAACATCTCTACCCGTTGGGGAGGAAGAATATATATTACGTCCAGTTGAAGAAAATCCTGAAATCAGTATTAGGCAGTTATCTGCAATTACAGCTGTACCCCGGGCGTCCATACGTGCCCAACTTCTGCATCGGTATCACCACTTAATGTACAGGAGTTGTTGCCGACTGATTTCTCACTAAGATCGTATTTTTGTCAGTAGTTGCGTAATACACAAAATAATGATCCGACATTTTTTAATCGTGTGCTCTTTACTGATGAGGCAACCTTTATCCGTCGAGGCATTATTAATACCCGTAATTCTCATACATGGAGTGAATACAATCCTCGTATAGCTAAAACGAAGCATTTTCAGCACCTTACTAGAAGATGTTCCCCATAACATTAGAAATAAAATGCGGTTTATGCACGATGGTGTTCCTGCTCATTATGCTCGAAATGTGCAAAATTATTTAAATAACGACTTTCGACAACGATGGACTGGACGTGCGAGCAATCATCCCTCGCCACCGCGAAGTCCAGATCTCAATCCGTTAGATTTTTTCCTATGGGATCATATGAAATCCATTGTTTATAAACAATCAAACGGTAATATAATGGAATTGTCAAAAAAAAATCGAGAAGCTGGAAATGAGATTAGAAATAATGCTGTCATTCTTCCGTGTTAGACGAAATTTAGCTACACGTTGTCAAAAGTGCATTGAAGCTAAGGCGTCCATTTTGAGAATCTTGTAAATAGCCAATAAAATTACTTAATTCAATTTAATTTTTATTAGAAAGTGCATTAATATTAGTGTGACAAGTGATAACTTGATACAATCGTATTTCGTGAAAAGGTTTAAATTGGTGCATTAAAACGTTTCGGTGCCTTTTTCTTGCAAACGGTACATTTTGTAGATATGAAACAAATACACCTTTTTATGTAAAATTAGTTTCTCCATTATGAACTTTACCCGCAGAAACTGAAGTGTTCATCATAAGAAAAATGTGACAGAAAAATACGAAAAAAATCTGTCGACAGCGTCCTCTATAATATGCAGTATGGCTCATAAATTGAGAATATTCGGCTTCCTCAGAAGTTGATGTAATCCAATTTTCAGCTTGATACGTCATGTCATTTCTGAAATATACCCAGTGTTAAAGGAGTTTATTATCGCTTTAGAGAGCTGTAACTTTTTCAGGAAGCACATTTGTAGTAAGGTATGTTTGATTTAATCGATCCCATTTGGCCTAAGGAAGTTGTAGTTAAGCTGTGTCCTTATATTTATGGGACACCGTGTATGTATGTATATATATATATATATATATATATATATATATATATATATATATTGGGGGGTTCGAATTGGTGATAACACTATAGCTAGCTTTGAAACGGTAAGAGATAGAAAGTCGGTTAAATGAGATAAAAGTTGCAGAATTAGAGGTACATCTCACAACCATCATCCTGTTTGAAAAAATCCATGGTTTACTTGATATGAGCAAAAATCAAAGTGTGTCAATTTTTAATTTTCTCAATATTTCTATTTGTATGAAAGATAGGAGTTTGAAATTTGGCATGTGCGGATAATTAATCAGTCTCTATCTAAAAACAGTACCAAAAATGCTCTAGGTTATTTGTTTTCTTCTGGAAGCAGTCACCTTTGTTTTTTCTTATGGACGCCGTATTAGATTTTTATGCCATTGAATCAAGAAGAAAATTACAAAATCAATGATATATTGTGTGTAGTGTTTTATCGCGGCACCCAGTTAATTCTTTATGGTGTCATTGTTAGACCAACTTACATGCAGATTACTACTTTTGTAAAGATTTCCTTGAAAATATGGACACATACTATCAACTGTCGAATAAACTTTAATAAGAATTAAATAAATCTTAGTAACAAAAAAGTATAAAAAATACAATAACTACATAAACTGTTCAAACTGTCTCCATCCTTCACAGGAAAAAAGCAAAAGGCCACGTATTTCATTCATACATACATACATTACGTATACATGCATGGTGGGATTAAGGATGGGTGTGATCAGGATAGGATCGGAAGGAACGGAGTTAGGGTTTTGAGAGGGAAAATACTACCGCAGCATTCGCCTAAGTAGCCGCACATGGTGTGCATATACGTAGTGACCATGCCGCTACATGTGTATGAGGAAAACCCCCTGAAAAAACCTCATACAAGGTAGACGGTAACGGGAATCGAACCCATTACCTCCCGAATGCTAAGCACAAAGACACGTCCTAACATCAAGTGTCCGTTTCTTTGCACCTTTCTCAATATTCAGTGATTTTTCGACAAGCTTCTCTTATTCTATCTTTTAGATTTTCTAAATCAGTCGGTGTTTTCTCGTAAATTGTATGCTTTATAAATCCCCACAATGAAAAATCTAAAGGGGTTAAGCCTGGCGAGCGAGATGGCATTGTAATTGGTTCATTATTTCCAATGCAGTAATTGGATAAAAACTGATTTAAAAAATTTACGCACCGCTTGTCTCCGGGAAAGGGATTAAGAATTTCCTCCACTAAATGTGTTTGTAAGAAATGTAAGCACTCTAACCCTGTAAGGTTGTGAAAAAGTATGGCCCAATCATCTTTTCGCCAATAACATCTAGTCATGCATTAACTCCAAAGCTCTCATGAAATGTCTAAATTTATTCCTTTTTATAATTTTTGAGAAAGATTTCCTTGAGACGCCGGTGTGGTGTTCTATCCCTCTCAGACAAACAGGCTATTTTTGAAGTTAACATAAGCTGAAAAAATGATAATAATTTGTAATAAATAAAACACTGTGTGAAACTGAAAAATATATGTTGCCTACGAACACCTCTCACAGCTACCGATTTTTATAAGCATACACCTACCAGTCTTTAATTTATTACACAGAAACTATTTTTTCAACATACCTAAATTACATATTTCATTTTCACCTCCTACGTTCGCAACATTCAGTAATTTTGTGAATTTCTTGACAAAAGATCCACTATCTAAGATTTCGTTATAATTTTGGGTAGTATCGTTCATTAGGCTGTCTTCTCTTCGAATATATATCGCGATACATCTTAGGTGTGCGTAGATTTGTCATGCTCGTGGATAAATAAAGAACATACTAACTTTTTCAACGTTCGAAAACTCCATATCGCATCGAATTACAAGCGAAATAGTTGTTAAATCTACTCTAGATAAATTGTTTTACAATAAATAATAACTGTTGATATTATGACAGATCAACATTTGTTGTATCCATAACCATCTGGCAGTTCTTTTCAAAGGCGTTTTTACAAACACGGTTATAAAATGATTTTGCCATAAAAACAGCACAACGAACAAATAAAACACTAGATGTGATCATTGAATTTGTAATTCAATGATATAAAAATATATACCAAGCACAAGAAAAAACAAAGTTGACTGCTCTGCAGAAGAAGCCGAATAACCTAGAGCATTATTAGTACTGTTTCTAGATAGGGAATGATTAATTATCCTCATACACCAAATTTCAAACTTATGTCTATCATATAAACAGGAAATATGGAGAAAAATAAAAATTGACCATGGATTATTGTTCAAATAAGAAGATTGTTCTGATATGCCCGTATTATCCTGCAACTTTTGTCTCATTCAACCCACAATTTATTCCTTACCGTTTCAAACATAGCAAAAGTGGTATCACAAATAGGAGCCACCCTACATGTATATGTATATGTATACGTATACGTACATGTACATGTACATGTACATGTACATATACATGTACATGTACATATATGTATATAAAAGGACTGCAGATATTCGACCGTATGCAAAATAAACATTTGTTTCACACACAGCCTCTAGTCCATGTATAAAAGGTCTAGTAAATTTATATACGCCCCAACAAAATCCAGACCATATGTATTCAAAATTAGAATCTGCTAAGTATTGTCTTATTTTACGAATTAAGTAAATTCAACAACAGACTTGGTTTTTTTGTTTTATAATACACTTCGTAAATCTTACGAAGACAATAAACACCACGACGTTATAAACACAGTCTAAAACTGAATAGTCTGTATCGAGGTCTGTATATATACGGTCTAGTTCATACATGAAATATCAAGTTAATATCAAACGGTCGGCGAAATGTAGGCCGTATATAAGCGGTCTAGACCGTATACATACTCTGATTTCATATATGGTCTGTATATATATATATATATATATATATATATATATATATATATATATATATATAGGTTTTTTGTGTGTGGTGCGGTCACTAATTTTGTGAGAGCACTGCCTCTAAGTACTTCGGGACGGAAGTTTCAATAAAATCTTATAAACCAAAAATCATAGTAATTGCAATATAATCTAAACAAGTGTTTACCAATCTACAACCATCAACACAACTATTGGTCCTTCCATCCACGATGAACCTGGTGAACATAAAACTAAGTTTATAACGTCGTAAATTAATTAAATAATGGTGCAGAAATTGTTAAAAATCAAATCCAGGACAACAAGAAGATCAACCAAATCAGTTGCTCAGCGGCTTTGGTAATAGTGCGACACAGGTCAGTCTTCCTTTTTATCCGTTATTAATTAATCCATCGTTAATACCTTATTATTGTATCTACTTACTAAATGCTAACAATTTGCGTGAAACAAAACAACCTCTGGAGTAACTCGGGTAGTGAGCGTCAAAACAACTAGTGGAGTGTATAATCGCCCTGTGACTAAAATATGTGTTCGTCCTAATGCACAATAATTAATTCCCAAGTATCAGCTAGTTATTTATCTGTAGTAATGGTGTGTAGCCGTTAGTTGGTTGTTGAACCTTGTAGGTTCGAAAGAAGGGAGCATGTTGAAGCCAGCGTTTAGCACTTTCCTGTTATTTTCCAATAACTTAGTTTATTTAGATCAACTTTAAATTTAATAGTTATGTGATGATGCAATCAAGTGGAAACAATGAGCGAAAAAATGAACATCTGAAATGCTTGTGCCAAGAGTGGGCAACAGTTGCATTACGTCAAACTATATTACCAAAAATAATTTTTTAATTTTTTAACAGTATCTTACGCTTCCCCCGCGCTTTTAAAATTTGATAAATTGTAAATGAAACACTCTTATTTTTCAAATATGTTGGAACCAATCTGGAATTCTACAGGATATAGCACAGTAGTTACAACCGATGATATGTTAACATTCTATAATACTTTATAGTGGGTTATTACAATACTGCTGCCCCCGCCCCGAGACCCCTCTTAAGTAATAAAATTAGCAATTTGCAACAAATTTTGAAATAAGCAGTAGGCGATGAAAAATATAATTATATAAAATTTGGGAGACAACTAGAAAAAACACATACATTGTGATAGAAAATGGTTCAATTATTCCAATGTTGAAAGAAAAGTTTAAACACAAATAAGAAAAATGTGATTAAAAACATGCTTCTCAGTGAACAGTATGTATTTAAGTAAAAACATGATAAATATGTAAAATGTCGTAGAACAACTAGAAAAAGCACTATCATGCATTGAATGAGTATACTAATGGTTGACCGAAAAGTTTAAAAACAAATACGAATAAAACATTTCATACAATAGCTAATTTTTAATTCAGTTATCCACGACGAAGTTCGACTTAATATTAGATGATGACATTCTTTGCCTTGAATGTATTCCTGCCCTTGTAAATGCGTCCCTAGCACTAACTTAACGCATCGCTCGACGGCCTGGGTGTGGCAGGGGTATTTTTTGAAAATTTCGGATGCCGAATTGTTAAGTAATACCGTTTTCAAGATATCATCTAAGGTACTTTTTGTAATTGGAAGTTCGGTAATCTGGATCTCCTGCTAATATATGAAATTAGTATAATCAGCAGCTGCAAAGTTGATAGAAGGGATTGTAAATGCCCTAATTGGATGTTGGGATGACTGGATGACTCCTTGCTTTCATAATGCGTCGAACTCCAAGCACTCGTATATGAGGCAACATTGTAAGTAGTACATTTTCCTCTGTATAACCGGATCAACTACGGCTTTAATTCCTTGCTTATATATCGATAGATAAATTAATAGTACGCCACAGATGTTCTGCCCCCTTTCAACATGAAGGGTTGTACTTGATATGAAACCACATTGGCGTACACACTTTTATTACATATTCGACGAGGATCTTCAACTCAGTTGAGGGATTTACTACTACTACTACTAATATATAAACGCAAAATGCGATTCGCATTCGTCAACCAACGCAAATGGATCATTTTACCTGGGTTTCGTCTGGCTAAACTTTGTGAGCAATCACCATTAACAACAGCGTGCCATATCTCGAATAGATATTTTTGATCTGTACTGAGATGTTTGGAAACGGCTTGAGGAAGAGCACATAAACTTACATAAATTTTTTTCAAAATTAACTATGGTTAGTTTTTCACACAATTCTAACATCCGCCCAACTGGACCTGAAAATCCTCGGGGTCCAGAGGTTTTGTCATCTAAATGTTGAAAAAGGTGGCGAAGGGGTAGCTCATTACCGCGCAGCATACAGACTAACCACTGAAGAGGTTGGCCACAATATTCCTACAGTAATCTAGTTACACCTCCGTTAATGCCAGTGTTCACCACAGTTCCATCGCAGGCAATCGCTGAAATCTGGGTAATGTCAATTTCCTTATCGTTAACAAAAGCAATGATACTCCAGTCAATTAATTTGGAAATATCTTCTGTTCATATTATTCCGACATTTTTCAACACTTCAGATGCAAGTGCAGCAGCAATTCTGTCGGATACACCATATCTGTCGTAAATGAGGTTAGGTTTAATCTCATTTGTGAAGCGTTTACTTTAGTTTCATCTGTAAAAGTAGATGTCGAAGGGTCACAATCTATTTCTAGTTGTGGGTCTGTAGAACTGATAGTTTCAGATATTACAGAAGACATAGACCCCTTTCAACTCTAAGCGCCTTAATTTTATTTAGATATGACTCATTATCTTGTCTGCCTTTAAATAGTTTCATAAACCTTTCTCTCTAAAAACTACGGGAATAGAGGCTCTCTGCCATATTTGTTCCAATTTAACTGTTACTTCCTGTGATATTTCGGCAAATGTTGGTTCCCTTCACTGGTTTTTTTATTGAACCTAATAAAAGCGTAAAATCTCCTTACTTGTTCGTAAGTAGACAAAACAGATTCATTCAATCCGGTTGGTCTCCCAAAAATAGGGCAGGTTACAGCACAACGAGTTGTTACGCTTGCTACTGACATTATTGCAATTGAAAATCTGTAAAGGAGATTTAGAATATACATAGAAGTTACACAAAATATATTTTTATTATTTTTTACTTCAATGAGAACGATACCACTGCAAAACGAAGTAGACTATACTTGTACAAGAGAACACTTTTGTTTTTTATCACAAACACACCAAAACGACCAACAAGTTCCAGCCTGATTGTAAGGTAACTACAGACTGCGGTTGTTCTATACCATATGCTTGGAACTCGTTCATGTTACTAGACTAGCGACGTTGCCAAGCTTTATAAAATTTAATATGAACTACTGAAAAGTGGGCTAAAATTTAAAATATTTGATATATTCAGGGTCTTTGGGGGAGACAGACGACATAATGTATCACATAAATACTAAGAAATGTGCTGTATGGTTTTATTGAAAAATAAAAAAACTGTGTTAACAAGAAACATATAAGGCAAGTTTGCCCTATTAGAAATTGAAATTCGAAAAATCGCTGAAAAATGCCATTTTCGCTCCACCCTAATATATACAGGGTGTTCCAGTTTTTTGTAGCAGGACTTTAATAGTCGATAGAGCTTCCAAAATTAAGACAAAAAGTTCATATAAACATAGGTTGCCAAACGCTTAGTTTTGGAGATACAGGGTTTCAAAGTTTTAATTTTTTTTCAGTTCTTTTAATTTATCTTCAAAACTATTTAAAATAATAAATCCAAATTTAGTACACATATTACACTTCTTAAACTCAATATTAAGAGTAGTTTAACGTTTATCAATATCTACAGGGTAGTACATTTTCTGGGGTGGTACACCCTCTATCCCCCACGAATTTTTTCATGCGACGTCTCTAACTCTTAAAAACCAAAAATTTAGATTGACGATTTGATTTAGGAACTTTTTTGTCTTCTGCTTTTTTTTTTCGAAAAATGCATAGTTTTTGAGATACATTAGCTGTAATCCATGAACAGCTTCCAAATGGTAAGTAAAGAACATCTGATGCTCCCGCAAAAAATAGTGTGCCATGAAAAGAACAATAAAAAAAAAGAATCAAATTATGTCAATTCACACGTTTTTTTGTCCCTTAATAAAAAGTAGTACTCCACTGATTTTTCACATTAGTTCACTTTTCAGTTGAACTAAACAAAGGAAAATAAAAGTAAAACAACAAAATAAATATTAAAAAAATACGTATTTATTGGAAAAAATTGGAAATAATTTCTATTTAAGATTTTAACAAGAACGAAACGAACGAAATAAATAAATTAAACAAATAAACTTAACCTTTAACAACAAAACAAAAACGCTATCATAATAATAAATAAATTTAAAGAAACTGTTCAAAATGTGAACCATTTTGTTGAATACATAATGCACACCGACGAATAATTAATTGCACGTGGAATATTAACTAAAAATTCTTATTTCATTACACGAATCCTTAATCCTATTAATGAGTTCATCTCTTGTTGTCACAGGAGTTGCATACACCCTTTCTTTTAAATACCCCCACACTAAAAAATCTAAGGGATTTAGGTCTGGAGACCTTGGCGGCCAGGGAACTAGGCCTGCACGACCGATCCATCTTCCTGGATAATGGTTGTCCAGCCAGTTTCTAACGATTCTGCTATAATGAGCTGGACAACCATCAAGCTGGAACCAAGCTTCGTAAATTTAAGGGAATATGTTCCCACATATTCCCATGTTCATTCTCTAAGAATTCCAAGAAAGCCGCAGCATTCATCCGAGGTGGTAAAAAGTAAGACCCAAAAAGGTGATTATTGTAAATACCTATCCAGACGTTGACACTAAACTCTTATTGGAAATGTCTGGGGCGAACTACATGTGGATTTTCATGTGCCCATTGAAAATTTACCACACCACGGCGAGTGAAGCAGGATTCATCGGTCCATAAAACATTATTTAAAAAACCTGGATTGTTATTATTTTCAGCAAGAATCCATCGACAATACGCAACTCTACGTTCTGCATCCCCTGGTTGTAGTCCTTGAACAGGTTGTAGATGGTAAGGATATCGGTGATCCCGTCTAAATGTTCGGTGAATAGTAGTATTTGAGACTCCACCTAAAACTACGGATACTTTTCTAATGCTAGTTGTAGGATCTCTGTCGAATTCACGCAAAATTCGTCGTGCAATATTTATTTGCTGCCTATGATTATTATTTTGACGACCATGCACATTATTTAACCCCTGACTTATAATTTGTTGGTGAACTCTTACAAATATGTGGAGCTCTTCTAAAAGGAAATCTTCGCCTATATTCACGGGCTGCTGCTGCTGAACTTACATTTACAAAGCCATAAATAAAATGGATATCCGCTATTTCTTAATTAGAAAACAAAAATGGCATTTTAAAGGATCACTTTTGCAATAAATATTAATACAATAAAATATGTAAATAAATTACATTCTTTCTTATGCACAAGTTGTATTTAAAATAAAACGTGAGATTTGACATAATTTGATTCTTTTTTTTTATTGTTCTTTTCATGGCACACTATTTTTTGCGGGAGCATCAGACGTTCTTTACTTACCATTTGCAAGCTGTTCATGGATTACGGCTAATTTATCTCAAAAACTATGCATTTTTCGAAAAAAAAGCAGAAGACAAAAAAGTTCCTAAATCAAATGGTCAATATAAATTTTTGTTTTTTAAGAGTTAGGGGCGTCGCATGAAAAAGTACGGGGCGGATAAAGGGTGTACCATCCCAGAAAATGTACTACTCTGTAGATATTGATAAACGTTAAACTACTCTTAATATTGAGTTTAAGGAGTGTAATATGTGTACTAAATTTGGATTTATTATTTTAAATAATTTTGAAGAAAACTAAAAGAACTGAAAAAAAATTAAAACTTTGAAACCCTGTATCTCCAAAACTAAGCGTTTGGCAACCTATTTTTATATGAATTTTTTGCCTTAATTTTGAAAGCTCTATCGGCTATTAAAGTTCTGCTACAAAAAACTGGAACACCCTGTATATATATATATATATATATATATATATATATATATATATATATATATATATACATCATTCTATCATTATAGCGTCCTTTCATAAAATATGTTTGTGGCGTCCATTTTAAAAAATTCATAGAAGCAGCTATATTTCTCATATATACTTTACAGATTCCTATACAGTTGTCTTCAAATATAAAGAAGACTTGATTTTGGATACAAAATATAAAATTTTTATATTCACTCTCCAGTTACATAGCGTCTTTTCAGGCACTCACTAATAAGGCGTCAAAAATATACAATTGTTGTACATTTTTTAGTATCTACGGCGTCCACATGTATTTCATGTTTGCATGTATTCGCACTTATGGCGTCCTGCGATGTTGCCAATGTTTATTTAATAACGACTGGACATAAAAAAATAGATATTTCGTATCGTCGGATAGTTTTTCTGCAACGATCGCGTCCTTGCTGAAACTTATCAGCAGTAACCAGTACCCATTATTTTTCTAAATTTAAAAATGCTCTCTCAATTTCCGTAAACAAGATGTCAAGGCATGTCAATTGGCAGAAGTAATAAAATCGTAGATCTTGTATTTACAAACGTAGTGCTCTTCTTGTAAGGGCAAAGTAGTCGTACATTAGAAATAATTATTAAAAAAACGTACTCATTTTACAGCAAAATACATCTTTATGAAAAAGAAATATATTATTATACAGGGTTATTACAAATGATGTTCATGATTTCAAGTGCATATAAATCTAGTTTTATTTATCATACAAAAAAATAAAATGGTTACATTTTAAGAAAAACTTGAAAAGTTTCATCCCAGGTGCCAAGAATTATAAATGTTCCATATGAGATACGACAGATGTTAAGCGTGTAATCAAGCTCTTGCCATACTTTGTTAAGAGTGTTCAGGTCGATTGTTTCGATAGCTCTGGTAATCCGTTGTTGGATCTCAGGTATGCTTTCTGGTGGTGTATACACTTTATGTTTGATGTATCCTCACAAGGAAAAATCACAGGGGGTGATGTCCGGAGATCTTGGAGGCCAGTTCAAGAGTGCACCATCACTTGGACCTGCACGGCCGATTCATCTGCCAGGCAGCCGATTTTGAAGTTCAGAATGAAGTTTAGGGATTCTTGTTCTAATTCCGGTAGAAGCCATTCAGTCATCATGTCCAAGATTTATTCCATTTATTGTTTGTGCAACAAAGAAAAAAGGTCCGTACACTTTGTTGTAAATGATAGTACAAGACAAATTAACTTTCGGAGTGTAAGTGCTCGATGTAGGTGTGTGGGTTCTCCGAACCCCATATTATGACATTATGTCTGTTCACGGTACCACACAAGTGGGATGTGGCTTCATCACTAAAGACTAAACATTTTGCACAGTTTTAATTTTCCATCAATGCCTACATGTTCTCACAAAAAGAAAGTCTTAGAACTTTGTCCTTTGGTTTTAATGCTTGAACAAGCTGAAGTTTGTAAGGCTTGAAATTTATACGTTTACGTAAATTTTTCCAAACTGTTGGCTGTGGTATATCAAGCTGTTTGCTGAATTTAACAGTAGATTTCTGTGAACTACGTGTAAGACTTTCTCTTACCTGCTCTACAGCGTCATTGCTTACTGACTGATTTTTTTTTACAAATGCACCAATTTCTCTTAAAATTCAAGTACTACTTGTGACTGCTAGGAGAATCTTCATTAAATTTGGTTCTAAAGTAACGTTGCACACTAATAACTGATTGGTTGATGTGATAATTCAACACATCAAATGCTTTCTTGTCTTCAAATTCAGCCATTACACAATTGACAACAATTGATTTTAACAAATAGCTGATACGTACTTAAATCAATGTAAACAAAACTTTATGAGTTTTTCTTTCCAGTGGTACCAACTGAAATGGTCTTAAAACAGGTTAATCCAGTAATATTTATAATTGAAATCGGGAACATCATTTGTAATAACCCTGTATTTTAGAATTTATATTATATTTTAGAATTTATCTTTACAAAAAAAGAAATATAAAAAATGCAATAAATGTTAAAAATGTCATCCAATTTCGCAGATTATCAGTCAGTGTCAATTTAAATTTCTCAAACGAACTAACAAATTAATTCAATTATTTCTTTATTTTGACCATCATAGAGCAAAATAGTATATTGTTTAACAAGCACGGAATGACACTCATTTCCCACGAGTACGACAGTTGCAGCATGAGCCGTAGGCGAAACAAATTTTACCTTACAAGGTGATTGTTGTGGAAGATATGGCGTCATTGACATTTTTTACTATAAAAGATGCTTGCTTTTTACACTTTTAATGCCAACGTTTCGATGTTCATCCTCAGGGAAGAAGCATGGAAACGTTGGCATTAAAACTGTAAAAAAAAAGTGGTAAGTGTTTTTTTATATCCTAGAGCTGGTAAGACATTTCTAACAAAGTAATAAGAATTCAGAGGACGGTATCTTTTTTTTACAAACGAAATAAGGAATTTAAAATTTAAACATATTCAATATAAAACAATGATAACTTCGGAAAATAATTGAATGAAGTGTTAGTAGGCCCAGTAACGAAAGTTCTTTAATACATACTGACAAATAACAACAACTTGTGCAAATACGTTTTTGAAGTTATTCCCATGTTCTCGATTTTCAAACTCTGATTGAAAGATAGTTGGCCATGGTGAGTTGTTGCATGAATAATTCAATTCATTTTCTTTGGATACGTTTCTTATCTCCAAATCCCATTATGTAAATAATTTTAAATTTTTTTGTCTTTTAGCTAATGTGCCATTTTGTAAGATGCTATGTAATACTTGTTGAATGAAAATCTAAACTCAGATGCTAATTATAACTATACTAAAGTTAATTACACAATAGATGGAGACTAGTTTCAATTAAATCGAGTCATCATCAGGTCTATACAGAATATAATATTAATGTAATAGGTATAAAGTATAACATTGAACTTACCAAAAAAAAAATAAAAACAAATTGAAGAATATATCCACTGAAAAAATCCAATTTAAAGGAAAAATGTAGTTTGGTGGAGTAATCCATACAATATATAATGTGTTTATTAAAAACGTTGATGAGAGTTGGGATTGAAAAAGCTAAATTAAACAATAGTTATACCATTGATTAATAATAATAATAATAATTTTCTTATGGCATTTTGCTCTAAAATTAACCTTACAATTTCAATAATATTTTTAAAGGAAGCAGGACTTTTTATCAAGAGTAACATTTTTTCGTAAAATCAAAAATGAAAAAGTTTTCCAGTTTTAGGTCATATTTTATCTTCTTAGTTGTACCCATTACAACAATTCAACAAACTGCGCTGAACTATCCTTAGATTAGTCTATGAAATATGTCTTTACACTTTTTTCATATTTATTAAAATTAAGAAGATATTTGAACAGTTTTTGCCTATTTTCAAAAATCACTCTGTATCTCGAAAATAACGTTACCTACTCAAGATCTGATTGAACTACCAAAATAAATTAAAACTTGATAGAAAAAGGCTTTACTCGCCTTACTTTCAAAAGCAAAATTCTTATAAAATAATGACAGGTTCACATCAGCCAGAGGAGATACAATAAAAACAAGATTTAAGTTGGTGCACATCCGTAAAAAGCACTGATAGTTTTGTAATGTATTTAAAAGATTGTGAAGTCCAAGCATGTAGATACATACTTCCATTCCATGCTGTATTATTTGCATTTCAGTGATTTAGGTGTCACCCTGTACCTTCCTAAAAAGTTTGGTCGTGATTCTTATCGGTCATCATTTTTATCGATTACTCCTAACTACAGCAAATTAATTGAAGATGCATTAATTTGTTCATGTACAAAAATGTTATTACTATATTAAAGTAACTGAAATTTTTTCAGACTTACATATTTAATTTCTATTTCAAATTTTTTATTGTTTAATTAATTATTCAATTTAGTTACAATACGGTTCTGGAAACTTATTTTCTTGCCCCAATATTCCTAAAATCATTTCTGTTTTTCAATCTACAGAAAGTCAAAGCACGTAGGTACGCGTATTCCCAACTCAGTTAAATGTCTGATTAAGCAGTGAGCATTACCATTTTCAATTAATTTTAGGTGACGCTCTATACTCAAGAAAGTGCATTAATAACATAAAATGTATACTTATAACTAAAATCGTGATACCCGTCTTTTTATTTATTTCCTAGCTGGTTTTGTTGGTTTTTATGAATCGCAATGTTGCTAAAAGCCCTGACGCTCTAACATCTATTAGACATCAGGAAGATATACACAGCAGCAATATACTCTAACTGTACTAACGCCTCTGACGGCGTTTGGTATCAACTAAAATTATACACCGCCCGGTTTCTTTTCGTCCATTTTGGTATCAAAATAGCGTCCTACAAAATTTTGTCAGGAGGTTTATACCATGATTATACATCTCTGGAAAAATTTTTACACGTGGAGTGCATGGAGCGTCCGTATACGGACGCTCTGTGCACCCGGACGCTCTATCGAATGTAATTCGACAATGTATGGACGCTTTAGTGATGGAAGGATATATATATATATATATATATATATATATATATATATATATATATATATATATATATATATATATAGTGAGAGCATTATCACTATGTACAGATGTACAGGGTAGTCCAAATTGGACATACTTTCTTATGGAAACACCCTTTATATTAAGAGATAGAAAAAATGGGCCTACGTGTGAGCTCCAGAGAAAGTCACTGCCGCTAGGGGGCCTTTGTCGAATTTAGTCGATTTCTTTAATGCCCCATAACTTTCTTAATATTAAAGATAATTGATTTTGGCAAAATCTTTCGTAGAGCACTTTTTTACGAAGAATCCATCGCGATAGACTATAGAGCGTGTTTTTTTATACGACCCTAAACTATATTTTTTCATACAAATCACCCTGTTTATTTTGGGGTTTTTGAAAAGAGCGTAAAATTTCCTATTGATGTATCACTTGTTATATTTATGTCAAATATTATTTACAATTTTGTATTTTATACATTCAATTATTTTGCTTGCAGACATCTAGGTTTCCATGGCTCACGAAAGACGGCAGCATGGTTTAATACGACAATTTCTTAGTTATCTGGAAATTTTTATTCGCTCCAAATATTTCTAATTTGAAATAACGAACAAAAAACAACGAACGTGATACAAAACAAATGTGAATAAAACAAACAAGTATATTATAAATAACATAACAAAGGTAACTGACAATGTCAAGTTATTTCGCAAAATAGGCAGTATATAGAAAAATTTCAGTGTACACGAAAGTCAAATCATTATTAGTATCTGTTTTGTAGGGATTTTATCCCTTAATTTAATCTCTGAAATGCTCGTATATTCAATAAAGCGCAATGCTCATAACAAACAATTGATTAAAATTTAGGTAAACCGACCTTTCATATAAACACAGAAAGTGTATTAGGTGCTTTGTCAATACATGTTTTCACTTTCACAACCTTTCACAATGCTTTATTTGCTAAAAAAAGACAATTTTTGTGCCTTCGTTCTGTAATAGTGCAAATGCAGACCGCAAATGCGTTCGGAAACTAAGCGTTTTCCGGCTTAGGCCGTCCAAAATAATACTAAATTACAATTGGTATTCGTTGTAGTTATAGAACTGAAAGAACTGATTCGACATAATCGACATTTGACATAACACAAAGCCTAATCGCGTTACTGTGTACGTGTACGCATCCGTTATTATGTCCGTATTAGTTCCTTATAAACTACAAATTACATCTATAAATTATTATAGTCAACAAATTGGTAATGTACCTACAAAATTAGAGTAATGAGTAATTTCGCAATTGTATTTTTTGGTATTTTAAAAAGGGCAACAATTTTGTTTATTGATTTTAATAACTACTGTTGACGTCGGCACAAAAATCTTGTGTATCACTCCGTCATAAAATGGTTTATTCGTACTCGCAAAAATCCATTTTCTGACCTTGTAATGCAAATAACTATTCTTCTATAGTGCAGGCGCTGGATAGAGTTGAGTTTGCAAAATATGAGGACCGCATTTTGGCAATTGATATGAGTTCAGAAAAGCTTGTAGATTAATAATCCGGATGTTGCCGGACACTTTATTGGTCCAATTTTTTTTTATACCCCCTCCCACACCGTAGCGCGTTAATACAGTGAGCGCGCGCTATGGAGCTATGGAGTTTATAGTTAATTTAGTAATAATTTTTCGTTTTTTTAAATAAATAAATACAGTAATAAGTTGCCGAATGATTATACAACAAAAATTATTTATAAAAAATCATGAATTGTTAAAAAAAAAATTTATTTAATCAGAAAAATCAAACATAAATATATATACTTAAAAAAAAATAAAAAAACACGTAGAACTGGAAGTAAATCGTAAATAGGGTTAGTCCCTTGTCTTTTGTGTTCCCCCCATTCGTCTCGCTACAAACGTTATAGCGTTTAGTATTCCTAGTCGTTTGATGTTTTTCGTGTCAGTAAGGTTTAAACCGTTGTGAGTAACAGTATATTTTTTGTATTTATTAAATAAAACTGGGTTTTGTCGTATTTCAGTGATAAATTAATAATTGTTTTATTAAATTACGTGAAAATGTCGTTACAAGTGAAAAATGTGAAAAGGAAAAGACCAAATGAATTATCGCGTTTGTTTTGTGATGAAACAGGTGACTTGGTTAAGCAGCCAAAATCACAATCGTTCTGAAACAAGAAGATATATCTACCTAGAAACAAGTGATTCAGATATTGCAGGTACTAGCAGAAATATTCGTCTGTCATTAAGAGATCATTCAGCAGTTAATATGCAGCATAAATGTTTAATTTGTGAGAAGTTAACAAAGAACAAAAATGAACAACTTTTTTTGTGCTCTGAACATTCAGCTGCGCAACAAATTTTTGATACTGCAAATAAAAAAACAAGATCATGTTTTTACACAAATTAGTACTTGTAAACAACCTGAGGATTTATATGCAATTGAAGTAAAATACCACAAACATTGTTACCGCGATTATTTGCGACTACCGAGAAATTCGGAACTTCCTGCAGGTCGACCTACGAGTAAAATACCTCAAGAAATACTTATGAACTGTTTTGATAAACTGGTGAATGAAATAAAAGACCAATTTTCGTCTCACTCGTTTGAAGTATCGTTTTTGGCTAACCGATTGGCTGAACTCACTGAAATAGAAAATGTAGTTGTTGAAAATCACGTTATAAAATCACTACTCGTTGATCGGTATGGTCTTGTCTTCATATCCGTCTGATCGATCGAAATCATCTCTAGTATTTATGGGTAATATACCACTGGAAGATGTCGTTGAACATCTTCGTGATATAAAGTAAAAAAATTATATCGTTCAATGCGCGAAAAAACTTCGGGAAGAATTGTTTTCGACGGAATTAATACCGCATCGCTATTTATGTGACGAAACTTTAATCGAAATATTTTTAAACGATGGTAAATTACCAGTTTTATGCAAGCATTATTCAGTGCTAAAAATACAAAATTAAGTGATAACTACTTTCGACGAGCACTATCAGTTTTTTATGATGTATATTTTACAGTAATTGAGAAACAGACTCCAAAGCATATAGCTTTAGCGGAATCTATTCATCACTTAACTAGATCGAAACAGTTGATACGTATATTAAATAAATTTGGACACTGCATTAATTACAAAGCATTGAAGAATCTGGATCATGAAATCACAACTTCAATTGTATGTGAGGATGCAGACAAAAAATTATTTATTCCAAAAAATATAGTTCGAGATTCTTCGTTATTTCTTCACGATGCGATAGATAATAATGATTTTAATGAAGAAACATTAAGCGGAAAAGATTCTACTGACGTAACTGCAATGGTGATATATCAAGAACAAAAAAATACTGAAGATGAGATTAATGCCATTAGAACTTTAGCTGAGCGCAATGATTATGATTTGAAAACGTTGAACCGTCAAGAAATTCTTCATTTTGAAACACTTATAGAGCCTATTGTACCGAATTACAAGGACAGTAGTTCTTTATTAACATACAGTAAAAATGATTTACAATTTGATCATTTGCTCTGGGTCTTATGTAGGCTGCAATACAATGAATTAGAAAATAATTTCTGCCGACCATCGAAAAATCCAATTCCAGGATGGACTCCATTTCAACAAATACTCAAAACTTACCTGTGTCTATAATTGGATTTATTCCGACCATTCCGCAGCCACCAACTTCAAAAGATGTCGTGTACACCGCTATGAAAAATTTTGTTAACATAAGCCTTGCATTAAATAAAAAAATAGCTGTTTATCTTGCGACATGGCTATATATCTTATTGCAAAAAATATTTAACAAACCAATCATGAATTCCACTTGCAAAAATTTTTTTTACGTTGCTTGTGCCAATATATAGATGGAAGTGGACTTGATAGAATTCTTATTGAAGCCAACGTTTATGGTATGAATATTTTGTCGTCAATCTTGAAAGGTACTCAGTATAACAGAGGTATTAGAGCTCATAAACTTTTGTACGAAACACTCCGAAGCATGCAGCCTTCAGAATTTATAGAAAACGTGAATTTCTCCCAGGATCATCTACAGCAGTTACATTTTTGTCTACAGACAATAAGAGAAGTAACAGTAGACAAAGATCATTCAGGTTTGGTTAACAAATATAATCAACATCAAAGAATATTAAAAGATTTTTTAACTGAGTTTTCAAATTTCGTACACCACAAGAGTACTGAAAATGAAATATTTAAATATTTCAACAACTACTGTAAAATGGTAGAGATTATTTTAAATTCAATAAAGGCTGACAGAAGTAATGATTATGAATTACATTTATTAACTACTAGACAGATGTTACCTTACTTTTTTTCTATGAACCACACTAAATACATTCGCGGAGTGACACTTTATTTATTAGACATTACCATCCGAAGTTATAAATGATTTGAAGAGAGGAATGTTGTCTGTAAAACGGAGTCAAGGTACATTTAATGCGGTGAGCCCCGACTTAGCACTGGAGCAGACTTCAGCAGTTACTAGAGGCCTGATTAGCATAACTAAAAATGAAGACGCGATGCAGAGATGGATGCTTCTGTATCCATTTAAAAACAGCATTCACGAGGCTCTTTCTTCATATCTGGATCTACAATCGCACTCAACAAGTGACATCAATCACCATAATGAATGGACACAATCTAGGATTAGTAAAGACGAACAGGATATTCAAAATATCATGAAGTGTTTTAATGCTTGTAACCCTTACAAAGATAATGAGGAGTGCACGCTTCGAAACATTTATACTGGAGAACTAGCTGATAAATCATCTTCGCAAGATTTACTGAATATTGTTGAAAACGGAGAAAATCTGTTAACTACATTCGAAAATGAAAGATTTGTGCAAAAAGTTAAAAAGTTATCCGATCCTATAAAAAGAAATACTTTTTGTAACTTTGAAAATCCTTCTACAGCAGCAAACAAAAGTACTTCCAATAAAAAATTGCAAGATGTAACAGATACAACTCATTTCCAAAAAATATTTATGCTGGCTAATGCACTTGTATTCGACACAAAACTTTTAACATCTTACGAAGTATGGACTACTGCAAGTACCTATTTGATTCAGAAGGATTTTACAGAAAATCTTTGAAATCAGAAGTCGCCCTTGAAATCGAAAATAACCATGAATGTGCTAAAAAGTCTCGGAAAGATGTTTCAGGTTTATATGCTCCAAAAATTTATATTGTTGATGGTATGGCACTTGTTCATCAAATTCAAATACATAAATTTAAAACCTTTGTAGATTTTTTCTAAATTGTTTCTCTCGAGTACTGAAAATAAATTTCAACTTGTTCGATTTCTCTGTAGACAGTGAAATGTACATTTGTGGAGGATTTAATGATCCAACAAAATGTTTCAAACTATAAGATTCTTCATTTTCTGAGGTACTTGAATTGAATTCAAACCACTTAGAAGCGGATTCAAGGATGTTTTGCCATATCTTTCATACAGTAAAAATTCAGTGTGCCCATGTTATAATCCTAAGCCCTGATACAGATATTTTCATCTTAGGCATTTATTTTTGGAATAAATTAGAACGTATTGGTTGTCTTGGTGTATGGTTTCACGGTTCCTATAAAAAGAAATATTATTCTGGATGTGATTTGGCCGCTGAATCTCTTGGCGTTGCATTCTATAAGTGGTTGCGATACAACGAGTAGAATAGGCAAAAAAAAATTTTTTAATACTGCATCGCTGGATTTCGTACAAGAAGCTCTAGAACCACTGGGAAATTTACATCTAAGTACTGAACAGTTGAACAAATTAGAAACAGTTTGTACTTATCTTTATTCAAAAAACAAATTGACTGCTGATGAAATCCGATTTAAATTGATTTCACAAAAAATCGGCTTCAATTTAAATTTAATGAGTCATTTGCACGTCTGATGCTTTGCATTTACATTTATTAAGAGCTACGGTACAAACTTATCTATGGATAAATTCTGATCAAAGTCAACTTAAAACTATGGATTACAATTTATTTGGATATGAAGAGAGAAATGGAAACCTGTATCCACGACAAATGACCAAGCCATCGTTACCACAGTATTTGATTCAGCCCTGTAAATGTGCATCGCATTGTCGCACCATGGCTTGTCATTGCAAAAAATATAATTTAACTTATATTTCGTTATGCAAGTGTATAAGTAATGACTGTCAAAATATGAGTCATTGATTATTCCCACTACTTTCAAGTATGGATCTTTATAACTAAATTTTCTTCCTCTTCTCTTAAGTTTATTACAATATTATTAACTACGCAATGCTTCATTATATTTCGTACAGTTCCTAATGAAACACTCAAAGCGTCACTCATTACCTGTTGTACAGACAGCACGGAAATCAAGACACCGCCGTTTTCTTTCTCTTGTTCACAATATTTTAATAATTTTATAACAAACATTTGAGATCGGGAGTTTAAAACTTCACCGGACATTTCCTTTTTAAGATAAACACGCGTAATCAATAAGAAAGATCTTTCCTGCAACGCAGTTACTTGACGATTGACCGACCTCTAACTGCGTAATTTATTGTAATGCAGCTTACAGGTGCATATGAAATTACTTTAAAATTACGAATTAATCATAATATAAATTTAATTTATTTGTTACTCATTTATGATGAAAATAGAACAAAATTTTCGAATGTAAGTAATGCTACTAATTTGTAAAACTGACAGTTAACATGCAACAATATCTCGTTACCTTTGAAATCATTTCTCTGACAACGGTGCTTATTGTTTATTTTTATAACATGCTCATTAAGAGAAAGTGAAAATAACACCCCTGACGTATTTCAACTTTAATGTTGAATGCCTATCTAGAAAGTTTAAAGTACCGCTGATTTTCACAAGTATTGAACCATACAGTTTGCAAGTGAGATTCCCTAATTGTTTACCGACAAAGCTGCAGCGAAAATACTATACTTTTGCTCATAAAATAAATTTCTTATTTACAATTTTTAATTTTTATTAATAAATTTCTGTTTTAGTTTCATTGGACAACCATTACTTTTAATAATATAAAAAAAACAATAATCATCACTAAAATAATCATTAAAATAACTCCATAGTATATAAATAATGACTGTAAAAATATGAATAATCAATTATTATTTGTATTTTTTTCAAGTATGTTCTGTATATTCGATTTTTCTCAGTAAATAATTTTTTATTAATAATTTATGTTTTTTTTTCTGTTTTAATTTCATTTGAAAATATATTATTGTTTCATTTTAAAAAAGAATGACTGTAAAAACGTAAACCCGTGATTACTTGTATTTCTCAAGTATATATCTTTATGTTTGATTTTTCTGTAACAATTTATGATTTTTTTATAAATAATTCTGTTGTATAATCATTCGGCAACTTATTATTGTATTTATTTATTAAAAAAAACGTAAAATTATTACTAAATTAGCTATTAAACTAGTTCCATAGTGCGCGCTCACTGTATTAACGCGCTACGGGGTGGGAGGGGGTATAAAAAAAATTGGACCAATAAAGTGTCCGGCAACATCCGGATTATTAATCTACAAGCTTTTCTAAAATCATATCAATTGTCAAAATGCGGTCCTCATATTTTGCAAACTCATGGCTATCCCGTTCCCGGTCTACTAGGCTAGTAATATACAAATAAATATTTTTGTTGTTTTTGATAAAAAAATTTTGTATTTAAATCAACCATTTATGTATTTCGAAAACAGGCCGCAATATGGGAATGAGATTTTTAGATCTGAACAGCATGTAAAACTAAAAAATCATGCCTCAAGCTTACCAATTTATTAACGAACGTTTTTGGAGGTCATTAAGAATTAAGTTATTATTGTGTTTACATAATTAGTAGTAAGTACACTAATAACATTCGGATCGTTTAACCCAGTAATACAATAACAGATTCAAGGCTGTCTAGATTAAAATAATGATATAATCGATCATAATCAAGGAAATATAATAATTCCCAAGTACAGTTTATTGCTATATAAACTACGAGATCAAAAAACAAAATGGCAATTCGCGAAAATCGGTATTCTGAGTTTTGTGAAGTTTTAAATGAAATCTGCAAACTTTTTTTAGGCCGCAAAAGTAATAAAAACCAAATTTACACTCAGTTTTCCATCTTACTTCTATTTTTAAAACATAATTTAAATCGAACATTTAATAAATATAACTAAACTGACGCCCATCGAAACCCAATGGGAAAGTAATTTTTTATGTGGGAAGATTTAAAACAGGTGATGAGAAGAGGTGGAGTTATTAGGACCGAGGCTATTAAGATACTAAGAAAAGTTAAAAAACCGCACTAAAGGTGCAGCAAAAAGTACATTTTTTCGCAACAAATTTAGCATAAGTAGATCAAGAAATAATTCGTTTAAAAAATAAGAAAAACATTCTAAAAATTTGACAAAGTGAATTTTATTCCTTATTAATGTTTACTGCAATCATTGTGACGAAACAAAAATATCTTTTCCAACCATCTGACACATAAGAAAAAACCTCAATCCTTACATATTTTCCGTACAATTACAAATCACATTATCAAATACACCAAACGTGATATCTATTACTGCATGCAATTTTCATACAGCATTAATGTATGTGAAATCCAAGTTGGAGTGATTAAAAGTAGATCAATTACTGTCACCGGCGCGGCGGTTTAACTGTAAGTATATGAGTATTACTTATACAAGGTGTGGCGCGAAGAGTTTTGATTAAAAGTAATGGCGGATACAGTTATGTTAAAAATCTGAAATTACGAAGCTGTAGGTTTTGGATGACGCTGAGCTCAAATATAGTATTGTCCTGAATGTGGCACTTCCGATTATACCGGAAGTAGACGTCAACTTTGTTATTTTAAATAGAAGCTAATATTTTTTATTTTATTTTCGAATTCTACGTGAAATTCTAGATAAAATTTGTGCACAATGTCCTATACCAAAAATGAAGTATTTTCGAGATATTACGATTTTTTTTTAAATTTTGAAAAAATCCTAGTCCACATTGCGTAACGATATCTCCATTAATAACGAAGCTAGTGATGTGAAGTTGTAACCAATAAATAACAACCGCTTGCCCGTTAACTCCTTATATCCATCTCATCGATATTTCATACAGGGTGTTTTAAACTTAGCCACTTTTGAGATATTTCACTATCTTAGTTAAAACATAACAACACTTAATTATTTCAACATTAGTAAAGGGTAGGCCATGATTTCCATTATTTAAGGTGATATTTTGTTATTTTTTCATAAGTTATGAATTCTGAAAAGTAACCAATAGCCTGAAAGGATTATTAATTGTGGATATCATTAAAAACGTTGACTAGGTATTTTGTACTAATTTAATTAGATAACTTACAAACAAAAATAACTAAATGTAATATTAAACAAATAAAGTTTTATAATAAGTGTTCAAAATTAGTACCATCTACTTCTAAACATTTATGAATCCTTTTCATTATGTTATGTGTTGTAATTCTGGAAATATGGTCGGGTGTTAGAGAATTAAAAGCAAGTAAGTAATTTGATTGTAATGTCATTACATTTAGAATTTACATCAGTTCTACATACAAAAAGACAAAATTTACATCGATTGGTGCTTGAACCTTGATGGCGCAGTTGGTTAGCGCGGTACTCTAGCAAAGTACAGGCCGTAGGTTCAAATCCTACTCGAGGTAAACTTTTTATTTATGTATTTAATAAAATTAATAATAATTTTTAATTACATATTTACCTTTGAACTTATTCGTTTATAACAAAAACTTATAATAATAGAAATGTAATAGTTTGACAGTAATTGTGTTAAAAGATATTGCTGAAAATGTACTCCTTGTATCTTCCAACTTGTGTGAAATAATGTTCCGAAGCACCTGTTGCTGTTACTCCTCATTTCGAAGGTATTTTTACCCTCTACATATTCCTTTTGAAAAATTGATCGGTTTCGTTTTAAATAAGTAATATATTAAGTCATATTCCGTCGCAGTTTCCACGTCACCAGCGTTTCGTTAAAAAAATTGAAGTTTTTGACTGCTAATACCCCGACTAGTTTATTGTCAGATTGTTCAGTGTTATTAATTGTATTTGTTGTTTTTTTGTTATTAGTTCATCGTTTACGCTTTAGATAAAATAGTTCCCATTTTATAAGATAAAATTGATGCAGTGTCAAAGATCACGCAGATAAGGCCACCTGAACGTCACATACAGACAGGATACAAAGTAAGTCCCCTCACCCAATTCTTGAACCATGGGAGATATCAAAATAAAATTTTGGAAACATAGTAAACAATAAGAAATAGGGGGGGGGGAGGGAGGTGACTTTATATTCTCTCTGTATACAAGAAATATTTGATAAAGCTGATTTAGAAATTCTTAACTGGTTCTGTCCATAATGAAAAACAAACGGGTAGAACATTACTTCCGGAGAATATAAAAATGAATACTCTAGCGGAAAGGGTGACGAATCCTAATGTTTTAAGGTTATGTTTTATTGCTTTTTATTCAGTGCATCAATAAATCGTCGATAACTAGACAGTGATAATTGGATTTTAAGTTGAATATGTAAAGTATTAAAATACCTGTCAAATGAGGTGTAGCATGAACAATTGTACTTTTAAGAAATTGAGTGGATGGTCTCTGTGTCCATTTTTATATTTTTAAAAACCAATTATTTTGACGCGCACCGTACAGTACAAACAACGCATCTGGATCCTGTTTTTAACGTATACGTAATGATATGTAATTTAAATCTAAACAAGAACATGAAATATTAATTACTAAAAGTTATTTGCAGAGCTCTCTGTTTCAGTATAATGAAGGCATGGAAATTTGTTTTGTTCATAAATTAAAGTGAAGATAACAATAGGTTATCATTGTAAAAGCGAAATAATGTGCATACACTACCAGTAAGGTTCGAGTTCATTGTTATTAAATAACATCTGTTCATCATAATTCTTCATATTCATCATATTCTTTTTTCAATTGTACTGGTTCAGTATCCCAGAAATATTATTTTTCCATTGTTCTGTAAGTCTTTGTATGTAAGTTCACACCATGATAAATTAAATTAAATTATGTTAAACAATACAACGCTAATGAAAACTTTTAATATACATATAAATATAAAAGAACATAATGAAAAACCTCTGAAAAAAACTAGAATACATATTTTACAATACGCCTTATTTGCATCTGGTTAATGAAAACGTTTGCATTCTTCTGTATAGCAGCTTAAACTATTTAGTACTTAGAACATAGTATATCATGGTTTGTAGCGTACATTAGCACGCAAACCAAACTAAATAATTCAAATCGATAATGTAAATTAATTTTATGCAAAATAACATCTATAAACTGATAGTACAAAAGATCTTTGTACTGATATATATATATATATATATAATCTATTCCTTACATTTGCTATAAATTATGTATGTATCAATTTCCTTTACTTTGTATTTAGTGTTTTTTTTGTAGATAAACAAAGGTTCTATGCCCTCTTAATAAAAATGTCTTTTATCCGCTCTTTATTTTTTTTTTACATTCATTACGCGTAATATATACAGCACAAAAATACGGCCAAGTCATTAAAAAATCGAAATAACCAGCCCAGCTTTGACCACTCATTTATGGGTCGGTGCTCAATAGGTCGAATGTTTAACGGCGATAGACATATTGAGACTCTTAGTAGCTATCTTTGTAGCACGTAATTATTTAGCCATTACGTGCAAATATCGTTTTGTAGCCTTCAGGTTTTAGCGCACCACCTGCATATCCCTGGATCTACCTGAGTACGATAAAAGGTAAGAGAGTTGTGCACCTTCGTAATAAGGCATTAAAACCCCGATTGTGTTAATTTCAAATACCCTGGCGCCCATTCGATTATGACAACCCCTATTGTGACTTATGTATGACAAGCTATCTTAAAGTACAAAAAAAAAGGTTAATAATACACCCACCCCCGACCACTGAGCTCCGACACACATGATTTTATCTGTTACCCTGTTCTACTGCCATTTTCGACCGGAACAAGGTCTACCGATTATTCTATGCCAGGGTGAATCAGGATCCAGGTAACGTAGGAATTAGTGTAACTCGAAGGAAGTTCAAATAATGTTACCATCCCCCGTTTCGTCGAAGAAGCATGGTCCAATAATTCGGCAACACACTCACCATAATGTTGCCTCATCAAAAAAGACGGTATTTCTAATTAAGCAAAAATTAGCATTCCATATTTGTCTCAAAATTCCACTCGTCGATCAGACATCATCAGATAATTCATGTACCAAATGGTACTGTGTACGAGTGAAATTTATTCTTATGAAAAAGTTTGGAAACTGACGGACCAACATGTGGAACGGCCTCTAAGGGGGTAGGATATCGATTTTCTTACACCACTAAAATAGCATCTAATTGTCTGTTTGCGACCTTGGGCTCATCTCGCACATGTTCGAAGATCGCCAAATTTGTTTTAAGTTTGATTTACTATTATGGGAGGACGGTTTGGATGAATTTCATTAAACCAAACACGAACTTCTTAATGCGTACGGCTTCTATTTCCTATTATTTCTCGAATCGTGAGAAAAATAACACACTAAGTGTTTTTAACAAATCTTTTTTGTTGTATTTAGTATAAAAAAATCTATCAATCGAGGTATGACGAGGGATATTTTGCCATTTGACTTTTAAAATTCGGGTTATTGCCCCTTAGAAGCGAAGGGGTGGACGTTGAAAATAATATGTGCGAATGGCGATTTAAAAATAAAAATTGACCTACCCGTGCATTTTTTTGGAGTTGTTTGTTTGGTGTATGTTAATTTATTTCTAGCAAAAACATTTCTTCTTTCAAAACTCAATCATTGCAGTTGCTAATAGTTATTAAAAAAGGTGAGTAGAAGTTTTGAAGGTAACGAATGCAAATGTAAACATCGAATTTTATCCAAGCATGAACAAAGGAATGAGTTCGATATGCGGTCTACGATGAGTAATACGGTCCATCATAGAATAGCTAGTTTAATATGCGGTCTACATAATATATAGGTCTCTATAGGTGAAGTATTCCGTTTCAATAAGCGATCTATCATCAAAAACTTGTGTATTATGTTTGCTTAATTAATTATGTACATAGGAGTAAAGATGGGGCTCAATATGCGGTCTACATAATGTGCAGACCAATATAGGTGAACTGATGAACCCTGTCACGTGCAGAAGCGGGAAGCGGAGAGAGAAAAAGGGGGAGAGAAGGGTCGCTATTCGCTTGCGAGTGGAAAAAATCGCCGGCGTCAGACGGTTCGGGCGGGGTCAAGAAAATTCAGGTAGAGATAAGGGCGCAAGGAGCCGCTCCTCAAAAGAAGAAATCACCGTTATCTCAGCTCCTGAATAACGATGCCTGCAAGAGGCGAGTAAGTAACCAAAGGAAAGGAGAAACAAATAGGGGAAAAAAAGAATGTTGTGGTATAAAACCAAACCTATAATTGTTGAATCAAATAAAGAAAAGATATAAAAATACAATGTTTCAAAATAAACCAATTCTAACAAAAAGACAAATTAAATTGGAAATTAATGTCCAAAATGAAGTAACTAACAATTAAATAAAAAGTTAAATTTATAAGTATCAAAACGTACATACGTTGGTTAATTTAAAAATTTAAAGAAAATAAAATTAAAAAAATGACAACTTAAGCTTAAACGAATTATTCCGTATAACGTTGTAAGTAACTAAAGAAAATCTTATAGTAATTTTAAAATGTAAATAAACAGGAACCTGATTAATTAAAGTTAAAAAAAATAAAAGTTAATCAATTACCAACATCAAATTCAAAATTTAAAACATATGGAAGGTATCTAAAACTAAACTAATGTGCGCAGGTTTGTTTGATAAATAAATACATCACAAACGCTAAGAGGTAAAAATATGGCCGGCAGGTGAATACAAAACGGTAGTTGTTAAAGAACAATTTACACAAAAATGAATTAAAGATCTAAATAAAAGGTAAGTAATTTAGTAATAAGCTAATATATTTTTAACAGTATTAATTATAGAATGCAAACAAAAAGAGAAAGGGAAAGGAGGTGTGTGACACACGGGTACAGATGGTCTTACTCTTAAACTTCTTTTAGTTGTAAAATATGGAACGATAACGACAATAACCAGAACTAAAACACTCACAACAAGCTGAACATTATAATAAGCCATTAGGAAAAGCCACCGATGATAAATCCACATACCTCTAAAGAAGGAAGGCGAGCTTTTCGTGATAACTATATGAATGGTAAACATCAAAACGGCAATCTCGAGTACAAACTTATTTTCTTAATTCAGCAATTCCTTTTTTATAAATATCCTTCTTGCGAAGAGTGAAATTAAATCAGATATTTTTTTACAGGAAAGCTTCAGCAACCAAACATGTAATGTTCACAACTGCAAAATGTTTATAGGGGGTTAAGGATACGGCAACGTATTTCATTCCCTCCCCAAGGGGGAGGGCGGGCTGCTCGAGCTTCCCGAGCTCCTTCAGCCACAATAATGGATTCCCAGCATACATACATACATTACGTATATATGCATGGTGGGATTAAGGATAGGTGTGGTCAGGATAAGATCGGAAGGAACGGAGTTAGGGTTCTGAGGGGGAAAGTACTACCCCAGCATTCGCCTAAGTGGCGGTCATGTGGAACATTTGTAATGATTCATTTTATCTTTTTTATCACTTTTCTTCTAGTTATGTTCAAATAATTGTTTTATGTTTTTCATTTGTTATTATGCTCTCAATTTTGTTATCTTCTTGTTTTATTTCATTGTTTTAATAAAATAGAATTTGTGTAGTTTGAATTAAGTTCATTTTGTTTTTGAAAAACATTTCAGTTTCTGTCAAAAATCACATTAAAGTAGAAAATATTAATTAACAAGAAAATTGTCGAAAATAGGTATAGGTAATGTTATAACCAAACGATGCATAACTAAATGCTGCATCTATTAATCCAATAATATACAGGGTGTCACATTTGAATTAACAAAGTTTTTCAACTTTGAAAATTGTTTAATAGTTCATCAAATTTTGAACACCATGTATGCAATAAATCAATTGTCAATGAGTATTTCAAAAGTATAGTTCTTATGCTTCTGTCTACTCCAGAAGCACTTTCCATCAGTCAAAAATAAGTAAGACAAGCAGTGTTGAAAATAGGGTTACATCTTTCAAAATTTTTGAAAAAATCAAGATATCTAAGAAACAGTTGAAAAAAGGTACAGGAAACCCTTATAAGACTTATCCTAAAATTTTGTCAAGAATCCAAAAATAAAATAATATGCAGGGTGTTCCATTTAAAATAAGGAAGTTAGTGTCGACTTCCGGTATAACCGGAAGTATAACATGACCTTGAAAATATTTTAGAATGAAAGAGAATCTTAAATAACCCTTAAGTCCAAAAATTCAGATTTCTAAATTGGGTCTAACCGCATAAACTTCTAACGAACGCTTACCGTGGAAAACCCTGTCAACATTAAGGTTAAAAATGTAAAATTTAATCCAAATCAAATAAATAATTAAAACTTGAGAAATTTTGTGGTAGATCTCATATGCTTATTGAACCACAAGACTTAACCTATGCATACTGTGTAGACCGCATTAAACATGGTAGATCGCATATTGAACCAGCTGCTCTATGGTAGACCGCATTATACATGGTAGACCGCATATCGAACCAGATACTCGAACTGGCACCGGAATGAGATCGTAATTCTAGACAATAAATTACTACATGAAAAAAAAATTTCTTCGCAAATAAAGAAAAAAACAACGTTTTGCCTGTTTCTGATTAATTAGCTCTTTATTATTTGTTGTGTTGTACAGAGCTTAAAAAATAATAGGCGGTAAATCAAAAATCTCTTTTTATTATTCCATTTTAAAATGTAACCCACAACTTTACATACATCTGTCTTCACTATTGTTTTAATACTGTGAAATTCTGAAAGATATTGTGTTACAAGTGATGATAATTAAACTTGCTTTTATTAATCGCATTTTTCTCCTGCCGTTTATAAACACATTTACATCGGTATAAAATAAAAGCAAATATAACTCATTTAATTGAAATCGGCAGAGCAAATAAAAGTGTAGCTACTAGCGGCCGTAGACCATAAATAAAAGTAAATTTTATGCACAAATGCGGTATAAAGTACAAAGGAAATGTAATTTCTTAGTTACTTTACGTAACTGTATTTTCAGTGCATATGTAAATTCCGTTAAAACGCTCAAACTAAAGAAATAGCATTTTTAGGGCATTTTTACAATTCTTGCTTTCACAATATACAGTTTTTTCACTTTGAATTATATTTGTGGAGCGCCAAGAATTTCATTATATGTTCTATTGAAAAATTCGATAAAGTCGAAATATCATTTTATGGACTAAGTAGAACGTGAAATGTGTTGGTTGAACCATGTCAAATAAGTGATATAGTTGAAGCATCAGGCATGAGAGAATTTTGAAAAATGAATAGAAAACATCATCGAGTATTGAAATTACACGCCATTGTTAGGGTCACAGTAAATAATTTTGCAAAATTCACCGTAATTATGAGTTTATAAACAGATGCGTCAGTGTAAAGGGAAGCATGTCACAACGGAAAAAAAAATTGTCTGCATTATTTTAGTATTGAAATACATTAGCACACGAGTGTTTTATAAACTCTCAACGCTCTAACCGTCACGATGCCTAACACAGTTTTCATTTTTTATTTAACAACGCGATTAGAGATATTTAAAATTTAAGTTAAAGGTTGCTGAAGAACAACTTTAATTTATTTCAAGCAACATGTTGCTGCTGTTTCATTTCCAAGATATGGCACGTTTTCTATTGAAACGTAACGTGTCCGAGATATTAAACTTATTCTTAATACTATACAGTGTTAAATTTTTCAGCGAAACTTTAGAAAAAGTTTCATATATATATATATATATATATATATATATATATATATATATATATATATATATACAGGGTGAGTCACGACTGACGCGACGGAATTTTAAGAGAAAACTAGATATATTTTTTAATTTTTGTGGCTGGGACATTATGTAGGTCCATTATGGCTACATTTTTAAAATAATTTCAAATATACATCGTGCTTTAAAAAAGAGTGGCTTTCGTTAGGGTTCCCTATACCTAAATACAGAGCGTTTCGATTTAATTTGATTTTTCTGAAATTACAAGGTTTTGGAAAAAAACTAATTTTGTCAAAACTGCTTCAGGATCTCGAAAATAGACTGTTTCGTTCATTTATTTGGCAATTTAATTGCGAAAAATACTATACTGGGTGTTCAGATTTTTCGGTTGTATTATTAATGCATTCAAACTATATCTTCCTTATCTCAAATGGAACACCCTGTATATTTTAGATCTGTCACATGACCAATTCAGTGATCTTCCAAAAAGTACTAAGGTATCCTATACCTAAACCTTCACGTTTCAAAGTTATTGAGGTAATTTTGAAATTTAAGGTTTTTTATGGGACTTACAGGACGTAAATATTTTTACAAATAATGTTTGTCACTCATTTTTTGAATCGAGTAATTAGCAAAGATATTTCTTATTTTGTCTGTATGTGTACACATATTTCAAGTTAGTATGAAGTAATTTTTAATTAATATATTACTTAGCAAAATATGTATATTGTAATGACAAAAAGCGATGCTACCAAGCTGAATTCTAATCTAGTGTGCTATTGTCAAAATGACAAGTATTATTAATTAATAGTATTTCAATATAATTGGGTATTAATTATTTGCACAGCGTGCTTAATATGAATAGTTATTTTAAGTTAAAAACCGCATTCATCCAAATAAAAAAGTACTAGAGAGATTATTGCAAACGTTTTGTGGGACAGGAAGTGTTGCTTACCCAAAACAGGAAAAAACAAAGGTGATTACCAATAACGAAAATAATGAATTTTTGGTGTTAGGTTGATAATCCAAATACCAGTACTAGAATAATTGCGAGAGAAACAGGCATTAGTCAATCAAGTGTCTCCAGAATTTTAAGGAAACACAAATACCACTCATATCATTGTGCCATATTTCTTCGACGGCACTTTAAGTGGTCGCAAATTCTTAAACTTATTAACGGCTTTTGGCTACTTTTAGAAAATAATCCATGGATTTCTTTTATGGGGATGTATTAAAAATCTAATGTATGCTACTCCTCCTACTACTGCAGAAGACATGATAGACCGTCACTCCTGTTATGTTGCAAAATGTAAGACGTTCGCTTGAAAAGAGAACTCTGCATTAAAAAAAAATATAGTAGTTATGTTAAATTGTTAAGAATAATATTATTTAATATATTCGTGATATTGTTACATATTGTTGAATAACTTTGAAACGTGAAGGTTTAGGTATAGAATACTTTGGTACTTTTTGGAAGATCATTGAATTGGTCGCATGACAGGTCTAAAATATACAGGGTGTTCCATTTTAAATACGGAAGAACACCCAATATATTATTTTTCGCAATTAAATTGCCGACTAAATCAACGGAACAATCTATTTTCGAGATCCTGAAGCAGTTTTGACAAAATTAGTTTCGTTTGGTAACAATTATTTTTTTTCCAAAACCTTGCAATTTAAGCAAAATCAAAACGCTCCGTATTTAGGTATCGGGATACCCTAATGAAAGTATATCTTATTTTTCATAATTAATTCAAAAATGTAGTAAAATATAGGGCATTCCATTTAAAAAAACATAACTTTGATATGCCACTCTTTTTTAAAGCACGCTGTATATTTGAAATTATTTTAAAAATGTAGCCATAATGGACCTACACAATGTCCCAATCGCAAAAATTAAAAAATATATCTAGTTTTCTCTTAAAACTCGGGTCGCGTCAGTCGTGACTCACACCGTGTGTGGTGTGGTGCGGTGCGGTGCGTGTGCGTGTGCGTGTGTACGGGGCGGTGTGTGCTGTGTGTGTCGTGTGTGCGTGTGTGCGTGTGTGCGTGTGTGCGTGTGTGTGTGTGTGTGTGTTTATATATATATATATATATATATATATATATTGTCGTAACCCAGACGTACCCTATCATGAAACGTGTAATCGAACTTGTTCGCATTAATGCAAATTCAAGAGACAAAACAATAGCTAAAGGATGCATCTTAATTTGACTGATAAGATGCTATTATTAATTGCTTAAATTGATGTCACTGAGAATAATGCTACTCCGGCTAATGTTAGGCTTACTCCAATTAATAGCTTAAATCTCCCTTACTGGCCGTGATTAAATAATCAGAGTTGATTTACAAATCTGATCTAGAACTCGCAAAATTCTAACCTGATTAAACAAACAGTGATCGTCTAGGGGGCAAATAACCTACGTTGTGTAATGTGCATGAGATAGGGTCGGATAAGGTTAATTTGTTGCATAAGGTGGCAAGGTAATTAAATAAAACAAAACTACAATTGAGATGAAAGAGTTGAGCTACCTGGTGATTCGCTCGTCATCCTATTTACATTGGGAGAAAAAGAATCACCAAGAAAACTCCCTTTATTCCAATAATAATCACACAAAGAAAAAACAAAGATCAGATAACACAAGTAAATCGCAATCAAAGGATTAAATAGGTATCAACACTACTCTATCGGTATTAAAGGCGTACAAAATCTATAACATTGCCTAAAACGAAGTTTAGTCACAAATAAACATAAAATCAGGTCTACAAATGGTATTCAAATTAAAGCAAAATAAACAGGTAATAAATAACAAACAGGGGATCCCTTTTGGAACCAATTCCTGTCTGCTTTTAGGTAAATAATTACATATAAAACATTATACAGGGTATGGGACAACCGGACATAAACAGAACACAAAAAAAAACAAAGGACATCATTAAATCAAGTCAAAAGGGCGTACCTTACAAAATTTAAATATCACCAAAATAAAATGCAAAGCAATTTCAATAACTACACATAATGGCAATAAACATAAACAGTGTGATCGTATCCACAATAAGATCGTCAATCAATCACAAAAAAAAAAGGGAAGAGGGTTATCCCGACCATGTAGCTCTTTTGCTTAACCAATCATGGCGGTTTTTAACACCCAAATACATTAAGCACTGTAGTAATACATATTACAAATTCAGCCTACATGAAAAAATAACAACAGAAAATTAAACAGGTTACAGATTATTTAAGTAGATAAAAATGGAAAAGGGCAAGTACATTACACATACAAATTTGTGGATACGAGCACAACAAATGATACACATGGACAGTAACAATAAATGATATAATTGCGTACACAGAAAAACCATTTGTGGCCAAACACATTAAATACGCAGTTGAGACAAAGTATAACATCTGAAACAAAGCCCTGCAAAGCACCGATTCACCTACATGATTAGTAGGTATTATTACAAATGCAAGATAATAAAACGGGCGATCCCTTCTCTCAATTTTTCTTAGGCATAAAACAAAACACAAAAATATAGACATATAGGCATATAACGGTAACAAGAGAGACGTTTGGATAGATATATAGATAACTAGATCATTAGGATCAGCTTTCTGATTTTATACCTATGATCGTTTGTGTTTTTATCACTATAAATACAGGTTAGAATTATCAATACACAAGATAGAACACATAAAAAAAGAGAGAGAGAGAGCTTCTCTGTGCCTGCATAATTTCAATGAAAACAACAGCTTTGCAAGTCAGTGTTTCAGTTTGGTTTTAACAATTTAAATGAGTAGGTAGAATGACCATTTCTGTGTAATTTCACAAACCGTAAAATCTTTTCTTTTACTTACATTATCAATGTACGTTATCCTTTTAAGCGTTCACCAGCACAAATGTTTAAATACTCGGATTTATCGATTAACACAAAAAAAGAAAAGAAGATCTAATTAAACAAACACAAAATCGATCTCAAATCTTAATAACGCATGCTTTGAAAATTCAAATGCAACTCCCCTATTCTAAGCACAACAACCGTTTTTATTCCTTCCTCACCCACTATTTTCCATATCAAATAACAAAAGCAATAAAACTATTTCGTGTGAACGTTTTTGCCTTTAATTATGAAAAGAAACATTATTTCTAATTAACATGTGCAATCAACCGTAGAAATCCTGTATTTAAAATATCACATTTCAACCCACGAACAACTTATGCTTTGACCGCGGTGTAATTTTTGGTATAATACTGACATTTTTATTTTCAAAACGCATTTATAACCATCTTTAGCACCTGCAACTTCAAAACATCTGGTTGCGGGCCACCCTCAGTTAAAATCCTACACAAATAAGTCTTACAAAAAAAAAAAGAAATACCAACCATTCTCAAATAACAATTATTATATAATAACTTTTGCTATCGCGACAACAATTTTAATCGGAATATTTTCAATGTATTCATCAAATTTTCGTAGTGTGCTACCTACAATATATATATATATATATATATATATATATATATATATATATATATATTCCGAAAATGCTTCCTAACCGAGATATAGGTTGATTAAAAAATACATTTTTAAGGTTTTTTTAAGATTCCTCAAAAAGTACAAAAGATATTACACTGAGATTTGGTACACCTAAATGTCTTACAATTAATCAGGTGAGTTTGAGTCAATTGACTCCATTCAGTGGCGTAGAATATTTTAAGTTAATCAGTTTAAGTAAAAAAAAAAAACGCACGCCCCAGGTTTTTTTGAAGAAATATTTTTTGATAGATTCAACATTTAATTCTGCAAATAAAATCATACTTAGTACTTTTTCGATTCCAAAGTTGCTCTCGATTATCAATTTGAATAGAATAGGCGCGAGTTTTCAGATACCCCCCACACAAAAAAATCCAATGGGTTTAAATCTGGCGATCGTGCCGGCCACGGTACTTCACTTCCTCGTCCAATCCAGCGTCCAGGGAACCATGCATTTAAAAATTCTCTGACGTTTCATGTAGAATGTGGTGGTGCACCGTCATGCATGAAATAAATGTTCATTCTAACATCTAAGGGTACGTCGTCAAACAATTCTGGCAAATCTTCTCTCAAAAAATTTAAATAGAATTCGCCAGTAAGTCTTTGAGGAAACGGATAGGTCCGATTAGGTGATCGACTAGTATACCTATCCAAATATTTTCGCTAAATCTATGTTGGTGAGCTGTAACTACAGTTGGATGCTGATTTTCATCTAACCATTTGTGGGAATTATGCAAGTTTATTATTCCATTTCGGGAAAAAATACACTATCATTGGTCAATAAGTTTCTAACAAATTGTACATCTTCAGCATTTTTATTTAAAAACCATTCGCAAAAATTCATTCGACGAGAATGGTCAGCAGGCAATAAAGCATGCACTTTTTGTAGGTGAAAGGGATGTAAATTTTGTTCTACGTAAAACTTTCCAAGACTTGCTATACGACACACCAAATTCTAAACTTAACTCCCGCGTACTTATTGATGAATTTTCATAACCTCTACCTAAAATTTGTTCCTCAATTACAACTGGTACACGAGCATTTCGTCCGGAATTTTTCTTTCCTTTTAAACATCCATACTCTAAGTTACGATGAACGGTTCGAAACGTAGTATGATGTGGATGCCTTCTATTTGGAAATTTTTGTTCATAAAGTCCAGCAGCTGCACGAGCATTGCAATTAGTATTACCATAACGTAAATGCATATCGACCAGTTCTCGTTTGTAATAATTCATTTTTTCACAGTAATTAGACATAAACAATGATTTACAAAACACGCGTAAATGCAACTATTTTAGCAAACATAAGATACGTAACTGTCAAATGCAAAGCAATCTCTGATCTATTTAATTTAGTTATTACTGAATAATGCAGTCGTTTATGTTAATGCAAAATATTTCAAAAACGGGTGCCGAATCGAAAAAATACTAACTGTTGAATTTAACAAAAAAATATTTCTTCAAAAAAAGCAGGGACGTGCGTTTTTTTTACTTAAAGTGATTAACTTAACATATTCTACGCCACTGGATGAAGGCAGTTGGCTCAAACTCACCTCATTAATTGTACTTAATTAGACATTTAGGTGTACCAAATCTCAGTGCAATATCTTTTGTAGTTTTTTAGGAATCTTAAAAAAATCTTAAAAAAATTATTTTTTAATCAACCTGTATTTCGGTTAGGAAGCATTTTCGGAAAAGCGTTTATGATAATTTTTGTCTTATTTTGAATCATAGAATCTCCAGTTTTCGTTTGTCGGTGATTTTAAAATACACCCTGTATATATAACTTACTTTTTTTAACTATGTATTTCCCAGATCAGCACGTGAGTGCTATACATGGTAGGTATAATAAAGATATTACAAAATAACAGTTAAATAACATTAGGAGGTTAATACTCCAACAATACATAAATATAAAATATTGCTACATACTTGATAATGTTTTAATCACTTTCGAAAGAATTGTCACTGGCTAAAATTAAATGCGTGGGTGCACGTCTTTTAAGCCTTCGTATTGGAGGCGATGGTAGATAGCACTAGAGCATATATAAAGATTAGCAAAGAAGTTAGTGGCTATTTCTTTTATTAAGTCTTCAATACTTAGTAATTGTAGTTCTGAGTGTAGTTGAGTGTTGCGCACGAACCAGCTGGCATTGCAGATAATGCGTAATATTTTGTTCTGCATTACCTGGATTTTGTTAATATGAATTTTACTTGCAGTCCCCCAGATGACGGAGCCGTACATGATAATAGGTCGTATAAGCGATTTGTATAACAGTGTGAGGCATGCAATCTTTAGCTTAGATTTGCGGTTAATTAATGGGTAGAGAAAATTCAGCCTGTTATGACATTCTGAAAGTTTTTTGTTTATGTGAATAGCCCATGTTAATTTTCGGTCCAAGAACATTCCAGGGT
Source organism: Vesta saturnalis (assembly GCA_036346205.1). Lineage (NCBI taxonomy): Eukaryota > Metazoa > Arthropoda > Insecta > Coleoptera > Lampyridae > Vesta > Vesta saturnalis. Next base: position 575,653 of record JARFJB010001939.1, on the reverse strand, counting down.
ATTCCACCGCTTCATCATTAGGCTCCTAGGGAATTGTGTTGTGAGTTCACTTGTAGCTCAGCTGGGTTAAGAGGTCGTCTTAGCGTGAAAATTTTAGCTTGGCATTTTGACGTATAAAGTTGAATTTTCCATGTGTTGCACCATTGGTAGTAAAGATCGATTGCAGTTTGGAGTACATCGGTCGCTTGTTGAATATTTACGTTTTGAGATATAAACGCAGTATCATCTGCATACATAGCAACTTCCACATTGTTAAAGCGAAGGATGTCGTGTGTATACACGTTGTACAGAATTGGCTCAAAGACTGAGCCCTGAGGGACTCCAGCAGGGATTTTCTTTCAATTTGAATATTGCGAGTTGATTCTCACCTTGAACGTTCTATCCGATAGAAACGATGCTATCACTCGAATAAAATAAGATAGTGAATTAATTTGTATAAGTTTATAAACAAGACGTTCTGGCCACACTTTATCGAAGGCCTGTGAGATGTCAAAGAAGGCTGTTAATTGTAGTAATTGGATTGTGGTCGAATAATTACTGCGAAAGCCATATTGTTTTACTGAGATAACATTTTTGGTATCTAAAATATCATTGACACGTCGATAGATAATTCTTTCAAGCATCTTTGATAAAGTGCAAATTAAGCTTATTGGCCTATAATTGTTCACCGCCGTTTTGGTCTTTTTTAGGTTTGGGAAATAATATAATTTCTGCATGCTTCCAGTTGTCAGAGGAAAGTAACCATTTCTTAGGCAGGTATTGAATAGATTTGCCAAGAAAACAATAGCTTTGAAGGATAAGTTTACAATGCAATATTGGGTAATAGATCATGTCCGGGAGATTTTTTAAGTGGGAGTTGATTAATAATGGTTTGAATTTCTCGAGGTGAGGTTGGGTCTAAATCTGTGGATGTTGTTGGAATGTTACGTTTAACTGAAGATTCAAGTTCTTTGTGTTGCTGTTCATATTGACCTTGGGAAGGATTGGGTTTAAAAACCTCTACCAGGTATTGCGTAAATAGATTACATTTCTCCTCGTCGCTTTGGATATTATCTCCATTATATTTTAATGTATGAATTTCCTCGTGCTTGCGTACAATTCTTTTAGTAGGTATCCATAACGAATAATCATTAGGGTTTATTTCTGAGAGGTGTTGGTAGGACAAAATTCGTAAGTTATCGAGCTCATCTCTGAATTGATGAGTAAGATTATTTAACATTGGCTTGTACTGTCTATCTTTGGTTCTGTTCCAAAGTCTACTTATTTTGTTTTTTTCTTTAATTAGGTTTAAACTATATATTTACATCTAGCTTCACTTCTTTTATTATGTGGTCCATTATTATATTGAATAGCAATGGGCTAAACACACCTCCTTGTCTTAAAACCTCCATTGTTATAAATTCTTCGGTTCTTGTATTTCTTTTTCTAACGTAGTTCCTTGTGGTGTTGTATAGAGATTTAATGCACTTTATTAGTTTATCGCTTACACCTTTTCTTCTTAGGCTGTTCCACACAAAGTCCCTTGGTACAATATCCTTATGTCTATGAACGCCACATATATTTTGTTATTTGCCTGCTTCTGGATAAGTTGTCTTGTACTCCTCTTCCTTTCCTGAATCCACTTTGTGCCTCCTCTAATTATTCTTCAACAGTCCTTTCTAGTCTTTTAGCCAGTATCTATTCATATATTTTGGCAGCTGCACGCAACAAAGTTTATCCCTCTATAATTTGAGCATTCCCGTGTATCCCCTTTCTTGTATATTGGCATTAATATCCCTATTTCCCAATCTGGTGGTATTTGTTCTTCTCTCCATACTTTGTTTATTACCTTTACTATTGGTTTCCCGATTTTCGTTCGTAGATTTGTTATCAACTCAACTACTATGCCATCATGCCCTACTGCTTTTCCCACTTTTTAAGTTTTTCAAGGGTTCTGACACCTCTTCTTCTGTTATGTCTTTCTCTTGTTCACTTTTGACTAAGTTGATCACTTGTTCTCCTTCACTTCTTGTATTTTTTCTAGTTTCTGTCATTAAGAGACCTTCAAAATGTTCTTTCAACCTTTTTATAATGTCGTCCTCTTCGGATAGTAGTTTTCCGTTTTATTTTGGAACAGACTTCTTCCCGTGTCTAAGGGATTTTACTACTCTGTAAAACAGTGTTTGGCTTCCTAGGTAATCTTTCTCCATTATAGTCCCAAACTCTTCCCATGTCTCATATTTTGCTGTTCTCACTAACATTTGTACTCCGTGTCTCTGTTCTTGATACTTGCCGTAGTTTTTGCTGCTCCTATTTCTCAAGTACTCCTTACATTTCTGTTTCTTGTTTTTTATTGCTTCGTTCCACCATCTTATTTGTTTATTATGTTTACTACTTTACTCCGCACACCCGCCTAGCTGCATTATTTAGTGTGTTTTTTTATAAAGCTCCATAATTCTTCTATTTTATCAATCTCTGTTTCTACTTTATACTTATGTTCCTTTGCTATACCTCTTTCCTTTAATTTATACATTTTGACTGAAAGTACCCTTTTATTACCGTCCTTTATGTTTACCACCTTTTGTTTTGTTACCGGTATCTCTATTTTAGACACGACTAAGTAATAGAGTATATTTCCGAGCTTCTTTTCAGTCTTGTGTTTTGCACTTCCTTTCTATAGTTATTATTTACTATTACGTAGTCTATTACTGACCTTTCGTTTCTGCTGTGTACTTCTCTTGTAAATTTGTGGATCTCTTTATGTTCAAAAAATGTGTTTGTTACTATTAGATTATTTAGTATGCAAAAATCGATTAGTCTTCTTCCATTGCTATTTATACAACTTTCCCCAAATGTTCCAACTGCTTCTCCAGATTCTTCATTTCTTTTACCTACTCTTGCATTTAGATCTCCCAGAATTATCAATACTCCTCTTTCGTTCTCCACCGTTTCTGTCAATATTTCCCAAAAAGGCATCCTTCTTTGTACTGCATCACCCCCGTTTGGTCCATACACCACTATTACTGTTGCTTTTCCGTGTGTGTCTGTGCTCATATCTATTTCTTTCCGAGTCCAGCTGATAATATATTTTATTTTGTCCTTTATTATACATCCTACTCCCTCCTTTGCTCGTTGACTACTATCTACTCCATTGCATATACAGGGCATAACAGGTGTCCTTTTTCCAGTTCTACTTCCCCATTTACCTTTTTTGGTCTCTGCTATGCCCAATATATCCAATCATACTTTTTCAAATTCTTCTTCTAGTTCTTTTTCTCTGCCTGAAAGACTTCTGTCGTTCCATGTACCTATTGTCCATATTTTGTCTTCTTTCTCCTATCCTTTCCTCTTTGCTTTGCTTGTTTGTTGTACTTCTCTTCAAGTACAAATTTATTGCCGTGTTCGTCATGATCTGACTGTCCTCTGTACTTTTTAGTTTTTTGAACCTTCATTGTGTTGAGGTGTTCTGTCCTACAATTATTCTAGCATTCGTTTTTCTTTATTCCATTTCCACAGTTGTCCATTTATGATTAGTTTTTGATAGTCGCTTTTCACTGTTTTACCTTGTTTCCTTTCTTCTTGTGCCCGTTTCCTGATTAGTTTCTCTATGTCTCTTTCCTGTTTTGTTAGATTATTATTTATGTATATCCTTTCACTTTTAACATTAATTAACTTCTTCTTATTCTTCAATATTTCAATTTTATTCTCGAAACTCTCTAGTTTTGCTAGGTATAATTTAGGTGTTGTCTTGACTTTAGGTTCAATATCAAGTTTACTTTTTAGGAAATGTTTCATCTCTTCGTTCAATTCTCCTTCATTAACTGTGTTGAGGTGTATTCCTTGCACCACTAAATTCTTTCTTCTCTTCTATTTCTCTATGTATTCTATTCTTTCACGCATTTCTTCTATCTGATTTTTCATGTGTCTGTTGTCTTGTATTATTGTCTTATTTTCTTTCTTTATTTGATCATTTTCTTTCTTAAGTTCACTTATTTCTTCTTTATATTTATTCTGTTCAATTCTAATTTGATTTATATCTACTGTTAATTCGTTGTAGCATGTCTAGTATCTTATCAATGTTGTCCTTTTTTCTTTGCGTTTTTACTGGTGTTCTTGTTAATCTTTTACTTCTTTTCAAGGCTTCCATTTCCTCCTCGCTACCATTTTCTCCTGTTCTTTTCCTTTTATCTGCATCTGTTGACTCATCCGTGGAATTCATTTTATCAGGCTTTATTACTTATCCTGTTTGTCCTTCTAATATTTACTCTTAACTAGTTTCAACACTTCTTATTTTCTTATTTCGTTTAGGTGCTGCTGTTCTCACAGTGCTAAGAGGGTTTCCCGATTCAGCACCTCGGAGGCTACCCTCTTCTTTGTGCACAATAATAAAACCTGTTTATAGAAATTTTTGGATCATCTACTGCATTACTTCTACGTAGGATGTGCAGGTGGCCCTGTTCATGGTTTGTTTATTCGTTATCTAGACTCATATATTTATGGCATGCAAATGTCAACCTTATATCCAGTATTTCTTAAAGTCAACTAATCTCCTTATACTAAATTTACTCACAAATCTTATCCTTTTTCTTGTTTTCCTGCCTTCTGTGTATTATTACTCCTTAGGGGTTTTCCTCTAATTAATAATTTTGTTTTCGACGCTCGATATGCCCGACTTTTGTATCGGAACCTCTAGAACACTCCTATCAAATTACAAAGTATATATATATATATATATATATATATATATATATATATATATATATATATATATATATATAGAGAGACACACTAGGTGTCTCAGTTGTGTTGTTCCAACGTCATAGCTCCGTTGCTCCGAAAACTTAAAAATCGAAATTTTAAGCGTTTTATATACACCGCTAACGTCCTCAAAAATAAGCATAATAACAAGATTCGATCACTTCCGGTTTGATCGGAAAAGCACCTAACTCTTGAAATTTAAATGGCACCCTGTATATTTAATTCGAAATTTGAATTCTGCGCAAAATTCCCTCTTAAACGGTGTATCATACTTTATATTAAGGCTTAATAGTAATGAAGAAACCAAATTTAAAAAAATATTAAATTACTTCAGTTAACCCAGTTATAAACTAATACTATATAATACTGAAACAGTTCTAACGAAACATTGAATTCTTAAACTTTAAAATAAATGTTCAAAATGCGCTCCTTGTTGTTCCAGGCAACATTCTGCTCTACGTAAAAGTTCACGAGACGTTACAGATCTCAATACTTCCGAAGCAGCATTAAGTGATTTAATTTCGTTTCTTATTCTATTTTTTAAATCATCTAAATCTACAAGTGGCGTTTGGTATACTCTTTGCTTGAAATAACCCCATAAAAAGTAATTTAAGGGTGTTACATCGGGAGATCTTGCGGGCCACATTATCGGCCCATATGTGCCGATCCAGGGGTTTGAAATAGTTTGTTTAAATAACCAGTTACCAAGCAGAATTGTGTGCGTACTCCATCCTGCCGAACGTACATGTTGGTACACATATTAAGTGGGAGATCTTCTGACAGCACAGGCAAATCGTCTTGTAGGAATTCTAAATAATTATTGCCAGTTAATGCACCTTCATAAAATTTCGGTCCAATTATACCTCCGTCAATGAACCCACACCATACATTAATTCCCAAAATTCTTTGAAAATTAGTTTCCCGTATCCAGTGTGATTAGTTTGAGACCAGTAATGGTAATTATATCGGTTCACTATTCCATTGTTGTTAAACCGGCTCTCATCTGACCACAAGATTGACTTAATTATACCATCTTCTTGTGCTGTCGTTAACCACGAAAGAAAATTAAGTCTTCTATTATAATCGCTTTCATCTAGTCCTTGGTGTAGATGGATTTTACATGGTTTATTTTTAGAACTCGTATAGAAGATCGTGATATAGCGCACCCGTTTTCAATTTTTGTCTTTTAGAAATATGTGGATCAATAAAACTCTTCCTAAAATATCGGCACTGTGACCATCATCAGTAGCAGTCTTTCTCTTAAAAACAGTTTGTCTCTTGGAGAAGGATCCACTTGTAGATAAACTAGATGGTAAGCGGGTAAAGTACATAACGCTCGGCATGCGTCTACCGGGATAACGCTGTCGGGAAGCATTTAACACATTTCGGCGGTTTTCTCGACATTCCCCATAAATTAAGATCATATATAATTTTTCTTCTAATTTTCTTGAATGATTAAAGATACGTTTAAATTTACAAATAAATACGTTTTACACACTGTCAACGACAACTGTCAAACAAACAATTAACTTACTTCATTTGATTACATCGCCTACTTAGTGGTGCAGCTACACTGTTTCAATAACTCAATGTTAAATAGTGATTTAATACCAATTTTTTTAAATTTATTTATTCATTACTATTAAGCCTTAGTATAACGTTGAAAAGGAAATATTGCGCAAGATCTTCCGATGTAACAATCTTAGATTATTGTTTATGGGGTTATTTGAAGAACAGAGTATACCAAACGCCACTTGTAGATTTAGATTTTAGACGATTTAAAAAATAGAATAAGAAACGAAATTGAAGCACTTAATGCTGCTCATTAGTTTATAAATGGGTTGAATAAACAAATTTAATATTTTTTTAAATTTGATTTATTCATTACTATTATGCCTTAATATAAAGTATGATACACCGTTTAAAGGGAAATTTTGCGCAGAATTCAAATTTCGAATACAGGGTGTCATTTAAATTTCAAAAGTTAGGTGCATTTCCGGTCAAACCGGAAGTGGCTGAATCTTGTTATTATGCTTATTTTTGAGGACGTTAAGTGTACATAAAACGCTTAAAATTTTATTTTTTAATTTTTCGGAACAACAGAGATATGACGTTGGAACAACACAACTGAGACACCTAATATATATATATATATATATATATATATATATATATATATATACACATATATATGACTTTTCAAAAGTTGGCAACCCTAACGTGACAATATTATGTTGCATACGTCAACCATCTTTCAGAAGCCTACTGTCAAAATTTCGTGAAAATCCGTCAGTTACTTTACGTTTTGTATTTAATTAAAAATGGATATAAAGGAATTACGTGTTTTAATAAAACCCTATTTTTTACGCGGAAAAAACATCAAACAAACGGAAGAGAAATTACACAAATATTACGGCAAACCTGCTTCGTCCCATGGAATGGTTTGCAAGTGGTTTTCTGCTTTTAAAAGTGACCATATGAGCGCGGAAAATACGGAACGTCCAGGACCGTGGACCTCTCAAGAAACAATCGATAAAATCAGTTCCATCATAAAAAAGTGATCGTCGAGTTAAAATGCGAGAGATAGCTAATTGACTGCGTATCTCAACGGAACGAGTGCATAATATCTTGCATCAATATTTAAATATGAAAAAGTTAAGTGCAAGATAGGTGCCGCGTTTGTTAACAGAGGCACAAATGCATACACGTGTTTCGATTTCAAGTGACTAGCTGGTTAAGTTGAAGCGTAATCCAAGCGAATTCTTTCGTCAATACGTTACCGCGAATGAAACATGGATCTCACAATTACACAGCTGAGAGGAAAATGCAGTCGAACTTGCAGATGAACGTGCCCCTAAAAAAGCAAAAACCGTTATTTCTGCGAACAAAGTTATGGTCACGGTCTTCTGGGACTCTCAAGGGGTAATCCTTATTGATTACGTGCAGTAGGGTAGAAATATAACTGCCCAGTATTATTACAACTTATTAACACGTTTGAAGCGGAATTAAAAAGGAACCGACCACATTTAAACAAAAAGAAAGTTCTATTCCATCATGATAACGCGCCCTCTCATTCGTCCGTTATTGCATCCAATAAATTAATTGAATTGGGTTATGCTCCATATTCGCCAGATCTGGCTCAAAGTAATTTCTTCTTGTTCCCAAACTTGAAGACGTGGATCGGAGGACAGAGATTTCATACAAATGAAGAAGTAATGGAAGCAACGGATGCATATTTTGCAGAGTTTTCAAAAAAATATATTTTTCTGAAGGTTTAAAAAGGTATTAGAATAAGTGTATAGAATTAAAAGGAATTATGTAGAAAAATAATATATATTTTTGCCTTAAAACAAGTTTTTTATGGAACAGTCACACTTGCGTCAACCCACCCTCGTGTATATATATATATATATATATATATATATATATATATATATATATATATATATATAAAGAGTCGTTTTTATATTTCCGGACTAGGCATGATAAGAGTAGATTAGAACAACAACAGAAATTTATTTTTCAATATAGGCCCCTTGCTTTTCAATACAAGTATTACATCGTTTCAATAACATCTTTAACCCATTATAAAAATATTCTTTTGGTTTGCTCGCAAAATGGCTTTCGACAGCCGAGATAAGTTCATCATCGTCCCTAAATTTTCTTCTCCTTAGTGTTCTTTTGAGAACTGGAAACAAAAAAAATAGTCACTGGGGGCTCAAGCTGGACTATAAGGTGGATGATCAATTTCTAAAAAGCCACATTTAGCAACGGCAGCTTTTGAAAGTCTTGACTTATGAGCTGGTGCATTATCATGAAGCAGCAGGACACTTCGCGTTAGTTTTCCGCGTCTTTTCACTTTAATAACATCTCTGAGGCAATGCATTAAGCTTACATAATACTCTCCTGTGATTGTACCACCCTTCTTCAGATAATCAATCATTAAAATTCCTTGACAATACCAAAAAAAAAAAACAATTGCCATTATTTTTCCTGCAGAAGGGATAACTTTAAACGTTTTGGGAGGACTGGAACCCCTAATATGCCACTTCATCCACTCTTGTTTTGGCACAGGATCAAAATGATGGACACAAGCTCCATCTCCGGTGATAAGTCGATTTATAATTAAATCTGGTTCGTCCCCACAAAGCGCCAAAAATTCTTCACACTTATCCATTCGAGTAAGCATTCGTGGAACCCATCTCGCACTGGCCTTTGTCATGCCAAGGTAATCGTGTAAAATTCTGAAAACTGTGGTTTCTGAAACTCCCAATAAAGACGCTTCTTTAATCTTGCATCTGCCACTACCAAACACTTGGTTTTTTCAATAACATCCGAAGTGATCGTGTCAACAGGTCGACCTGGACGGGGATCACCATCTAGTGATTCTCAGCCATGTTTAAACAATTTTGACCATTCACAAATAGTCGACCTGGAAGGGCAATTATCCCCGTATACAATCAACATTTCTTCACGAATAACTTTTGTCGATTTTCCTGGTTTTGTAAGAAACTTAATAACAGCTCGATATTCAAGTTTGTCCATTTTGAGACGTTACAACATAAACTCACAGATATTAGAACTAATAATGCTGCAATTGTTTTATAAATTGTCAAACACGTTACCATGGCATACCTTATTTAAAATCAATAAAATGAAAAATTGCATTAACATTGTAAATTGCCTAGTCTGGGAATATAAAAACGATCCTCGTATATATATATATATATATATATATATATATATATATATATATATATATATATGTATGTCAATCGGGTACTTTCAGGGCATTTCTTGAGGGACATACCATTAGAAGGTGCAGCTATAATTCAATATTATTAACAGAGTTTAGTTTTCTTTATAATATTATTAAGATAAAGTAACATAAGGTAATAAGTAAGTTCGCACTTCTTGTTGATTAGCTACGTAATTACTTATGATTTCATTCCGTACACCAACCACCAATGTATGTATAAGTTACCGATTATCAAATCAATTATAATTTATGTATAATAATCATTACCATGATATTGATTTATCCATTAAACCTGCTTTGGTCTTAATAACATCAGCTAATTAAGTTACAAATAAATAATAAAAATTGTAATAATTCAAAAATATTCTAGGGGAGAAATACCTTTCGAATGAGCCTAATTTCAACTCACCATACCATTTAAAAAAATGGCGTCACTTGGCATCGCAGCGCCACCTAGAACGTTAATATTGTCAAAATAGCTTAAAAAAGTCGTAAACGTATGGTTTACTATATCCCCAAAATTTTATATTGATATCTTCAATGGTTCAAGAAATAGGGGAGGGGGGACTTTGCATCCTTTCTCTATATAGCGGCCTGATCACTGTGTATACCCATGTGCGGTTATTTAGGCGAATGCTGAGGTAGTAACTTCCCCCTCAGAACCCTAACTCCATTCTTTCCGATTCTACCCTGATCGCACCTATCCTTAATCACACCATGAATGCATGTATCAATCCAATCACTGTGGCGGAAGAAGTCTGGAAAGGAAAAGCGACCCGCTCACCCCTTGGGGAGGGTTCCCTTCACCGATCTAACATTTACCTGGGCGTATTTGTAAATGAAACGTACATTTCTTATTTTTTAACATCATTATAATTTTCTTAAGAAACTATCCAGATGAACCCTACACAAAATTATTATACGTACATATACAACATGTTATTTAAACTTGTGTTCCAAATTTATATTAATTGTAAATCTATTTTGTACCAGTTATACCCAATTATGCTTCAACATACAACGTATGTTTATTGTTATAGTTAATTAAACTCGAGGCTCAGGATCATTGTTTTCTTTTTTAATAAAATGGCAAATTTGTAACTCGAATTTTGAACAATACAAAGACGAATTGTTTATTTTGAGAGCTTTACATTCTGTGAATATGAAACGTTAGAAACGTAAACACTTTTGTTAGAAAACCTAAATTATAAAACGGTCAGCTAAGGTTAAATATGATCTTAACAATACGGGTAAAAATCTAAATTTGAATGCTTAAATACTCTGCACAACTCTTAATTAAGTTAAACTTCGCTGATCAGTAATTACTGTATTACATTATAAAATACTTATCTTTTTTTGGGTTTTTTAATGGTGAATTTTAAATTATACAATCTAAACGTTTCGATAACACTTACAGTTATCTTCGTCAGTAGTAATATCAGTTAAGAATTGTTCAAGATGTTGTAAACAATTTTGTGAAAGTTGAAAAATTATAACATAAACATCAGCTTGCTATTAATATAACGTATAAAGCCAACTATAAGATCAATTTTTAGTAAAGAATAACTAGGTCATTAAAAATTAAATATTGTTAAACTGCCTTAAAGATGAAAAATCAGAACACTCTCTACGGCGAAAGCTTACAATGAAAAATGTCAGCCAAAAAAACACATTTAACAAAATTTAATCAAGTTATGATGTAAGCGTAAAGTTGTGAAAAACTTCAATTTGAAAATGATAGAAGGATTCACAAATTTATTTATTCACATCAAATAAAATAATCCAGTTAAATCTAACAAAGAGATATCTTTATCAATAAGTGCAAGTGTTATTATTAACAATAAAAAGCATAATGCAGAATGTTTTTTGTAATTTTTAATTTTAATCTTAATTTCAACTACTTATGTTAAATTATAGTGCTGTGGTAATTTAACATACAATTGGTAAACCATTTGCTTCAACCCAAAAAAGATAACTATTTTATTATGTGTGATAATGGTGAAAGTTTACATTTTCATACTATATTACATTGTTTACACATAATTGTAGTTGGTAAGAAGCAGCCTCTGACATTAGGAATCCTAGTATGATAATGAGTAGTAAGGGGGCACCTCGCCTTTCACTTTTTGTGACGTCCTTTGGCCTTGAGAATTCCCCAGCGCTGGCCATGTGGCTGACCTCGGTTTGACCTTGGCGGGAAATTTGAAATAAGGGGGCCCTAATGCTAACTTGTCAGACACGTGTAAATCTTCAAAACTTGTTCTCGGCCCTTCGCCCCCTGTCGCGGCCACCTGGTTGGAAATGGTATAGGGCCCTAACCTTATGCCCCTTTGGTGCAATTGTATGTGGGTTCTAACCTAATCTTATAAGGCAACAAATCATGCTCGATCAAATCAATCAGATCAATCTCAATCAATCAATGAACATCAATAAATCATGTCTTACAGTTTGCGGAATCCAGCTTACAGTTCAAAACTGATTTGGTTTAATTAATTACAGTTCAGCCACAGTTCAACATTAACGGTTATAAAAACCTCATTAAAAGGACTGGGAAGTAATAATTACTTATACACACACACGCGCACACGCCCTCGCGCACGCGCATGCGCACGCGCTCGCGCGCATGCACTCCCGCACGCACACACACACACACACACCCACATCCACCCACCCACATACGCACCCACGCACACGCGCACGCGGACGCACTCGCGCACGCGCGCACGCACGCACGCACACACGCACGCACGCACGCACACACACACAGGGTGTCTCACATTTTTCGTGCCAAACTTTAAGGGCTAATTCTACAACGAAAAATATGAAGAAAAGTTCATATAAACCTATGCCCGAAAACGCTTCGTTTCCAAGATACAGAGTGTTGAATTTCTGATTTTTTTAAACATTGTAATATTTCATAATCGGTTTGAGATACGGGCCTGCAATTTGGGACACGCTATGGCGCATGTTCTGGAGTGGTTAGAACATTTCTACCTATACCAGTGGCGTCCGTGCGTCCACTCAATTTTTCGGGAAAAAATGGTACGCCACTGACTTTAACAATTTTATTCCGATAAGAGGCATTGAATAACGTAAATTAAAAATACACACACACAGAAATTGTTCAAAATGAGAACCGTTGCTCTGAACGCACAACACGCATCGACGAACAATGGAGCGATCTAAATTCACTAAATATAGTATCATCTCATTGGAAGCATTTCTTATGCAATCAATAAGTTCATTCTGTGTGTTCATTGGAGTCGCATAAACTGTTTCCTTTAAAAAACCCCACACGAAAAAGTATAATAATGAGATATCCGGAGACCTTGGAGGCCAAAGGCTCAGGAGGCTTATACGGTTCATAAACCTGTCAGAAAATTCCGCGAAATAAATATATTGTGAGCAACATTTACGAGCTGTGGCAAGCGGATCTTTGCGATATGCGAACTTTATGTAAACAGAATAGTGGATACAACTACATACTAACGGTTATTGATGTGTTAAGCAAGAGGACCTGGGCGAGAGTTCTGAAAACGAAGACAGCAGCATGTGTAATTGAAGCATTCACCGATATTTTTAAAGAAAGTGATAATACACCGGCAAATCTACAGATGCATAGAGGCAAGGAGCTTGTGGCGGTCAGTGTACAAAACTTTTTCAAGAAACAAAATATCAATTTCTATGTAACAAATAACCCTGATGTAAAAGCATCTGCAGTTGAAAGATTTTATGAACATTGAAGACAAAGAAGTGGCGTTATTTCACCTACAAAAATTCCTAAAGGTATATTGATGTGCTCCAAAAACTTGTGACTGCTTACATCAATAGCCCTCATTCAAGTATAAAGATGGCCCTTGCGGCTGTAAACGATGTAAACATTTTGGAAGTGTGGAATAACCTATACGCGAAAGGCTTAGGCACATCACGTCATTCTAAATATAAAGTCGGTGAACATGTTAGAATTACCAGAACTAAGTACACCTTTGAGAAGGGATATGAAACGAACTGGAACGAGGAAGTTTTTACAATTAGTGCAGTGATAAAAAGAAGACTTCCAGTTTATCGCATAAGCGATCTTAATAACGATCCTGTTGCGGGTACCGTTTACGAGGGGGAGCTGCAAGTTGTTACGGTTGGTAAAGACGCTCTATTCAAAGTCGATAAGATTTTAGCTGAGAAGGGCCGCGGACGATATAAACAATACCTGGTCAAGTGGCGTGGATACAGTGGCAAATTTAATAGCTGGGTATTAGCTTCGCAGCTGAGAGATCTATTAAATGGAGTTTTATCCTACCTTATTAAGGAATAGTTCCATGACGTATTTTCCCGACAATATGACGTCAAGTTTTATTACACAACTGCCAAAACGAAAGATTAACAGGTTCATGAGTTGTAGGCATTTCGGAAATTCAGTACCCTTGTTCTTTTGCCGCTCTAAGTGCGACAGACAGTTTAATTTATTATAGAACTGATCCACCCCCAGGAACAGAGGATGTGTTAGGGACGATATTAAAAAAGGCAGCATCATATTTCCAACACGACAACGAGAAAGCCATTTATACCGAGGACGGCTGGTATGTGTTACGTTTTACCTTGGGGAATTATGCCAACATAGAAGAAATTGCCAGTGAGCTAAATAATCACGAGTTATAAGTAAATTGTTAACAATCGAATACCATAATCTAACTAAGCGCGTCACTACGAAATTAAAAACCCCCCTCTCACTATTCGGATTCTCACAACGTTTAACTTTACAGCTGGGTTATCGGCCGTATCAAAACATAGCTATGGAACCAATACCTCTGCACCCCGCTAGTATATGAATAGGATTACCAACGCAAATGTTTGTTTATTGCGACATCGTTGAACCACAAATTGTGGGCGATGTTTTATCTCCGCTTATGCGTATAATAAATATTACTTCTGAAAACTACGCTTACGGAGGTCATAAAGATGTGGTTTTTTCGCCTGCATACTACATGCCCGTGATGACACGGGAATTTGAAAACATGGAGATTAATATAAAAACGGATACGGGTGCAGCAATGCCATTCGAGTTTGGGACGTCGTGTCTGAAGCTACACTTTAAGAAAGTGCTATAATGGTTTGTCTTTATCAACAATATTATATGAATCAGGCTGGTAACGGCATTGGATCCATCTACAGAGGTGCACCATATCAACGTGGTCACGGAATAGGAAGCTGGCTAGGTGGTATATTTAGAAGTATAATACCGTTATTTAAGTCTGGTGCAAAGGCCATCGGAAAAGAAGCTCTCAGAACGGGGGATAATATTATTGGTGACGTCATAGAGGATGGACCTGTTAAGGTAGAAATCTTAAACGTAAAGCTGATGTGAAAATCGATAAAATAACATAGCGTTCGGGCTATAATAAGAGTACATCTGGCCGATAATAAACAGTCTCTGCCGAGAGCTGTTACCGCTAAGAAGAAGAAACGTACTTACGACGATATATTTTCAAGATAATGGCTTTTCTACATGCTCAATTATGTGAATGCGTCAAGTCCGAATTGGATCTGTTCGCTTTACCGTCGACGCAGACAAGTATCGAGGGTGGTGTATGGATATTTTACAACCCTTATCAGCTCTTAGTGACGACGCTCCAATAGAATTTGTAGCGCTCGGAAATGGAAACGATTACATAGAAGTCAGACCATGTTGTACATCACAGCAAAGTTCTGAAGCAAGATGATACAGCACTTACTGATGCGGATGTTGTAGCACCGGTAAACAATTGTATGCATTCGCTTTTCTCACAAGTGGAAGTTTACTTAAATCAGAAGATGGTGTCACAACCAAACAACACCTACGCCTACCGCTCATATATCGAAACGTTGCTAAATTATGGAAAGGAGGCCAAGAGTTCACATCTAGGTTGTACCTTATGGCACAATATTACAGCTGGGCAGATGAATACACTGGGAAACGCAAATAACGGTTTCTCGAAACGTCAAGTAGTTACAGCGACAAGCAAACAAATCGAGATGATTGGTCACGTGCACTCGGATTTGTTTAATCAGGAAAAGTTTCTCATAAGCGGTGTTGAATTAAAGGCTAAATTTGTACGATCAAGAGATACCTTTAGCCTAATGGCGGCTCACGCTTCAACTTACAAGACGCGAATTATGGACGCTAGTTTACTGGTGAGACGTATGCGAATCAACACCACCATTCTAACTGCACACGCTAAAGCTTTAGAAACAACTGCAGCAAAATATCATGTTACAAGGGCCGACGTAAAAGTGTTAATTATACCTACAGGAATACAGCGAAAATCATTGGATAATATATTCCTTGGTAGTTACCTAAACGATGTATCGTAGGTTTTGTCGCAAATAAAGCCTTCAACGGTGATTACCCCTCAAATCCGTTCAATTTTCATCACAGCAATATTAATTACATGTCGTTATATATTGACGGTCAACAAATTCCCTCGAAGGCCTTACAACCCGACTTTACAGCTAATGGTTTATATGTAACGGCATATACACCTTATTCCCTGGAACGGGTATTCATTTTTTTAATGAGGGAAACGATATATCGAGAAGCAATTACCCCAACGGCTACTGTTTAATGGTCTTCGACCTAACTCCTGACTTATCTGCAAACGCTAGCACACACTGGAATTTAGTTAGAAACGGTTCCCTTCGCCTAGAAGTCGTCTTTGAAGAAGCTCTCGTAGAAACCGTTAACTGTTTGGTGTACGCCGAATTCGATAACGTGATTGAGATCGATAAACATCGAAATGTAGTCGTGGATTTCGCCTGTTAAAAGGGACAACTCTAGATCACAAACTTCAGTATCCAGTAGCAAGTGAAAGAAGATGGACGCATACTTGGACGTACAAGGGTTTAGAGGTGTTGATAACGAATTCCCATCGAAAGAAATTGCCGTGATTACAGATAATGGTTCGTTACTGCTGATGCTGATAAAGTCACCTCGAGATTATTTGATATCAAAGCCTATGCCAAGACAGATAAGGTACTTAGAGGATAAATATTACGACTTGAAATGGCGGTCAGTGTATGTGCCATACAACGATTTCCAACAGGAGCTGATAAGAACTCTGCTGCCGTTTAACAAAATTCACGTTAAGGGTGGTGAAAACAGCTGTTTTTAAGATTCCAGAAAATCAATACTAAACTTGGACCAGATTGGGTGCCCCCCGCTTAAAAAATTAAAAAAGGAAGCAAAGGCGTATAGCTGTTTAAACCATAAGATCGAGGAGCCTATGTGCGCTCTGGAAAACGCATTACTACTGCAAGACTGGGCGCATACCAACGCCAAGATAATCCAGTTACTATATAATGCTCGTTTTTCAACCATTCTACTCTATAAAACGTTTTTAGCACTTTTAATTGTTTTAATTAAGAGTTCCGTAACAAGTGAGACGTCCTTGATCAACTTCTATTACAGAAAACACTCGCTAGATGGCGCTAAAAATCAACTTTAACTCAAAGGGGGCCGGGGCGCAGACCCTAACACCAGTCCTGTCTTACAAGGTTAGGGCAACCTTATTCGAATACAAATTTTTATGACGGTGGGGCGAAGGCCTACACCTGTCTTATAAGATTAGGTGAAACCCATATACAATTGCACCAAGGGTCGAAGACAAGACCTAGTTGTCTTACAAGAGTCTCCTTATTATTAAAAACAAATTCAAATCCCCCAACGCAAGATCAGGTCCACTTGTCTTACAAGAACCTTTTTATTATTAAAAACATTTTCAAATTTCCCGCGCAAGTCCAGGTCCAAAGCCAACCACTTTCTCAAGGTCAGCCTGTTTCTCAAGGTAAACACCTTTCTCAAGGTCAACCCCAAGGTCAAACCTAGGCCAGCCACGTGACCAGCCCTGGGGAATGAGGTACTGAAATATAACTGATAATTTATTTCCATATTTTATTTTAGCAAAATAAAACGAAATGCTCAAACTAATTTGCAGATAACTATCTAATTGAAATTGTAAATTATGCATAATTTACAAATTGACACTTTTCCACAAACCACACACTTAAATAATTAATGCACTGTAATTATATTACAACCCATTTGGTTGTTTATGAATATTGTAAATTTTACATATGTAAAGAAAAGTTGATAAATTTTAATATCAAACACATTTTTATTGTTATTTCGTTGTTTTTATTTATTAGAATGTAAAAGCATACTCACGTACTAAAATACCAAAGTTGTTTTATACTCTCGTTATGGTAATAAGAAAAATTGAGCGTAAACTTGCGAATAAAGCGGTTAGTCTGCACCATAAATTTAAAAATAACAGTAAGTTAAAATATTTTATTCATCTCATATTTCTGCACATAAACTTTTATTGATGCTTTATCGATTAAAACAATATTTCTCACAATTGTGCAACAATTCCACAATATTTTTTATGCTTGCAAAAATTCCTTTCATACATCCAACTACGTATATACCATAGACGGCGAACATCACAATTCATTATAGGTAACCGAAATTACGTAAACAAAAATTACAGATTGTACCGAATGATAGCCGTATCTTGTTTATTTTTAATTCGATTTTTTTAAATGATTGTTTTTTGGACTCAAATCGTGTATTTATAAACAATTCTTATATTACAATCTTTCAATAAAAATTACTAGGGACGATAGCTGTAATTGCTACTACAGATTGAAAGAGTGTGAAATATTAATGCACCATTTGGAGCGAAAACTAGGAAAATAAATACTGAATACCTTATAACTGGAAATAATTGTCTACAAACTAACTTCTTTGGGTATTATTATTTGTATATGTCAAGTAACATTTTAATCGAGTATTTGAGCACGGCGATATTTTTTTTGTTTTGTATATTTTACTGAGCAGAATTCATGTTGCGTTACGTGTTCCCCAATGTGCTTAACAGTAATATTTGGATGTCGAATTCAAATATTGCATTGTACCGGGTAAGCAAATAAGGACGGCCGTCGGCAATATCTTCAGATCTGATTATAGTACAGCTTTGGAAACACCTAGAAATTATTAATAGAATTGTGGGTCTACCGCTAGAGGGCGTAATTGAATACCAAAATTTTAAAAAGCCAAATTTTTTAAAATTTGCCTTATTAAAGGACATTATAAATACGATAATGCGGTTCTACCTAAAATTCTCTATACTTTTTATTAAACAAGTTTTAGTCTATCTTTTCAAATAAGAGGTAGGGGAGAGTGGGAACCTAGTTATGAAAAACCCTTCAAGTCCGGTTCTGCTTAATCGATCTTCGCGAACTTACTCTTGTTGAAAAGAGCTCTTTTCCACCAATGTAAGTGTTATATACTCAACGTAACTTAATAAGTAACGTGTACATTAGACGGCGGTATTTATTTTTTTTTTTTAGAAATCTAGTTCTCTTTGGAAAATATTAAATGGAAGCATGCAGTTTTAACAATGGATTATGAAAGTAGACCAAATTAGCAACAAAATGGCGAAAACCGCATGTCGATACCTTTTTTCTATCCCGAGATATCTTAAGAAACGTATAAACGGTGAACATTCTTTGTCAAACTTCAATTGGGCCGGTTAACTTTAATGGAAATCAACAAGTTTAGTCTTGTTAGAAAGGCCTTACATTGGTCTATCTGCAATAGTTAAAAATGTTGTTATACTAATGTTACCGTCCCCGGTAGAGCGCGTTATCTAGAAGGTAATCTTTGTAAACTTTTCGTTTGGTGTACCTACATTTAAAATTTTTTTCAAAATATTCGATAATTTTTATCCAACAATATATATTAGCAAATAAATCTGAAAACAATTTAACCAATCTAACAATCAACAATTTAAAAAAAATTACAACAAACAACTCTAAGAATGTGATTAGTGCCGCCCCAGATGTTCAAACTGTCGTCCATCATTTTTAATACAACTTTCTAGTCTCTGGCGGGTGAGTAAGACGGAAGTTTCAATTTTTGCCGCTGAAATGCTTTGTATTGCATTTCGTATCCTTACGATCATGTCTTACCTTGTAGGTCTGTTGGCAAAAACAAGTTCTTTTAATCGCCCCCACAAATAAAAATCTAAACACGTCAGGTCTGGCGATCTGGCTGGCCAGTGAAATAAACGTCCACGTCCTATCCATCTATCAGGATAAGTTTGATTAAAAAAATCCCTAGAGTAATGTGCCGGGCACCCATCACGTTGGAAAAACATATCGCGACGAATTTCCAGTCGTACGTCTTCTAAAAAAAGTGGCAATTCGCTTGTTGAAAAATCTAAATATCTTTCCACATTGATTTTAATTAAAAAAATATGGTCCAATTATTTGTCTACCTAGAATGCCGCACCACACGTTTGCAAACCAACCACCCTGATGTTGGATCTCCCGCATCCATTGGGGATTTGCTTCTGGCCAATAGTGCATGTTATGGCTATTTACACTACCATCACTCCGAAATGTTGCTTCGTCTGACCACATAATATGTGAAAATATTTCAGGATTTTCTCCTATCATATTTAATAGCCAGTTACTATAATCCAGTCTGCTATTGAAATCTTCAGCACTTAAACCTTGGTGTAGGACTATGTGATATGGGTGCAATCTAAAATAAAAATATCTCGTTATTAACAAGCGAAAAAAGTCTCCAAGTGCTGTAACTCGTGTGGTGCTTTTACGAAAGTTTATCGCCTGGCCTCTCATTATTTTATATTTTTATTATTTGATACCAATAATACAATTTTGGTAATAGTTATTTATGGTACAAATAAACGTGACCTTTTTTAACTAATTACTGAACTGAACTTATTTGATGTTTTATTACTACAGCTGGATAAAAAATGGCAGACCACATTAAGAACTCAATAAACTAAACATTTTATCACAAATTAGTTAAGACAATGACATTTACTTAGATATAATTGAAAAAAAATATGGGAATTATTAGTAGGTACTGGCTTTTAAGGATTGCGCACGCGAAAAATTTTAATAAAAGTTAATAATATTTGTAGGTAGAAATTTATAAAAAAAGTAGTCACATGTGTTCTCTTAGGATATTTCGAACGGTGGTTTGACATATTCTCTGATATAGTCTCTGGTTATATCTCGTGTGCTTACATGAGGGTTAAAATTTACACATACCAAAACATTTATTATATTTTCCTCCATTCCACCTCTACCACGTCTTCGATACAGGGGAAGATGAACCCTTCTTATAGTACGCAAACGTTAAGCGATTCGAAGAAATACTCTGTTGCTGTGATGTCTTTTGTTTGGGTACTGCAGCGCATAAACTCTGGAAGCAACGGTTGCATTTCTCATGCATTCGAAATAACCAGCCAACAATTCAAAAGCTTCTTCATTTGTGAGAATCATATTTTTCTATTATGATATCGAAAATGATTACCTGGATAAATTAACAACTGCAACAAGACTAATAATTTTTGACATATGTTCTCGTATTAATCATAGCCCACTAGATTTCAACTGGTAATTTACTTAATATATTAACTACAGTGTAACTGCAAGAGTGTTAAAATATACCTAATATAGTTATTATTGAGCAAATTTCGTAACAAGTGATATACATATCATATTGTTTGCTACACACACTACGTTTCAAAAGAAATGCACCACTTAGAAATAATAATGCTATGATTTTGAAATTTTGGCAAAATAATGTTTCAGTATCGTATAGAAAACGATGGAAGTTTCAATGGAAAAGAACAAGTCATTATGTACTTTGCACCACTGTTAACATCAATCATCAACAATTTTTATTTATACATTTTAAGAAATCTAGTCGCTTAGTGTCAATTTTTTGTTGTTTAACTGACACATTTATTCTGAAAAAATGCCCCCAGTAAGACAACGACGAAACTTTGCCCAAGTTTCACATGTTGACAGGGGTAGAATTATCGGCATGAAAGAAGCAGGTTTGTCATTTCGAGAAAACGGCAGAAGACTTAATCGAGACCACACCACGGTGGCCCGCATTTGGTCTTCTTGGTCTGAAGAGGACATTCAACGACCTCGTCCCAGTGGAAGACCACCACGCAGCACCAATGATCGTAAAGAACGACTTCTTAGGCGGATGTCCACAAGAGATCGGTTTCAGTCAACAAGGCCTGTTGCGGTGAACTGGACACCTATCAATGTCAACAATCTACAGGAGAATTAAATCTTTTGGCTTACATTCGTATCGTCCGTAACGACGACCCCAGTTAAGTCAAGAGCATAAGACAGCTAGATTGGCATGGTGTCAAGAGCGGCGGGACTGGCGTCTTCAATGGAATAACATCGTCTTCAGCGACGAATCGCGTTTTTGTTTGTGGCGAAACGATGGTCGTCAGAAGGTTTCGAGGAGAACGTCGAAATTTAGAGTTTGTTAAAAGACGACCCACAGGCTTAACACCTTGAGTCATGGTTTGGGGCACCATACGTGTTGGTGGAAGATTTCCTCTTGTGTTCATTCTAGGCACATGACAGGGTCGAAGACTAAGGCAACTACCAAGGCCCCCAAACAACTTGGATGAATTACGATACCATCTCCAGGTAGCCTTAGATGAAATGCCTCAGGAGGATATAGACCATCTCATAGAAAGCATGCCTCGGAGAGTGAACGCCTGCATTGCTGTGCGTGGCGATGCTACACACTATTAACATTTTCTTGTTAACTGTTAATATTTTGCCTTCAAAATTTCATCATCTTATACATGTTAGTAAAGCATTATTTTACCATACTTTCAAGATCATAGCATTATTATTTCTAATTAACTTGAGCTTAAATTTCTCGAGTCGAAATATTCGGATTTACTTGCACACAAGCTAAAGTTAATTCCTTATCTTCAGTAACCAGGTTTATGATCCTATTGGGCTTTTTAAGATATCCATAATGCTGCATATTTGAATCTAACCTTGCAAATATTTTCATGTCCGTTTGCCTACGCTCTGCAAAATTTTTTAGATATTCTTAAGCAGCAAGACGGGAGTTTTTTAGCACTTTATGTATGTACAAAACACATCATATTGTTCATTTGTTGGAAAGGTCGCCATTAGAAATAATTAAAGAAAAAACAATTATAATAAATTTATCACTTAATAATGCAACACAACTATACCAATTATTTACACAATCTATAAACTAATACAACTTGACAGTTAGTCGTATTATAATAAATTTTGTTTTATTGTTAATCATGGCTACTTGATTTAAATTGAAAACAATATTTCCCACAATTTTTTATTCGTACATAGGTTGATAAACATCGTTTAAAAGAGAAAAAAACCCCATTTAATTGTGTAACAATTCAATATGGCGTCCATTTACAATAAGAAAGTTGCTATTAATATCTTGGAAACCGCCATCTTGAATTTTATTTTGACATCATTTTTAAGTGTGCCTCATCGAAGTAAGTAACTTTGATCTGAAACATTTTTCATATCTTTTATACTTACGGAGATATTTGAGTTTTTAGAAATCGGCGGTTTTTGTTTTTTTTTTAAATAATTTCGAAACTGTTCGGAAATTGAAATGTTTCTCAACAGAATCGAACTCGTCCCAATAAATGGCACAATATTGCCCGTTTAACCCAATCTCTATCTTTAATAATAAGAAAGATACCCATACTATCCTACTCTATATGGGACACCCTGTATAATACTTACATTGGTGGAAAAGAGCTCTTTTCAACAAGAGTAAGTTTGCGAAGATCGATTAAGCAGAACCGGACTTACAGACGTTTTTTCATAACTTGTTTCATAAAAAGTACGCAGAAGTTTCCGTAGATCCTGATTATCGCATTTATAATGCCCTTTAATCAGGCAAATTTTGTAAAATTTGGCTTTTTTAAATTTTGGTATTCAAATTGTGCCCTCTAGCGGTGGACCTCCAACTCTATAAATAATTTCCAGGTGTTTTCTCGAGCCCACTTTTGTTATAATTTTTTTTCCCAAAAGGTGTACTATAATCCTATCTGAAAATATGGCCGACGGCCGTTCTTATTTGCTCACCTTGTACAGGCAATGTTTTGTAGTGTAAAATGTATAAATGTAACAAATTTTACGCACATCGGTCACGTCCGTGTGTTACTGGGTTTTGTCAAGTTCTTCAAACAGTAGCGTTAAAATTTAAACTAATTGAGTCATTTACATTTGAACGTGGAGTAATGAACTCAATGCGTTTCGTCCATAAATCTTAGATTCATACTGTACGATGGAAATTTTTATAAAGAGGCGAAGGCCGAATAACGAATGCAATATTGAATTTTTCAGAAAAATATCTAGAACACTCGTGGGAGTATTACAACAGGTTTATTCATTATTTTAAAACATTTAATCGATGGTATCGAAATTAAAATGATTAAAAAGACTTACATTTCTAAAGAAAAAGTTAAAATTTACGCAGTGTTTTAGAGGGAGAAACATCGCCTCTTGCGATGATATCGAAATTTTAGCATAAAACAAATGAAAGGGCAGGAATAGTCAGTGTTCATGCCGATGAATCACAACGTGAATTTCAGTGCGATAATATAGTGCACTAGCTTAATTTCGAGATAAATATGCTTGTGTGGGATAAACTAAATAAACATTATGTGCAAATATGAAAATGTAAACTTTCACCATTAACACTCATAATAAAATACTTATCTTTTTTGGAATTTTTTAATGGTGTACTTTAAATTATACAATCTAAACGTTTCGATAACACTTACAAACTTTGACAAAATTGTTTACTACATCTTTAACAATTTTTAACTAACATTACTACTGACGAAGATAACTGTAAGTGTTATCGAAACGTTTAGATTGTATAATTTAAAGTACACCATTAAAAAATCCCAAAAAAGATAAGTATTTTATTATTATGTGCAAAGTTCCAAAAAAATAATTGACAATGAAATTGTTTTAAAAGTGTAATTAAAGCATTCTATTTTATAAAAGAGTATTATCTACGACAGTTCTGTTAAAAGACCATAAATACAAAAGAACTAAAGTATATTGTCAAAAATAATCTAAAAGTTTATAATTTCGTAAATATCAGAGGAATTTAAATTTTAACCCGTTATCAGGCTGTAGGCTTAAGGACTACCCATGTAGAATAAATTATATAAAGCAAATTGTTCTAAAAAAAATTCGCGAAATAAACTTTTACAAGTAAAAGAGTGTAGATATTCAAACCAAGTATCCATCATTGATGTAATTGATTATTGAGAGACAAAGAAGTTGGAGTGTATTCGACCTCGTCTAAATACCGACATCGGGAGCCGTATACGCGAATCACATGAGATTAGCGAACTTCTTAACAGCTATTACTTTGAGTCCGTTTTCGCTGCTTCGGACAATTTGGAAGTATTAGTAAAGTGTTCAAAAATAAGAATACAGTGCCTCACATCGGAACAAAACTAGTGACCTAAAACCTTTGATTTTGATCATTGGTTTTTTTAGTAGTGGCTGAATATAGAAACCCATTTTGACCTGATTACGGGGTTTCACAGTCATCCACCATTATTTATGAACATTCTGTAGCGTTTACTATAGTTACCTACGAAGTTTAAGTTAGTTCTAAGAAATCACCCTTTGTAGTTCACATAAATCACCCGACATACTTTTTTAATATATGTATTAAGCGTATCTCAAATATCTTTATTGAAGTGAACACCTATATCACAGCAATTGATTTTCAGAAGATTCATCCTAGATATTGGTATACAAAATTTACAAATCATATTCATTGTTCTTTAAAGTTGCAAAACTATTCATTAATAAGAGATTACGATATAAATTGGTTTTATGCACGTTTGAATCTAGGATAGTCCAAGATTTAAGATGCCCATTAAATTTTCACTATGTTGTTTTGCAGTTTATTGTCATTAAAGATTAACATGTAATACAATTTGATATTAACAAGTACTTAAGAGTTTATGAAAATTTTCAACTAAAGTTTGGAATTATATGGTTCAATTACAAGGAACTGCTACACAGTTAATGGGGACTCCGTTGAAATTAGTATTAATAAATTGATTAATGTTCTTGAAACAGGTACTAGGTATTAAGTAGACAATAATCATGATTTTATTTCATTTTGATTACTCGTTGGGTACTAATAGGCGTTTATGTATAATATACGAAAACGACAGGACAAGCTTCAGTGATTACATCGCGCAAAATTATTTATTGGTACAATCATTAGGCAACGGCGATACTATTTTTAACACTTTATGCTTGCAAAATCTATTTAACTCTTGGTTAAACATTATTTTGAATTCTAATAAATTTAATGAAATCTTAACGTATTTTTGGAAGTTTAAAGTGAATATTACGTGTCTTGAGTTTGAAATTGAGCTAGTATTTTACCAAGTGGGCATTTATATTGTTTTATGCGATCATTCAAGATTCTTCTCTCCAAGGACCTTTTGTCGAAGTTTCGATGGTCGCTTTATGACATTAACTATTGAATTTGAATTTTATTTAAAAGTAAGTGTGAATTTTGAAGCAATTTGTCAAATTCTTGACATCCTACTACGAAGCCGGCCGTCTTTGATCACCTACATACGGGACGTTTTTTCAAAGTTTGAGTTATGTTTATTTTGATTCACCGTGTATAATTTTTGTACATAAAACTAATCTCATTTAGAAAAAGTGTATTCATGTTTTTGTTGGCGTATTTATAATTTTAGATTAGACATTATTTTTGGATTCTCCACATTAATTGATTTTCACTGAAAATTCGATGAGTAAACATAAAGGAAGGATAAATAACTTAAAAATCAGGGGCGTAGCTAACGCCGTATCAATGATATGGCGCCCCCGGGCAATTAATGGCCGCGACGCCTGTAAGCTAAAATCGTTGGTAAACGCAAATATACACACTCCGGAAGTGTGCAAAAGGAATAAGTATAATTGAAATTTTTTCACTTTTATTAGCAGCGAAATATAGATAGATGTTAGACAATAACTCAGCCGATAATTTGTTGAGTTCGGTTTAATGTTACATCGGATAGATTTTAATACTTTAATTTAATTGAACTTGGTTCAAAAGTTGGCAACACAACAACACTGAACGCTCCAGATTTTCCGTGACGCACATCAGCAAACATCAGTCATTACGGGACTTCCTCTGTTCATGAGAGCAATCTACACGCATCTATTTCAATCTGTTCACGAGATTCATCACGTTTAGACGTAAATCTTGTTTTATTTGTAATTGTAATTATTTATTCGTTAACAAGTATAATTAAAAAAATGACCCGTTTAGTGTGACAAGATGAAATTTTCAGTGCGTAATTATGGTGTGAATGTGCAAACCGAGTGTTCCTATCGAAGATGCCCTGCGAAGGTATTAAGGGGTGTATTTCGGAGGCACACTCGTCATTGTAGCAGCGATAGAACAAGGAAAGAACCGAAACTGTTCTTCTATGATCAGGAGACTATAGGTCACACGGGTCATTTATAAGTCTTATAGCTCTTTTTTAGATGCGGTTTACCATATCAAGGGCGTACTGGGGAGCACAAACCCAGAGGTGGGCATTGTATTCCGGATGAGGTCAAATTTGAGCATTATACAGTAAAAGGAGTTGTTGCGATGTGAGGCACTGTTTAGTACCCTTGAACCCATGAAACTTGAGATCTAGGCCATTCATATTTACAGAAGGAAATGATCGGTCTTTCTTGGCACTGGGTTTTGTCGGAGTTGAACATGAGTAGATTATTCCTTCCCCATTCAAGGAAACGTTATAAGTCATTGTTGATTGGGGCTGCCATTTTCACTTTAACGTCCTGACTAAACCTAATGTTGTGGGAAAACCGAGAACTACAATGCAGAATGCTGTCATCTACAAAGCAATGGATCGGGTTAATTGTTGAGGAAAAGTGTGAGAGCTATAACTGAGTCCTGGGGTACGCCCGCGTTAATAGTAGTTTCGAAGCGTATCGGATAAGCCGACCGATGGGGTGAGCTTGGCCAGGTACACTGAGTAAACTTATTCCTGTGTAGTTGTTACAATCATTCTTGTTCCCCTTACCCTTATGCAGTGGTCTTTCACTCGGCACTTTTCCGTACTTAAGGCATACGTTGAATAGTTCACACAATATTTGTATAAGCTTTAAACCTTCATCGATACAACCAAAAAGTTGTCCGATCTACACTCCGATTCGGACATTACTTTAGTATCTCTTACCAGGTTTCTAAGTCGTTAAACATACACTATCAAGTCAATCATACTTTAGATTCACCTCTTTGCCATGTATACATATGCACATTTTTATGCTTAAATCACGTATTAGATACAAACAGGTTTCTTTCCACACAGATGTTCATCAGGTGTTTACCATCCTTCGTGACAGTTTGGTCTCGGAACTTTCCTACGACGCGTGTTCATTATGTTCTCTCGGTACACCCACCCATCCATTCATATCTCCCAATATCACCACTCTTTCGTTTGGCTTACATACGTTCAACACCTGGTCTACATCATTCCAGAAGTTCTCACACTCTTCGTTTCTTTCTCCATTCACCGGTGCATAGTATGCAATGAGAAACATTTTTTCCAAATTCCACTTTCATTCTAACCCACAGTACCCGGGGGGATACCAATTCGTACTAGTTAACACATATTTTCGCTCTTTCACTAACGATCACTCTAATTCCATTAGGTCCACGTATTTCAGTCCAACTCTCCTGACCATAGCGCTAGACTGCCACCCTTCATCTCCACGGCGCCCTTTCCTTTGCGCTTTGTCTCCGATACACACAGAATATCAAGCTACATTCGCCAGCAACAAAATGGTGGTCACATTGAACATTTATTATAATTTTAAGTGTTTGTATTTCAGTTAATATGTTTTTTTAGTTTCTTATGTATTCATAGCTTGCTTTGACCGACTAATTTTACTCTTCTTCAGTGTCATCAACGAAAAAAATTGAACAAACTTAAATATCTCCGAAACTATTAGAGATAGGTATAGAACATATTTAACAGAAATGAAAGCCGACTAATAAACGAAGACAAGGCATTAAAAAAATATAGGGTGTGCCATTAAAAAAAATGAAGATATATAGCATTTTCAAATTTATCTTATTGAATTAATTTTTGTGATAACCGTGTATATTGAAATCCAATTTTGACAATAGATTAAAGTAAGCTCATGTATGAATAAATTCTATACCAAAGATTATTTTTTTATCTCTAAAAATAACAGAGATACGCCTACTTGAATTACTACAAAAAAATGTCAGTTTTTAGTTAACTTTGCAAATATCTCAAAAACGGTAAGATATAGCTCGTAAGTAATTCTTATAAAAAAGATGTAAAATTATAAGTAGAATCGAAAAATAAAATAATATGTAGAGTGTTCTATTTAAAAATCAAAAGTTCTATATTATACCGCTTTTATATTACACCCTGTACAAACCAAACTATTTTTAGATTATGCAGCTTATAAAAATAGACAACTTTCGTATTTAAACCTATCTTCTAAGTTTAATCGTTGACTGAACGTACCACATTCGTTCAGTCAACGGTTTAATGGCTAAGGAGCTATCGACCGAATACGCACTATTGGGACACCCTGTATATATACACACACATATATTTACCTACTTAATTTAGATTTACTGTTATTTATTTGAGAAAAGAAACGTTATTTAATATCTTTAATTTTGAATTTCGATTACGAAGTAGAGCTAGTTATTTGTTTATTTAATTTATATTTATTTACTTTATTTGTTTATACTTTGGATTATGGATTCGATCTAGTTATTTATTTTTTTCATTTAAGCTAATAAAATGAATTCTTATGACAGTTACGTTTGGGTTTGTTATAGAAAGGGGTTTATTACAGAGCTGTACATTTTTATGAACCACATCTGGCATATCTGGCAATTAGGGTATATTGTACATAAATATAATTTCTGTGGTATTGCCTGCTTGAAATCATTTAACTTCAAATACATAGAAATCGTTAAAATATAGATAATTGCTTTATTTCATAATTTTATTGTATACGCGTAAATGTAAATATTATGACAGGTTGTTATGCAACTTGATGTGCAATTCAGTGTATTATTGGTCACTACGCCTCTATTTCTGAGTACAGCATGGGATGCCATGTCAAAGAGAGAAAAATATCTATTCTGCCATTTTGTGAAAATGTTCTGAATATCTAATAAGATGATAATCCCAGTTTCCCTTAAAGGTTATTAAAACAATTTTTTTTTCAAAGATTTTCTCACAAATTTAAAATTCTTTACTAATGCAACTACAGTGACTGCATTGACTTCATTCACATTATCTACAGTGGGTATATGAGTAGAGAGTTATTTACATGAACGTCAGTATTAATACACAGTTAGTTACGTCAGTGGTAATTATAGTTCGTTCGCTATTAGTTTCGTAATTAATTAGATTAGATATTTTCGTTTATTAGGTAATCTATGTACAAGTAGGCACTTATTAAAACCTTTAGCACATTTTCTTTTTCTTCGTATGTCTACTCTTCAAGATTGTAATGGATTAACGTAATTTTATTTAGCAATTATCAACTAATTAAATTATAATAAGTAAACCAATAGTAAATCATCAAATACAATAATTTATAATTTAGCAAAAATAAACATACATTGTCCAATATATTTAAAAACTAAAAAAATTGTAATTATAAACTGGAACTTTACAGCATAGAAGTGATACACTAAATTTGTAAATAAACATGTCAAGTACTCGAAGTGGATGTTGCATTATACCATTGAGTAATGAATTTTTTACTCAATGATTATACGTTTTAACATTTCCTGTCAAAGGAGAGTTACGTATGAAAATTTGGAGTTTGTTTGGTCAACTGGATAAGTTCGAGCTACTCTATCGTTATAACAGACGTTATAAAGCTTGTTAAAGTCGAGATGATAACATGTTGAACCGCAATAATCCACATTTATAATTCTCAGCATTTAATTTGAATTTAAACATAAGATATTTAATAAATCATTTCCGGATAGCCTCTACTTAGATAAAGATTCTAAATTAAGATACAGTATTCTAAGTGCGTGCGAACATTAATGCAAATGCAAACTTTATAAAGTATGTTAATTAAGAAAACCTTTGCCTAATCGCACAAATTCAAACACTCAGCTTGATTTTTTACTGTATATTCAATGTGATCATTAAACGTAAATTTACAGTTAAATACTACTTCGATATCAGGTATTGAGGAAACTTCTGAAATAACTCTGATTAATTGTATACATAAAAAGTTTTTCGTTCCAAATGAACATTTTACTTTTTTTGCGTTTACCGCCATTATGTTTGCAACATCGATGAAGATGATTTATATCGTTCGGTGTGTGAAACAATATTAACTTTTTTGAAAAGTTTTAAACCGTCCTCATATAACAAATAATTGTATTTAAATTTAGGCGTAATGCCATTAATGTAAATTGTAAATAAGGTAAAGATGGGCCTAAATATGACACCTGAGATACTCCCCAGTTAATTTCAATTTCTTCAGAGATTACCAATTACCACGTAATTGGACTCAAAATATCATTTAATTAAATAGAAATTCTTTTAGACTCAACGATAAATTCGGTATCCATTTAACCATTTATGATTTTGTGACTACCATATTTTGGTATTTGCATTGTACCGCAAACATTCCAGCAAAGAAGCGGCGTGTCTTATCGCAAGATGCCCGCGAAATTATTTGGAATGTTTATCAGTTTCATAAAAATATGAATGAAGGTATGTCATTATTGTACGATTAACATCTGTCAGTTTTTTCACGATTACATTTCTTTACAGTTAACGTTCTTGATATCGTTGTGAAAGCAACTGGAGTATCTAACAGTACCGTCGTTAGAATTATTAGAGAAGGGAGTGCAATTCAACGTAGTGAAATAGAATCGTTCAAGACTTCTAATAAAAGAATGAAACCGCACCAAGATCATCTGTCGATAATTGTGGGGAACAAGTCATTCGACACATTGTACACAATTTTCATGTCACGGAGAAAAACCGTCAATGCTATCTATAATATTATTAAAGATGACGAATCCATTGGTTTCTCTGGGAAGGAAACGTCTTTAAGAAGATTATTAAATAAAATAGGTTTTAAATGGACGAAAACCGTTGACAATCGTAAATGTATATGGAACGATACGATATACGATCTTTACGTTGTGCTTATATACGAGCAATAACAAAGTATCGAAGAGCAGGACGACCCATTGTGTATACAGATGAAACATATATACATGCATCGCATACAACGCCCCATTCCTGGGTAGATGATTCCAACGAAGGTTTAAAATGTCCAATCGGTAAAGGTCAACGTCTTATAATAGTACATGCTGGTGGTTAAATGGGATTTATCAATAATGCCCTCTTAGTTTTTAAATCGGGCTCAAATTATCACGACAATATGAACTTTATTAATTATAAACGATGGATTGAGCGCTAGTTATTGCCGAATTTGCTCGAAAAGTCAGTTATTGTTATGGATAATGCACGTTATCACAACACGTTAGCAGTTAAACATCCAACTTTTAGCAGTAAAAAAGTGGAAATGATAACTTGGTTACAAGAACGAGGGATCGTACATGATGAATCCCAAACGAAAGTGGAGCCGTATGATTTAATAAAATGTAATAAACCGAGCTACACGGAATATTCAATTGATGCTATATTTGCGAAACATGGTCACTCTGTATGTCGACTACCTCCATACCACCCGGAGCTAAATCCAATAGAAAAAATATGGGCCATTGTAAAAGCTTGGGTGGCATCGAGAAACACAACTTTTAAATTAGCCGATGTTGAAAAACTAACTCGTGAAAAGTGTTCGATGGATTTGAAGAGCCACTGGCAAGAAGTGTGCCGTCATGTTAAAGACATTGAAGAGGAATACATTAATAAAGAGCATATTATGGATGTCGTTTGTGAGGAATTGATTACACGTAGGAGTGGAGACTCGTCGGATGAATCTGATTTTATATCAGATTATGATAACGAAGAAATAAGTGTAGAGTAATTGTGTAATATTTTATTGTATTTATATTGTTAATTTCACATTGCACATGTGTTGTTCATGTTCTTAGATATGTTTTTCTAAGGCACTTTAACTTCTTAAGTACTTTTTAAAAACACTTAGTCTATGATCTACCAACATAACGTCTTCGTACCATAACCCTTTTTATAGTTCGCAGAGTTTTTATGCATTGTACCAATTATTATACATATTCTACACATTAGGATTATTGCACTTCATGTAATCAATATCTGTTATGTGTTTAATTGCTTAATCATATTGATTTATATGTGAAATTTCTTATTTATCTTTAACACACTAATATGTATCGTGTTGACCTTTTTAACATGCTACTGCCATAGCTCAATGCTTTTATGAATACAACATCATTGTACAAACCCCATAGAACCTGTTTTGTTGTATAAAAACCATCTGTTTATATTCGTATACTATATTTTCCTCATAACAAATTATATAACTTCTTCAACTTTATTTGAACTTGCATACTATCTAATATTTGAATTCGATAAAACTCTACCCCCTCTATTACACCTATTTATAACCATCGCAGTATAAAACTGTTTCGACACGAATTATTTACCCTTAGAACTGTGGTTAATAATTAAAATGCGAATTACAACATTTCCGAGTAAATTTATGAACAAGTAACATAACCTTATATTTCACTTTTCACAATTAAATAAATGTTTTTTTTTTGTTTAAATTGTCCTAATTATAAAATATAAACATCATAATTAAGATGTTATTAACTAAAAAATGTACAAAACGTAACTTTTACTTTTCTTAAAAAAAATAATATTTTCCGGTTGAATAGTACACGGTCACGTAATTTTTTCGCGCAGCTTGGTGTCTTCGTATTTGGCGTTTAATCTACCTACAAAGTGGAAATTACAAGAAAACAAATTAAATAAGTTTAATAATAATTTTTTTTAGAATAATTATGCAACCTATTTTTTAATACGTTCATAACAAAAGAGACAACATTGTAAAAATAAAAACAATAATCTATGCCAGATGGACGTTTAAAACCTCAGATAACTTATTGCTTTATCTGTGCAATTAATCAGAGTTATTTCAGAAGTTTCCTCAATCCGTGATTTCGAAGTAGTAATTAACAGTAAATTTACGTTTAACGATCACATTGAATATGCAGTAAAAAATCAAGCTGAGTGTTTTAATTTATACGATTAACCCTTCGGAACGCGCGGATATCTCACAGATACATCGCTCGGCAAATATCGTTGTAATTCACGTCTCTGTTTGGATGTCGTAGAGACCGTTTCAAGACTAAAGGATACTGAGGTGCGCGTCGGATAAATTCGGAATTTGACGATCATTCGAAATAAATTCTACCTAAAAACATCAGCTGTACCAAACGCCGTATAAAAAGTGCAAACGTTTTCGGTTGGCCAATGTATTGACATTCGGAACAAAATCGGTTTCTGCGCAACCATTCTTTAGTCTTGAAACGATCTCTAGTTACAGTAGGTAGATACACCGCGCATCCTCAGGTATGCTTTATTTTTGTTGAATTATTTAATAACATTTTATTGCATTGACGAACAAATGTGAGGGAATATAATTTATCGTTTTAAAATACAATTATTATTAGATACACTGCGCGCTCTAGTGTTATACATTTCGAATAACCCTCACTGTAAATGCAAGCGCGTATTGTTTCTAAATTATTTATTTTGTAATTTTAGATTAGGATGCCTTCACGAAAAATACTATATGACCACCATAATCCCAAAGGTATCGAAGAGCTAGTAGAATTACATGATGATAATGACGAAGAGAATGACGTTGACGGCGAATCTGTGGCCAGTGATGAGGGGGATGAAAATGTAGAAATCGAAGAAAGACAGGAAAGTTTGGATACTGAACAAAACGATTCCGAAAGTGAGAATGATACTGTACACGAGGAATTTTATACAGGGTGGTCCTTTTAAAGTGTTACAAAGCGATATTGAGAAACGGCTGATTGAAAATAAATAAAATTTCTAGAGATACAATTGGTCGTTGGGGGACACTTTTTGACAGAGTAAGTAATGTTTTAACCCTTTCCACTGTTTATGGGTGGGGGGTAACTTTTAAATGTTAAATGGAAAGGTGCAGTTTTCTTTCCAGGTTCGTAATCTCCAGAAAAAACTACGTTATAATCAATGAATAATTTAATGCCGATGTCAATGTCACTACGCTAAATTCAACAAAATTAAAAATAAAATCAACTAAAGAAAAAACTGATATTAGGTACATTATTTTATTATAATACATAGATTTTCGAAATGACGACCATTTTGATCAGAAGCATTGTCGTTGTTTTTTCTACATCCTCCGAGAATTAACATGTCAACTGGGTAAAAAAATACGGTATTTTGGTTAGATTATGTAGTTAATAATTATTTTCTTAGAAAGTTCATGATTTTTTTTGAAGCTATGTGGCACTGCAGCGATGATTCACCAGCCGCCACTGTTGCAGTTATCATGACAACGAACGACTTGACATGTTATGACAGTGCCAGTAATTTCCTTAAATTATCTTCTTGATTTTTTTTTGTGAGGTTTCGTGAAAGAAAAAGTCATGGTGACTGCTCCAACTACAGCCGAAGACATGGGAGAAAGGATTACGCGTGCAGTTCGTGAAATCACCCCAGATATGTTATTTAGAGTGCGGAATTCTTTTCGAAAGAGGGTTGATAAATGTTTAGAACAAAATGGTCGTCATTTTGAACACCTATTATAATAAAATAATGTACCTAATATCAGTTTTTTCCTGTAGATTTTCTTTTTAATTTTGTTGAATTTAGCGTAGTGACATTGACATTGGCATTAAATTATTCATTGATTATAACGTAGTTTTTTTCTGGAGATTACGAATCTGTAAAGAATACTACACCTTTCCATTTAACATCTAAAAGTAACCCCCAACCCCTAAAAAGTGGAAAGTGTTAAAACATTACTTACTCTGTCAAAAAGTGTCCCCCAACGACCCATTGTATCCCTAGATATTTCATTTATTTTCATTCAGCCATTTTCTCAATATCGCTTTGTAACACTTTAAAAGGACCACCCTGTATAGCACAGAGAAAAGTTAAAAATGAAATAAATATTTGGAAGAAAACTCCTTATTCTATTCGAAAGGGCCGACAAAATATTCTGAAATGTAAAGCTGGGAAAGCTTTAGCTGAAGCAAAATTTGCAAAAACACCAGTTGAAGCATTGAACTGTTTTATAGATAATTCCCTGATCGATATTATAGTATAACATACTAATTAATATACTGAAAGAGAAAAATCTAAATTTAGTCACAAAAGGGATGCTCGCCCTACGGATGCTATTGAAATAAAGAAGTTAGTATGACTGTTATATTTAGCTGGTCGATTTCGAGCTCATACACTAAATACATTAGACTTGTGAGACACCAAAGGGCATTGTGTTGAAATTTTTGGTGCTACAATGAGCCGTAAAAGTTTCCTATTTTTATTCAAGTGTTTACGGCTTGATGATTATACCACCCGAGACGAGAGAAAGTTGCAAGATAGATTGGCTCAAATCAGAAATTTCCAATTAAGAGAAGCAAAGTGTGTTGCCTGCACAACAGACATAAAATTTGCAAACTTGTTCTAAAATCCATGTTCGTTGTGCCAGTCACACACTCAATTTAATCGCAACAACCGATTGCAACAATGCAATTAGGTCAAATGTTGCAATAGGAATGAGACTTACCCAAGTTTTTTTCGAAATGTAACAGTTTATGGCCAAAAGCTTTGAGTGTTACAAGATAGAATTCCTATTACGATTCGGTTTCGCAGATTATGAGCGAAAAGGCGAAGCGAACGTCTCTTTTTCAACGGTTAAATATGAAAAACTTTAAGGAAACTGAGTTGCAGTATTTGGAGGAGTACTGCGTGGTTTTTAAACCACTCGCTGCAACCCTGGATGTCCTTCAAGAACAGGAATTATGGGTATTTACTCCCAAGTTTGCTATCCTTGAGAAATAAATGGGAAAGATGAGTCCATGCGGTGAACTTCTTTTAAAAACGTGTATGCAGATATACTCAATGTGTCTTCGGAAGACGCCATCATATATACAATTGTCCATCCCAAGTTTAAATTTCGTTGGTATAGTGTTCTCAGAAATACAGACATTTCGATGGACGTTCTGAAGAAGATGGTGACTGGCGCTGCTGAGAAACTAACTGCCTTTGATAATTGCGAAGAACCGGACGATATAAGAGGTTTTTTTGGTTTCAATGAACCAGAACAGCCATCCAAAATAGTCACATTAATACAGTCTCAATTTGCTGCCGAAAACGAAGACTGAAAACGTCCAAAATAGAACTGGAACTGCACACATTTCTGGATGAGAAAAAGAGTGCATTGGGATCGTTTAATAATTATTCCATCATCAAAAAAATGTTCTTGAGGTACAATACCCTCTTACCTTCCTCTGCACCAGTCGAGCGGCTGTTCTCATTCGCCACAATTATAAACAGTTCACGGCGAAATGTTCTAACCGATGAGAACTTTGAAAATAGTGATAATGAAGGTAAACAAAGCCAATCAGTGATTATGCTCATTATTTTGGACGTTTTATTAATAAAGGAATTTTTGGTAACTGTTCTATTTTACATTGCTCATTATAAACTGAAATTGAAAAAAGATTATTATTATTATTTAAAAAAATGCCTAAAAATTATAATGCAACACAATAACTGATACTATTAAAATAAATTGCTATCATGTCTAAAAAATAAAACCCAATAGGTACATTATCCCTTTCAGTATTTTTGGCCATGCTACACTTGACACATACAATTTCATTTAAAAATGGAAAGTAAGGAAATACGTATGTACTCGCGAAAAGTACTCCTGCAATTCGAGTAATTATACTCGGAGCACTGTACTCGACGGGATGTGCAATGAGTAGAGTACTCGGTACTCTGTACGCTTTTCTCACTTACTGCAAGTACCCGGCACACGGTACTCGAGAACAAATTTGCTAGTACCCGGCCCAGCTCTGGATATAACAAACAGTATCACTTTTATTTTAAATCAACGTTAAATGTACAATTCTTATTATTTATTATAGCAACGTAAACAACAAATGCTAACCAATCTCCATATCAACGACATGACATCTTTGCATAGACTACTTTGGAAAATGATGCAAATTCGAAATTAAACTGCTGATTTGAAATATAGATTTTAGTTCTATTTTTCGAATTATGATGAAATTGTAATAAAAAATAACATGACACGCGTGTAGCACTGCCTTTAAAGCACTAACGCCGTTCAAAGCACTCCGCTTCGCGTCGTGCATTTAAACTCGTCACAGTGCTTTAAAGGCTTGCTTTTATACGTGTATCATAATATACTATATTTAACGGATATTTGTCTGTAACTAGCTAAACTGCAAATACTGACGCACATAAATTTGCACTAGAAATGTTAATAACAAAGAAAAAAATTTCCAGAGCAACCTAATAAAATTAGGTGAACCCGGATGCATAACCCTGTATAAGAACCTAGATCACGTTTCAACATTGTTTGAAGTAATTAGTTCTAATTTTTCATTCATTCCTTTAAATGTAATTGCATTACAGAGGCTAATGTTTTACCTTTAATAAAAATGAGCCCAACCGGGCTACTGCCATAGAGGTTCCTGTGAAACTGTCTAACAACTGCTACGTAGCTTCACAAACACCATTGGTACGACATTATTACCAAAATACTTTGTTTTCACTACTTCATCGGTTTTGGGCAGTACAGTACAGAATGTAGTTTTTAACATCCGACGAGTCAGTTACTTTTGATTTCAGCTTTAAAATAAAAAGGTGCTTTATAGTTGTAATGAATTAGTACTATGATTAAGTACGTAAAACTTGATATTTTTAGAAAGGAAATTAGTAACGCTTGTTATTCATGTAATGGTCTATTATTGCGTGTATTTAGAAAATCAAGTTCAACGTTATGTCATCAATATAGTACCGATAATCGAAAATCTCATAATTAATTACAAATCTACATAAAAAAGTAAGTCTCTCAAAGATCTCAAACAATTGTTGTTAACACATTGCACGTACATTTATAAATTCTACGCATTCAAATAAAGTTTAAACGTTCAGTGGGTTGAGTGAAAATCACTCGACGGTTTAATTCATTCAATGGCCTTGGTAACTCATATTACATAGAGCAGAATATATTAAATATTATATTTTTGTAGTTGAACAATTAAATTTAATTTGAAATATTTCATAGCACTAATG
The DNA here is from genome assembly GCA_036346205.1 of Vesta saturnalis. Lineage (NCBI taxonomy): Eukaryota > Metazoa > Arthropoda > Insecta > Coleoptera > Lampyridae > Vesta > Vesta saturnalis. Next base: position 536,866 of record JARFJB010001939.1, on the reverse strand, counting down.
TCTTAAAAACAATATAATTCCACAGTTTGTTTTACATAATTATTTATTTCTCTACGCGTTTCAATACATGTATCATTATTAAGAGAAAATATATAAGTAAAATTACTTAAGTACTTATGGTAACAAATCATTAAGGTAAAACGGCAAACTTAATGTAAATTATAATTCTATATTTAAAATATCTGTTAACGGTGAGTTACAAGATCAACCTGTTCGTTCATTAAAGCTAGTTTCTGTTTATGTTTGTAAATTTCGAATTCTTCCAAAACATATAATTTGTGTTTTTATTACAAAATTGTAAAACTTAATGTTAGTTTGGTGATAATTTACTATTAAATAATTTGCTTTGTCTGTGTGTTTCTATTTGTTACAAGTATAAACACAGAAGTTTGTGTTAATCACAATGGATTCAATTCTATTTATACCTATTTGTGAAAACAACCTTTAACCAAAAAAGAAATTACACAGTAAAGTTTCATTCAATTTCAATTACAATTCGTTCCTAATAAATTAGTTACCTTTACGCTTTCATATTTTTGAATCATTTTATCGCTATGCAAAAACTAAATACATATTTTAGGTCTCTAACTTTGATCAGTAGTTGATTTTTTGAAGTGTTTACTCAGTTATATCTCTTTTATATTGTACATTTTATATGCGAGGAGGAAAAGGCGAAGGTCGTTTTTAAAGTAAGAACCGATTGCGCATCGCGGCTGCGCAGGCTATCACGTGCGTCCGTTCAAGGTTAGTTACTCTTGACCAGTCCACCTCTACGCCACCATTACGTTTCATGTCTCTGCTGGTGTTGGCTGTGTGGTTATAGTGCTTTGTTTGTCACCGTGTTGATCAATAATCCCGCCGATTGTGAAGTACGCTCTGTTATTCGATTTTTAAACGAAAAAAAAGTCCGTCTTGCTGAAATTCATCGACAGCTTGTTTAAGTTTATGGTGAAGGTGTAATGAATGAAGGAAATGTGCGTAAATGGTGTAGGCTTTTTAGTGAAGGAAGGACAAAGGTTCATTACGAAGAACGATCTGGCCACCTGTTGTCATGAATGAAGATTTGGCACAAAAAGTTGATGGGGAAATTCGCCAAAACAGGCACTTCACTATTAACGAACTTCATCAGAAATTTCCACAAGTTTCAAGGTCAGTAGTTTATCAAATTGTTACTAAATGGTTTAACTATCTGGCGGCAGAGTGCTTTGATAAAGGGATTCAAAAACTGGTGTCACGACTTAACAATTGTTTATATATTGAGGGTGACCATGTAGAAAAGTAAAAAAAAAGGTACTATTTTAGTTTCTGATCCAATTTACGTTCATAAATAAAGTTCATCTTACTCCAATACAAAACGGTTCTTGCTTAAAAAACGATCCTCGTAGCTTGCTAAAAATGAATCTATCCCATAAAATATCTGGTGTGGACCATCCAACTTACAAAGCAGAAATTAAAAGAAATAAAATAATGTATTTTTTAGGATAATTATGCAACCTCTTGGATAATACATTCATAATGAAAGTATGCAACATTATAAAAATAATCTATGTCAAATGGACGTTTAAACCTTTAAGTCTACAGAGTATTTTCAATCTTATTTAATTTTTAGGCTTATTAGGCTTGGTATTAAAGAGCTTTATGTAAAATCAAATTAGATTTAAAGCATATGTTTACACATTTTTCTATAAAGTTGATCGTTATTCAAGTATTGCAAAAAATGTGAACTTAAATTCCACCTTAGGAATTTTTGGCACCAAATTACGCGTCGTATCAAAAAACTGCACACAACAATTACTTTATGATTTTAAGATCTATATGCTGGTATTTCTATATATTTGAAATATATAAATAAAAACCAAAAACTGCGCCCGTGCACACGCACAGCCGCATACCCGCACACACATAACATTTAAGTTATTATATTGAAACCATTTTGTCGCTCCTTTACGGTAAGATAAGATAAAATGTCAAGGTATATATACAGGTTGGCGCAAACTTCTGATATCGGAGGATTACATCGTTGTGGTAAGAGATATATCGTTCAAATTTTGTATGGGCTAGTACAGTTACTGAGCGCACATTTTGAAATACTTTTGGTTATACAGGGTGTTCCAAAAAGTCGTGGCACCACAAACTTATATTTTTTTAAGTGAAACATACTATATTTCGTTCAAGATTCGAAAAGATCTCATATTATATAGGGTGTTTTGAAAGATATGACCAAATATTAGTAAAAATTACCCCCTCTTTAACACTCTGCAGTACAGTAAATCAAAATAAATCAAGAGGTCTCTGTATTTTAATGTAAGTTCCGTATCACTGTCTGTGTTCAATATTAATTACTTTTCTTATCTGTGACTTCTTTAATACAGGGTGAAAGAAAACTCAAATCAAGCAATATCTCAAAATTTTCAAATGAATCATCCTGTAACTCTTTTTACGATTTGTTAGTACAATTAATAAGCTTTCAAACGATATAGTACTTAGTTGTAGGGAATAAGTTAATGGAAAACTGTAAATTTTTTGTGATAACCGAAAAATCATGTATTTTACATGCACAAATTAAATAATTTTAATTTTTTACATGAAACGTCCTGTACATTTTAGGATTTATTAAGTAGTCATTAAGATATTTTATAAATTTTAGTCGTAATTTTGGAAGTGTTCCATATCTTTTACTTTTACTGAAACCACTAGAAGACGGAAATATTATTCGGAATTATGTTAAAAGCAATATTTTGGTTTACACTAATTAGGCTACCGTCAAAATAATACTAACAAACATACAAGCAGTTTGCAACTTTTACCAAATCATTAAGTCATCACAAACAATATATTTTAGTTGTAATGAAAGCTTGTATTTTATTTCTCAACTTTTCTATTTAAAAAGAAAATTAGCAATTACAGAAAGAACATTACAAAAAAAAAACATTTATATAAATAAACACTAACATGTTGTAACCAGTACAGTTTACAATACATGTTCAAAATGGCGACCATTTGCTTCCATACACTTCGCAATCCTGGTTAAAAACGAGGACCTTTCTTTCTCTAACATAGCTGGAGTTATTGTGAAAAATTCGTTACGAATACTTTCTTTCATGTCTTCTGCGGTAGTGGGTTCTGTTTGATACACCAGTTCCTTGACGTATCCCCATACAAATAAATACATTAGTGTGAGATCTGGAGGGAGATCGAGGAGGCCACAAGATTGGTCCACCACGTCCTATTCACCTGTGGTAAAATGTTGGTTTAACCACCGACGTACACAACGAACGTAATGTACAGATGCTCCATCTTGTTGAAACCACATATTAACTCTTGTGTTTAAATCAACATCCTCTAATAATTCCCCCAAATGGTTTTTAAGAAAACTGTAATACCTCCTTCCAGTGACACTACCTTCAAAAAAGTATGGCCCTATAACTTTATCTCCTACGGTTCCTCCCCAGACATTTATGGACCATTTAGTTTGGGTCGTTGTACGAAAGAAATGTGGATTACTATCCGAATAATAATGAAAGTTATGGCGATTTACGAAACCATTTCTATGAAAAGTGGCTTCGTCACTAAATAACACATTTTTTAAAAAACCTGGATATCCATTAATTAATCCACTAAACCACTCACAAATATTTATTCTTATTGGAAAATCTCTCTCTAACAGCTCTTGGTGCATCTGTACCTTGTACGGGTGAAATTTATTCTTTGTATTGATCGTCTACTAATATCCAATTCAGTAATAAGTTTTCTAGTACTTGTATTAGGATTCTCAACCAAATGTGTCAATACTAAAAATTCGTTGTCCTCATTTAAAACACGTTTGGCGACAGCATCAGGTCTATAGGAAATATTACCTGATGTGTAGAATCTCTCCCTAAGTTTTAAGAAACCCCTTTCGTTTGGATGTCTTCGATTAGGACATCTTTCACGATATACTCTTGAAGCGAGTAAACAATTTTTGAACATTCTCCTAAGACGTAAATCACGTCGATCATGTCTTCCTGTAGTAAATTCATTATAGTTGCTTATTATTTAAACCTAACAGCGCAAACGACAGATGTAGCCAAAATTGCTTTGACATTTATTAGCAGATACAAGTTTGACAGTAGCCTAGTTACACGTTCGTTGTGTACGTCGGTGATAAGAAAAGTAATTAATATTGAACACGGAAAGTGATACGACACTTACATTAAAATACAGAGACCTCTTGATTTATTTTGATTTACTGTACTGCAGAGTGTTAAAGAAGAGGTAATTCTTACTAATATTTGGTCATATATTTCAAAACACCCTATATAATATATTACAATGCTATATTTTTTTAACGCTCTCGACGAGATCTTTTCTAATCTTGAACACAATATAGTATGTTTCATTAAAAAAATATGTTTGTGCTGCCACGACTTTTTGGAACACCCTGTATAACCAAAAGTATTTTCAAAATGTGCGCTCAGTAACTGTACTAGCCCACACAAAATTTGAACGATATATCTTTTACTACAACGATGTCAGAAGTTTGCGCCACCTTTTTGTGTGGTAATACTCGATCATTGGACCTACATTCAAAAAAGGTATATATACTGGGTGATTGATAAGAATATGCCAATCCAAACCTGTTTTTTTTAAACATCCTGTATATTTTTGTATTCACTGTTACATTTAGAATAAAAGTGTAGAAATTTGTATATGTGTTACTAACTGTTCTGCAGATATCGTCCCTTTAGTACCAAAATAGCGTTAACTTTGGAACCAGGATGCGAGCGTTGTCACCACGATTTTGTAAATCTGTTTAAACCAACGACTATTAATAATAGTCCACTAACAAACAAACTTGGAAATTTTTCGAAAACATGTAAAACTATACAGAGTGATTAACTTACGCGAAATGTAATTTTTCGCAATTTTTTCAAATGCAACAGGGCGTCCCATTAAAAAAAGCCAGGTTTGGGTTGGCATATGTTTGTCAATCACCCTGTACATACCTAAACATTTTTAGAATGTAGGTCCAATGATTGTGTATTAACACACCAAAATTGGTTTTTATATCTCTAACAGATAAGGAGAAATCCTGCGTCCACGCAGCAGACACCCTATATATATATATATATATATATATATATATATATATATATATATATATATATATAAGTATTCATTTTCGGAGTATCTCGTGTGTTAAATTATACGTGCAATTCAACCTTTCGAGGATGTACTATATCAGCTTTAACAAAGCGTATATAGAACATCCTAAAAACGTTGAATTGTATTTATAATTTAACAGTTAATACACGAGATACACATACATACATACATACATTTTTATCAATAATAATGCTTTACAACTTATAATCATTCCTTACCTTAAGTTAATTTAGAACTTCCTACAGGTCTCAGTCACTTGTTATCTGTAAAAAACAAAGAATCTCAGAACACTTTTATTTCAGCACTAAAAGTTAATCATTCTGTCGCAAAAATATCAGGAAATAGGTATTGAACGTCGAGAAACGGCCACAGACATTCGAGGATAATATACTGTAACGTGATAATTAATAGTAACAATATGAGTAGGATAAATATTTGTAACCATTCAAACAATTTATTAGCTAAACGAAAATTATGTTGCGATGAAAATCATGAGCTGCACAGAAACGAGAGACACTTCCTAAGAGCAACATAAATTCAGTTTGCTAATAAAATCTGAAATATAAACATGGTCATCCCACGAATTGCATTTTACAATAATTATAAACGGTTTCATGTCAGTTTATTATCCAAACTAACAAAATGAAAATTTGCCGACATGATTTTAGCTAGGTTTGTTAAGTTCCCGTAGTGTATAGACGCTCAAAGTCACGCTGTAACAGACATTTGTAGCAGCAGATAACATACAGATTGAAAGGATGTCGTCACTGATATATCTGTCAGTATTCATTCTGTTACGAAACATGACCTATCCGTGTACCAAAATAGATGCCAGACCTCAGCATCCACGTGATTAAATCTCTTACCATCAGATCTGTTCGATTATCTTATGAAAACTCAGAGATAAAGAACTAGCAGAAATGACCAATATTTTGCAACATAATGGATATTCGTTAAGAACTATTGATAAAACTATAAAGACTTGTTTCAGGCACCCGACCAAACAAAATGTATCATACGAAGAATCCAAAAAGTCAATTACATTACCTTATATTAAAGCTGTTACTGACCGCATTGGAAAGAAAACTTATTTCGGACTGTATTTCAACCTCACTGTGCCATCCAACAATTGTTACGTAACGCTAAAGATAAAATACATGCCGAAAGTCAGGGAGTGTATAAGATTTCCTGTTGTGGTTATTTTGGCTCTTACATTGGACAAACGAACAGGAGGTTAGAAGTTCATGTCATGAGGTTACAAGTTAAAGCTCAAGAACACTACCTGGCTATGAAACATCACAATATGTCATCTTCTTTAGTCACTCATCATCTTGACACTGTTGATAAACTTAATACTAAGGAAATAAAATGGATAGCTCTATTGTATACGCTACAAGAACTCATCATACGTGAAGCTATAGAAATTGAAAAACGTCCTAACGCTTTGAACAAACGTGACGAGAGTTCTCGTATCCGCCTGTCTGGAGAATGATTTTAAAGAAACAACTAGTTATAAATGAAGAAAGTACAAATAATATGAGATTAACAACCACAAGTTCATCCTACATTAATGAAAATGCTTCGACTTCCCACCAGAGTCCAGTAAGACGCAGCAAACATAAATTAAAATCTAGTGATAGTGCTTTAGATGAATAGTAGTTGTCAAGTGTCATACATTAATTTGAATTTAATTTAACCTGTGCCGCCAACCCTCTTGAAAAAGAAAGCAAAGAAGCTTTCGAAACATCGAATAGACTATAACCAACACGAGTTAAATCCGAAATAAGTTTAATTTTTAATATGAACACTCCTGCAAACTCAAATAATAATTTTCTAAAACGAAATTGGATAGTTCCTCAAAATGGTTGACAGTAACCTTCGTTGGATTTCACCAACTTACGATAACTATTATACATTAATTGGTGTGCGCAATAGTGCAGCAGAGACCATTCCAAGAGGAATTCATAAAGAATATATTTCTTGTTGGTCTAAGTAGTCTAATAGATACAGTTTATCAACCAAAGCACTTCAAGAAGCTGCTGATACAATTCTTAACTCTTTAAGAAATAGAAAAAAATGGAATGATTTAATGAACATGAACTTCAATCATACCAGTCGCATTAGTTAGAATTGTTTAAATGAATTACGTGCACAACCTTGTGCGTGCGTGCGAGTGTGTGTGTGTGTGTGTGTGTGTGTGGGTGTGCGTGCGTGCGTGTGTGTGCGTGTACATGCGTGTGTGTGCGTGCGCGTGTGTGTGTGGGTGTGTGTCTGTGTCTGTGCCTGTGTGTTTGTGCGTGTGTACATGTATGGGCGGGTGCGTTCGCGCGTGCATGCGTATGTCTTTCCGTACAATTCTTAACTCTTTACGAAATAGAAAAAAATGGAATGATTTAATGAACATGAACTTCAATCATACCAGTCGCATTAGTTAGAACTGTTTAAATGAATTACGTGCACAACCTTGTGCGTGCGTGCGAGTGTGTGTGCGTGCGTGCGTGCGAGTGTGTGTGTGTGTGTGCGAGTGTGTGTACGTGCGTGCGTGCGAGTGTGTGTGTGTGTGTGTGTGTGTGTGTGTGTGTGTGTGTGTGTGTGTGTGTGCGTGCGTGCGTGCGTGCGTGAGTGCGTGCGTGCGTGTGTTTGTGTTTGTGTTTGTGTTTGTGTTTGTGTTTGCGTGTGCGTTTGCGTTTGCGTGTGCGTGTGCGTGTGTGTGTGTGTGTGTGCGGACGCGAGCGTGCACTTCTGTCTGTTTATCTGCAACGCATGAAATTTAGTGTTATTATTAAAAAATATCTCGTACTATCACATTTAGGTTAAAATCGTTATACAAATAAAGGTTCTTTATAGAAGGCGTGAAGGTCATCTTGCGGATATCTGAAAAACTGTTAAATTTACATAAAAATTTTAAAGATCTTTTTAAAAGCTGTTTCAATTCCAGATAAGTTATTTTACTGAAGGTTTTTGATAAGATGATTAATAAGCTCTAAAAGGACTTTATACGAACCCCAAAACAATTTTTGTGAATATCCGGATAAGTTTTTCGTAGGGATGTTTTAATATAAATTAGGTGATGTAAGTTTTAACATTAAAGTAGTATTCAAACTTGCTTTGAGACAGTCGAAAGCTTTTATGCAAAATGTACAATATTTTGTATAAACATCACATGCGCATATATGTATATATATATATATATATATATATATATATATATATATATATATATATACATTTACAATATTGGTGTTTTGCATTGAATGAAATTACACTATAGAACTTGATATTCCTAAACAGTTATATTTTAACTTTAACAATTTTCAGTTCTTCACCAAGGTGGATATAAACAAGAAATAAGATTATACTTTGTACATTTCATATAAGTGAAAATATACATAAATCAAAAATATTCTTTGCTCTGCACATTATATACTCTTTACTAACGCAACACGGACTCGAATAATTCAATTTTTTCATGGAAGCAAACAAAATCTCTCAAAATATCAAACTATAATGAAAGATACTACTAAAATTGTAGTTAATTGTTACGCAATATACTACATAAACAATAAAATAATCTGTTACTTTTCTCAAATTTCCAAAGGTGCATGGTTATCAGACTTATCTATTATTTACTATTACGTATGAAAACTTTTTTATTATTTCTGATACAGTTAGTTCAGGTATATAAAATCTACATTATTTGAAAGCGTATGTAACAAGGCTTCTGTGACTATACAGTATGTATCATTTCAAAGCCAATTATATATGGAATATATTAAGACTTTCTATACATGCTAGGTAGCTTTAGCTCGGTTTTAGTAAATCTAAAAAATGTAATAAATTTTGCTCCATAATTTTGGAATACCCTGTATGGTTTATTTCTTTAATATCCGATTAGGTTTAGTTCAATAGTAGTTTTGGCACTATTGTACACTGACAAATAATTGACCCACCCTTTTTGGAACTATCCTATCATTTTTTACCATCAGTAGGAACCGCTCTGTATAATACCCATGAACTTAATTAATTTCTATCATAAATGTGCATAGTTACACATTAGGTTAACCAGGTTAACAGTTATGTATGAAATATATTAAGACTTCCTCGAGGACTTCCTATACATGTTAGATAGCTTTAGCTCAGTAGAATTTGAACAACAAATTTTAGTAAAATTAAAAAAATTAATAAATCAATAATAAATTTTGCTCCATAATACTGGAACACCCTCTACTGTTTAGCTGTATGAACCCTTATTATGATTATCCTATCATTTTTTTACGATCAGTAGGAACCGTTCTGTACAATACCCATGAATTTAATTAAATTCTATCAGAATCAGAACATTAGGTTCCGATTTATACAGAATTTGTATTTTCGAATGATTTTAGTTGGGAGTTTGTATTAGCGCACTCGGTATATTATGTAAATTCAAAACTCAATTCTGACCGAAAATTAAATATACACATTCAAAAATGTTGCCTTGGTGGGTTATCAGACTCATCTATTAATTACTTACTATTACGTATGAAACGATTTTCAAAATTATTTTTTATTATTTCTCATACAATTAGTTCATGTATACAAAATCATACATCAATTGAAAGCATATGTAACAAGGCTTCCGTGCCAAACTATACAATGCGTGCCATTCCAAAACCAGGTTAACAGTTATATATGGAATATATTAAGACGCCCTATACATGTTAGATAGCTTTAGCTCAGTATAATTTGAACAAGTTTTGGTAAAATTAAAAAATTTAATAAATCAATAATAAATTTTGCTCCACCATTTTGGAACACTCTGTACCGTTTAGCTGTATGAACCCTTATTGGAACCTTCCTATCATTTTTTACGATCAGTAAGAACCGCCTTGTGTAATACCCATGAATTTAATTAAATTCTATCAGAAAAGTACATAGTTACACATTAGGTCACCTAGCCACCCATTAGCACACTATCTGCTAGGTAAAATCTCACCCTTATCGGGAAAAACCGAGTCTATGGACAAGAACACGCACCATTTAGTGGAAACCATCAGAAACTTCCAACCAAACCACGAACAAATACTGGTAAACTTCGACATTGTGAGTATTCACAAATGTGCCTACCAATAAGGCACTAACTATCATAAGAGACAAGCTGGAAAAGGATGAAACGTTAGACGAACGCACGCAACTCTCGGTAAACACAATAATGGAACTTCTGACAATATGCATTAGAACTACATATTTCCAGGTAGAAGACAAACTCTACCAACAAGAGTTTGGGATGGCGATGGGTTCCCCACTATCACCCACAGTGAGCAATATATATATGGAAGACTTTGAACACCAAGCGATATCCGAATTCACAGAGAAACCAAGGATGTGGCTTAGATACGTGGACGATACTTTCGTAGTTTGGCAACACGGCAAGCATAAGCTAGATGAATTCCTAGATCATCTAAATAGCCGCGCACCCTCCATAAAATGTTGGAGTCGGAACAAAAACTGCCATTCCTGGATGTACTTGTACACAGGAATGACAACACTTTCACGACAAGTGTATACAGGAAACCTACCCATACGGGGAGGTACCTACACTACAACTCCTATCACCACAAAAACGTGAAGTTAGGTGTGGGAAAATGCTTGTACGATAGAGCAAAAACGATATGCTCAAAACAAGAGGACCTGAACAAAGAAAAAGAAAATATCGCTAGGACACTCAAAGAAAATGGTTATCCCGATCTAACAGCTAACCTAAACAGGGAAAGGGTAACCGAAAAAGAAGAACCTAAATATACAGCGATAATACCATATATACAAGGTACCTCAGACAAAATACGAAGGATAGGCAGCAAATACAAGATACGCACTGCCTTCAAATCGACCAGAACGCTCAGGGGAATACTAACCAAAACCAAACCATACAATGAAGATCAGAATTCCAAGAATTGTGTATATAACCTACCATGCGAATGCGGCAGAGCATACATTGGAGAGAGCAGTAGACCACAGGAACACAAGAACAACGTCCGCAAGGGCGAAATAGAAAGATCAAGAATCACCGAACATGTCTGGAACGAAGACCACCACATCCAATGGGATAACATACAGATAGTGGCAAAGGACGAGAACACAACTCGTCGAAAATTCAAAGAAGCCACATACATAGCACTAGCAGAAAATCCAATAAGCCAAGCTAGTGTAGAAATGAAACCCATATGGATTCCAATAATTCGCGAAGAGCTTAAGCGCAATACACCTGCGCAAGAAGTTACTGCGCAACATGCGCAATAAACTTCTGCGCAACCACGTTAAAGTTTAATATATATATATATATATATATATATATATATATATATGTATGTATATATATATATATATATATATATATATATATATATATATATATACATATTGGATTACTCCGTGGCTCAGTGGCAAAGGTGTCAGACTAGTAAGTGAAAGGTACCAGGTTCGAATCTAAGAGTAGTCAAGTGCTTGGGGAAAAAATTATATATAATATATGAATTCGACTCAAGTGCGAAAACAGTCCTTCTCAGGACTAAGCCTGATGACGAAGCAGAGTCCGCTTCCGAAACGTCGCGCTCAAAAAGCATAAACTGTGAAAATAGGCCGATCAACTCCACTAATTAGGTTCTGCTTTATACAGAATTTGTATTTTCGGACGATTTCACTTGGGAGTTTGTATTAGCGCACTCGGTATATTATATAAATTCAAAACCCAATTCTGACCGAAAAGTAAATATACGCATTCAAAAATGTTGCCTTGATGCTTAAAATTTTAATGAGCGTTACACTTTACATTTCCGTGATTTAACAATCTGGTCCTGATTATATATTAACCTTATTATAATCACTATACAGAGTGGGCCATCGAAAACGAAACAGACTAGTTTGTGGCTAGGAAAATAAGATCTAGTGAAAACGCTCAGACAGGTCAATTTTATTTTCGAGGGGGACAACTTTTGCAATAATTTTCATTTTAAAATTATTTCACCCCTTTGCGCTATGATAACAACCCTAAGATTTTGAATAGGGAAGATAGAGAAAGTGATACCTCATTTGAAAAGTCTTGCTTTCCTGAAACTATTGCATAAATTTTTTTGATTTTCTATCGATTAGTTTAGAAGTTATTTAACCTCAAAGTTACAAAAACTTGCTTTGCTAAAGCTCAGAAAAACAAACTTTAAAAGTCGATTGTTTGTGAAAAAATATTAAAAGTAAACCAGAAATCAACAGTTTTATTGCTTTTATGTAATTTACGTTAGAAAAAGTGAGAATTGCTTACGTTAAATTAGATTATAAACTAATAAAATTTGTGTGTTAAACTAACGCATCGTTTCGCAATCTTACTTAATTTGTACGCCAATTGAAAAAGCTGTGTTGATCTTTTCAAACATAGTTTTCTGGATATTCACACAATGAACAATAAATTTATCATTTTACTATTACTATTAATACTAATTGAGTACACCGCAACTCAACTCTGATTAAACCTATGGTTTTAGAAATGCAGGTCAGAAAAAAAGCGATTGTAATTGGTGTTGGCTATAAAACCTAATTAAAATTTTGTGCAAGTGTTGCGGAAAAATTCACATGTTGCCCGTTGAATATTAGCGTTGAAGTTACTGGTTCTCCTGGATGTACTTCACAACGGCCGTAATTCACAAGTGGTGTGAAATTGAATAGATGAACAACTTTTGCTCATTTTTCGTAGATGTTCATTCGGCAACATTATCCTGCGCTCAATCTTTCTTGTGAGAAATATCTTATCATTTGATTTTTGTACAATCTAAGTATTTTGCGCAGGCGCAATGTACAGATTGAATATTGAGAGCGGAATTCAACATTGGCGTACAAATCAACTGCTCTCTTTCGTTTATCGCAATATCACAATTTGACGATTCAAAACATTATGGACAGATTGCAGGTGTTCGGTTTGCTTGCAAACTGCATTACTTTGTTGTACACGTGTGTTTTATAAACAACCTCTTCACGTTTAAACAAAGTTATTTGAGGATTATTATTATTATTTGTGTTCTTGTAGACTAATAAACCATTTCGTGTTTCTGTTTGAGTTTTATCTTAAACGTAGAAGTATTTTATTAGTTTTTGTACATCGTATCCAATTATTTTGATAAACTTCGTTAAACATAATGACTTATACTATCGAAGAAAGAGTTGAAATAATAAGTTTTTTCTTCAAGAACGACGAATGTGGCAACCGTACTGCTGAAATTTTTAATAACCGGCACCCGAACAGGAATATTTGCAGAAAGTACGTCCTAGAGTTAGCTGCAAAATTTCGTAGAACTGGATCCGTAGCTAATAAGAAACGAAATGTTGCTGGTGAATATCCGTTAGGAATGAGGCTACTGAAATTGAGGTGTTAGGACAAATTGCTGCCGATCCTACAATAAGCACCAGAAAATTGACTAATGTGACCAATATTGCAAGAACAACCATTCGGCGAATATTAGAACACCACAAATTTCATCCTTACAAAATTCGACTAGTGCAGCAATTAAATGAAGATGATTATGATCGCCGTCTCGAGTTTTGCGAAGTTATAACTACTCGAATGGCTGTTGATGCAAATTTTTTATTTAATGTTTGTTTTTCGGATGAGTGCACCTTTTTTTTTAATTCTACAGTTAATCGACATAACTGTCGCTATTGGGCAGATAATAGCCCAGCAATTTACCAAGAAATTCACACTCAAACTCCTCAAAAATTGAATGTGTGAGCTGGCATTTTTGGAGATCGTGTGGTTGGTCCTATTTTTCTAGACGGAAATTTAACCGGAGAAAAATATTTAGAGCTACTTTAAAATTTGGTTCATCCCTTACTTGTTGACATTGTTGAACATAATGACCATTATGAGGAAGAAAAATTTATGTTTCAACAAGATGGCGCTCCTCCGCACTACAATCAGCAAGTAAGAGAATTTTTAGATGCGCAATTTACAAGACAATGGATTGGGCGAAGAGGAGCTATAGAGTGGCCAGCTAGATCTCCTGATTTAACTCCTTTAGATTTTTTTTTTATGGGGCCATTTAACGAACAAAATCTATAAAACTGAACCCCAGTCTTTGGTAGAACTGCGGCGACGTATTCTAGAAGAATGTCGCTTATTAACTGCTGACATGCTGCAAAACGTCAGAACCCGTTTTGAGCAAAATTTGTATTATTGTATTGAGCACTTAATTCATTAAGCAAGTTTTTTAGTAATTATTGGATACTTATTTATTTTATTAATAATTAAATGCGATAAACGTAATACAATTGCTTTATTTTTCAGACCTGCATTTCTAAAACCATAGGTTTAATCAGAGTTGAGTTGCGGTGTACTCAATTAGTATTAATAGTAATAGTAAAATGATAAATTTATTGTTCATTGTGTGAATATCCAGAAAACTATGTTTGAAAAGATCAACACAGCTTTTTCAATTGGCGTACAAATTAAGTAAGATTGCGAAACGATGCGTTAGTTTAACACACAAATTTTATTAGTTTATAATCTAATTTAACGTAAGCAATTCTCATTTTTTCTAACGTAAATTACATAAAAGCAATAAAACTGTTGATTTCTGGTTTACTTTTAATATTTTTTCACAAACAATCGACTTTTAAAGTTTGTTTTTCTGAGCTTTAGCAAAGCAAGTTTTTGTAACTTTGAGGTTAAATAACTTCTAAACTAATCGATAGAAAATCAAAAAAATTTATGCAATAGTTTCAGGAAAGCAAGACCTTTCAAATGAGGTATCACTTTCTCTATCTTCCCTATTCAAAATCTTAGGGTTGTTATCATAGCGCAAAGGAGTGAAATAATTTTAAAATGAAAATTATTGCAAAAGTTGTCCCCCTCGAAAATAAAATTGACCTGTCTGAGCGTTTTCACCAGATCTTATTTTCCTAGCCACAAACTAGTGTTTCGTTTTCGATGGCCCACTCTGTATATTTAAAGCACGTGAGTGACGATTCTGTTACTCCAAAAAGGTCATTACATTTGACTAAAATTCAAAAGTTTAAGTTTTAAGAATATACAGTTGATTAGTAACTGTACTAATATTTTAACTTTAGGAAAATGCCATTAATGGGGAGAATAATATATAATAAAAATAAAATTGGTAGTAATTTTGTAATAAAAAGAACATATTTTTATTGATCAAAGAATTAATTTTTTCCAAAATATAATTAAATATTAACATTGAAAACTAAGAATTATGTAATTAATTATTAAATATTTTCCAATCCAATACTTTTCTTACATATTTTGAGTAAATTAACTGTGGAGGAGTTAAAAAAGATTTCTAACTCTGATATTTACATTATTAGTTGAATTTATAAGCAAGGACAATTTATTTAAAACTAAGCGATCGACGCATTTAAAGAAGGTTTGCCCTTGTCTTAACTTATGGACAAAATGCTTACAATGCTATATGTTCAATTGCGGCAGTTAGTGCATATTTTGCAAAATTGCTATCCCCAAAATACCTTTAAAATAAATTAATGTTGTTTTTAGTAATCAAAACGTGACTGATTATAAATCAATTGAACATAAACATAATTTGTCAAGAATTTTTAGGAAAATAACTTTTAGTTTGTGAATTCTATACATTTTCTTTCATTAATTTGAATTAAAAAATTCCAACCAGTAAATTATTATTTCCTTTAATCGAATTCCATCTTTAATTAATTATTTATTAACTACTACTGTTAAAACTATTTTTAGAGTAAGGTACTGTTTTATTCATTATACAACACTATAATTTCTTTCAGCTTGATAAAACGACGGCCGTCGCACTTTATTGGAATAATAAATATCAGCTCTATGAAATTATATACCTAAAGTAAATTTAAGGTTTCTCCTAACTATTCTATTACGCTTAAAATAAATTTGAGGTAATCACCCGTGAAGCTACTGATTAATGTTAATTACCGTATTATTCAAGTAGAAGCTAATCGATTCCAATTTAATTTACAATATGTGAAATGATCATTAATTCAATATTATAGCTACCATAAAATGCACAGAAATGGAAAAAATGGGAACTTCACTCTTCTACATCAAAATGTAAAAGAATTTAGTTCTGAATGGAGAACGATGTAATAACTGCACATTCTGATTAAAAAAATTACGTATAAAGGGAATAAACCAGCTGATTGCTTTTTTTCTTTAGATTCTAAAATGTATTGTTTGCTACAACAAAATCGTTCTAATTTCCGGATCACGAAATAACTACGTTGTAACTAGTCAGTGACAGCATAGAGTAAATAAATTTTTGAGATGGCGTAACATGGGAATGCTTTGACTCAAGGGTATACTTTGAACCAAACTCAATTATTTTGAAATTCCAAAGTTCCGATGTCATAAGAGAGCGTATGTCTGTTATAGCTCCGTTGCGTTGAATCGCGATCTCGTTAGTAAGAATACAGCCAGAGTGGAACCGAACTGATAATTTTGTTTCGAATGATTTCTGATTGTACTAGTTTATCATAATTTTGGAAAGCTTTACAGATCATTAAAGAGAAAGTTGGTAAAATCAGTTAAACTTTTTTTATATTTATGCGTTTAAAAAGCACACTGATGTACTTACTAAAATTTTTAAAAGCTTTTATTATGAACTATTGTCTGTCAAACTCAAAGTGTAGCTTTGACCACGAGTTGCAAATCGATCAAGTTACCTCACCACAAGAATTTTAGTTTTATTTCACACAAAAAATTTTTTTTTCTAGAAAATGCAGCGTACGCATACACGTATTATCGAGAACACGGCAACATCGTGACGAATCATTTGGGAGTGCATTTGCATATAGTGGTAAATGGAACATTCAGTATCCACGAGAAATGAAACAACTGAAATTCCTTTTCAATAGATAATAATACAAAAGCAATCGTGAGCGTTTCCCAAACCGCCGAACATTTTCACAAAAGACCTTAATTTTTGAAAATTAGAATGAAGGCCATAAAAAAAAATTGTTCTCATGATTAATAATAATTGTCATGGAGTAAAATGGATGCAGTCTTTCCGAAAGATAAAAGAATTGTGGGCAGCGGCTAGCCGCTAACATAAAAAATGTAGAGTACTCTTAGCCACACTCTGGCGGTTTATTCAAAATTCAGAAAAAGATTTTCCAGATTTAACTGCGAAGATTCAAATGTGCCCCATGACCCTGGGAAGAAGCAAGAATTGTACCAGCGGCGTGCTGTCAAATATCCCGAAAAAGTAATAAACCATTCGTGCTATGTGGTGCAGCCGATGGCATATTATTACCACCCTATGTTACACGTGATAAGCCATGTTATAATTTAGGGACTTGGTACAACTATACAGTTAGTGAATGGATGCCCATATATTTCAGGATTGGACCAAAACCAAGAAGGTAGAAATGTTTTCATTGGGGACAACCTATCTTTCCAAACACCGGGTGCGCCATTAGTATGTCGAAGTACCATATATCCGTTATTATAGACGATATCAAATAAAGTTATTTGCAAAAATTATAGGCAACTTCAAACTTATAAAATTATTTTCGTATTTACAAGGTGTTACATATTACAAGGGTTAACCTAACATACTTTTTTTTAATGGACACCCAATATATTACTACAAATTTAGATTAAGCTCATCTCCTATATATTTCCAATAGACAGTTTCCTTACGTTATACAGGGTATTTTAAAATTTATAGTCAATTGCATACGAAAATCATTCTCATTTCAACCTCCTGTATAACCTAGACAGAACAACTTGACATAACTTTACTGAGAGAATGTATGAAAAATTGTTTATTACAAAGAACGAGTGAAATCCTACTCGAGACAACCCGAGAAAATACGTTTTCATCGTACAGGTTCAGTAGTTTATCCAAAAAAGGAACAAAACATGTAGTTAACGAGCAAAATGAATTTAACGTGACGCTTGAAGTTATGCAAATCCACATGTTAGTACATGTGCAATCTCGCGCCAACACGATGTTAGTAACACATCCGCCCAAAGAGTGTTTGGGGCGGTATAGTTGGAGATTTAATAATTGGACCACATTTTTTCGATGGAATAGTGAATGGTCTGGTTTATTTGGACTTTTTTGAAAATTATTTACCGTTACTGTTAGCAAACGTTCTTCTTAACATTCGTCAAAGAATGTGGTCGTTACACAATGGAGCTCCGGTACATTACACTAGATTAATTCATAATCATCTTAATACTCATTTTCCTGACAGATGGGTGGGAAGAGGGGGACCCAATGATTTCTTAATGTGGGGTTATGTGAAAAACCTTGCGTATCAAATACCTCCAACGACACAAGTTGATATGAGGAACACAAGAATTCAAGAGTATTAATCTAGAAATGTTAAGGTAAGTCGATGATTTGAAGATCGACTGCAATGTTGTATTGATGTTTTCGGTGGACTTTTTGAACATTTATAATGAAATTAATTTTGTCTTAACAACTGATGTCCACGGCTAACTTTGTTATAATAGAAATTATTTAAAAAATCCCTTTCTGTTATTAATTTGAAAATATCTCAGAAATTAATGATTTTATTTCCTTTTTAAGAAAATATACGGGGTGATTCATTAGAAATTAATGATTTTAACTATAGGGAGTGCTTAATAAAAATTATAGGATGTAAAGTGTATTTTCACAAAAAAAAAAAAACGGGGCGATTCATTTACAAAGAAGAGAAAATCGTGTGTTCGCCCTACATTAAATTGCTGCAATATTATAAAAATAGCATTTTCTCTTAAAATTGGACCAATGCCAGAAAGTTAATGTTAGATTATTCTGTCTAAGGTATACAGGACGTTGAAATGAGAATGATTCTCGTACATAATTGACCATAACGTTTTGAAATACCCTATATAACGTAAGGAAACCCTATATTGGAAGTGTGGGGGAGCTGAGCTTAATATAAATTTGTCATAATATATAGGGTAACCCATTAAAAAAAAAAGTATGTTCAGTTCACCCTCGTAATATCTAACACCTTTCAAATACGATAATAATTCTACAATGTTAAGTTTGAAGTTGCCCATAATTTTTGCAAACAACTATTTGATATCGTGTATAATAATAAATATATCGTGCTTCGACGCACTAATGGCTTACCCTGTAGATGTGTGTACTAAAAATAATGACTACTTTACCTGTTTAGTCCCAAAAATACAATAACCACGTAATAATCAAGCAAAACAGTATTACCTAGCTAGCGAGGAAATTAGAGCACTTGGATTGCGTGGTCAAAAGATTTATTATTTGTACTGGACTAGTGTAAATGGTGATTTGAGTACCCAGTAGATAATTCGTTTATTCAGTAGATAAAAATGTGTAAAATTTTAAATAAACGTCAACCAGTTGGTTTATTCAATAAATATAAATATCTGGTGTGCGGCAATACAAGACCTTCAAACCTACAAAGTGGAAATTAAAAGAAATGAGCACATACATTCTTCCGCATAATTATACAACCTCTATGTAATACGTTCATAGTAAATAATAAAGATAAGCAACGTCGTAAAAACAATAAATCATATGTGTACAGGGTTGTTCATTTTCGATGTTTTCTTATGGGAGTACCCTTTCTATTACACATAGACAAAAACTAATATGGGGTCCCTGTGCTCGATTTTTGTGTTAATTAAGATCCAATAGTCATAATCAAGATATCTCTGACCGTTAATGGGCAATTAGGCAAAATTTAAAAAATGGCGATTTTGAAAAACTTGAATAACTTTTTTATTTCTAAATGTATCGACAAACTGTAAAAACATTCTTAAGGCACTTTTTTAAGGAGAATCCGTTAGTGCATTCACATTTTTAATACCTCCTTAATTTAAAAGATATTGCATTAAGCTGTATTTTTTTTATATGGAAACCATAGTTGGCTATGACATTTTTTTTGTGCTTTTAAAAATATATAACTTCTATGCTATTTTAATAATTAATTGATTTTTTAAGTTTTTCTTTTTACGTTTTATATTAAGAATACACAGTAGGCATAGGAAGCTGAGATTTATTTAAGTAAAAACAAGTGATACTTATATGTCAAATAATAAATTACAAATTAAAAGTGTGGAACAAAGTGATCTTGGAATTTAGTTATTAACATGCCTAATTATACAAATTCAGAAAAAAATGCGTGTTAAAGTGTTTTATATTATCCGAAGGTGATAAGAATGTGGCATCGGAATTATATTTACAAGATTTTCCTGAAATTAAAATTAAAAATATTTTTGAACGGTATAGTTAATAGAAATTAAAAGCAATATCTTAATTAATTTTAGGTTACAGAAAAATTTAATTGAATTCGGTTCTTTTAAAAATCCCATGCCAAAAACTTATTCTAAACGAAATTCTGAAGAAAAATCAATGGTCGTCTTAGGACAAGTCGAAGCAGAGCCAACAACTTCATCAAGACAAATGGTTAATCTAGGCGTGTCTCGAAGCAAAGCCCTTCGAATTTTAAAGAAACACAAATACCATTGCTATAGATTTCGGAAAGAACATTTTTCGACTATAGACGACAGAAGGCGGCGTACTGAGTGTTGTAACTGGTATATAAGTCAGTGCCAAAATATACCTAATTTTTCAAACTCTATTGCATGGTCAGACGAGGCGCATATCAGTAATGATGGTATTTTTAATAATCACAATTTACCTTACTGGCAGATACTAACGCTCATGTTAGTGTTGTCCGCAGGAGGCAGGGGAAATTTGGAATAAATGTGTGGTGCTGCTCTAAAAACGGACTTTTTTATTATCACATGTATGAATGAACATTAAACTCAATGAAATATCTCGATATTATACGAATTCATTTGGAGGGATTTCTAGAGAGTCTTCCTTTAGCACAATATTGCAATGTAATATTTCTGCAAGACGGAGCTCCCGCACATAATTCCCGTGTAGTTAGTGACTACTTAAATTTACGTTTTTCTAATAGCTGGATGGAAACGACAGCACCAATATTGTGATCTGCTCGTTCACCCGATCTTTCGCCTCTAGATTTCTTCTTATGGGGTTTTTTGAAAAATATGATATACAAAAGAACTAATAATACTGTGAATGAGTTATAAGTAAGTGTTCGTGTGGCTTTTACACAATTAACACCATTATCTATACATAACTCTATAAATTCAATTATAAGACGATGCGAAGTCTGCATCCAAAAAGAGGGCGCACAGTTTGAAAAATATTTGTAGTTTTAGTGTGTTTTTTTATATTGATATTTTGTGTTCATATTTTTGTTCTAGGTGTTTACATACGTATAAAAATTGATTTGCTGTTAGTTTTTCATAATTTCTGATGATGTTATATTGTTTATTTTCACTTCATTTCAATTTCCATTTGAAGTTTTTTGATAATTTTATATTCAATCTTTAGATTTTATAATTTGTTACCATTCCACAAGAACAACATTACAATTAAACTTATTTGAATTACAAAATGTCTCTAAAACATTTTACTGAAAGTGAAATTTCTTTTTTGAGTAGAATATCTTCATTCAATTTCATATCTGGTTTTCTAAGCCAACTGTTATCCTTAATAAATATACCAATTAAGAAAAACTTAAAAAATCAATTAATTATTAAAATAGCATAGAGGTGTTATATATTTTTAAAAAGTACAAAAAAATTTGCATTTAAAAATGTCATAGCCAACTATGGTTTCCATATAAAAAAATACAACTTTAAGTTATATCTTTTTAAATTAAGGAGGTATTAAAAATGTGAATGCACTAACGGATCTACTTAAAAAAGTACCTTAAGAACGTTTTGACAGTGTGTCGATACATTTAGAAATAAAAAAGTTATTCAAGTTTTTCAAAATCGCCATTTTT
Source organism: Vesta saturnalis (assembly GCA_036346205.1). Taxonomy (NCBI): domain Eukaryota; kingdom Metazoa; phylum Arthropoda; class Insecta; order Coleoptera; family Lampyridae; genus Vesta; species Vesta saturnalis. The sequence continues at coordinate 514,867 of JARFJB010001939.1, read as the reverse complement.
TCAATTTTGGCTAATTGCGCAATAACGGTCAGAGATATCTTGATTATGGATCTTAATTAACACCAAAATCGAGCACAAGGACCCCATATGACTTTTTGTCTATCTATAATAGAAAGGGTACTTCCCATAAGAAAACGTCGAAAATGAACCACCCTGTACAAGTAAAAACCCCACATTAATATGTGTATTGCAACTAAACTTGAATAATTCACAAAATTAATATAAATCGGAGGCTTATTATCATGAGTGAAATCTACTTGAACGTAGTAAAATACTTTAAAGAGGTTAAAAACTTATAAATACATAAAATACGTATCTTTTGGGCATCTAATCATTTATTTTTATTATTTTTTGTTACAAATAAATAATAATAGTTTTAAAAAAGTAACTACAATATCAAATCAATATACGAAATCTGAAAACGCAAATATGAACCTCCTATAACAATTCGAGAACGTATATGAAAAAAGTTAACTACAGAATCTAATTTTATGTTAGTAAACATTATTATTGAACAGTCTTGAAAATGACAAATCAGAACACCCTCTAACGGGCAAAATTTTTACAAGATTTCAAATCTTAGTGTTTTATCATATTATAAATCCAGTTAACTTAGATATTCCAACGAATTCTTCATATGAGATCGTGAGTTGTTCTTAACGTTTACTAGCAGTTAAATGTTTTAACGTGTATTTTTTTCTTCTAAAATACAAAGAAAAATGAATTTCACAAATGAAAAATACGCTAAGTTTAATTCTGTTTACGGTTTTGGTAACGCAAAGGCTCTTGACGCTTGCAATGAATCAGCGGAGATATCGAAATAGAAGAGAATGTGGAATCGGCAAACATATTCAAGTTGGTCGTAATAGAAATCGTACAGAAGAAGAAGAGCAAGTAATAGATACTGTACTGAACAAACCGGCAATTAGTACTGGTTGAATACCGTTTGACTTTTTAACAGAGGCTTTTAGAACAGCAAAATCAGGATCCACAATTTATCCGGAAGCCTTATGGTCCGGTTATTATTTTAATCCAAGGTCTCCCTGAAAGGGTAATTGTTAATTCATATTTGGAAGTTTTTGAAAATCAAATAGAATGTGGTATCAACATGACAGGGCAGCACCGCATATTAGAGGAATTATCGTTGAATGGTTGAATAAAAATTTGTATAGGCATAAACGGTCCGTTCATTGGTCTGCAAGGTCTCCTCATCTAAACCCCTTTAAAAATTACGTAGAAAATAAGGAATAGAATGTGGTATTAACATGATAGGGCACCACAGCATAATAGAAGAACTATCGTTGAATGGTTGAATAATAATTTTAATAATAGGTGAAATGGTATAAATGCTCCATGCAATGGCCTGCAAGGTCTCCTTATCTGAACCCCTATGATGTTTATCTCTACGGTCATTTAAAACAAATTGTTTATGCTGCAGAAATAGATACGGTTGAATACTTGCAATAAAGAATTAATGATGCAGTACAACACATTGAAGCCACAACAAATTTTGAAGCGGTTAGAAGAAAGAAAATTGTGGCACTTTGAACATTTGTTGCAACTTTTTTCGCTACTTATTTATGGCAAACAATAAAATATGAAAGTTAAGTTGATTTATAGTGTGATAAAACGCAAACAATTTAAAATTATAAACTGAAATATCTCCTAAAATATTTTGAAAAAAAAAGTATTCTTACTTCTCGACTTAAAATCATAAATTGTCCAGTATAATTAATATCTCAATCTGAATAACTATACACTGCATATTTAAATTACGAGAGTAAGGTTGAATGGAATATGGTTCCAACTACTCTCACTGGCACAAGTTACAAAGATTTTCCATAATCACAAGTTCTGCTAGTTGGCTAATTTTACTACAGAAATAAATAAATACGGTCGGTGTATGTTAACCATATTATTGTTTTTGACGTTTGTTGCGTGATAATAACCATGTGATAATTTTAAACAATTAGCACCTTCCGGTTGGGAATTGCTTCAATATTATTTAGTTTTATCGCTTATATCTTTACCATCTAAACATTTTTTGTTTATGGTATGAATACCCAACAATTTTATAAGAAAACTTACTGTTTCCTAACGAGGTACGGATGCGCTACATTCTTTTGCATAATTAATCATTTTAAAAGATTAGCGTCTTTCATCGGGTCCAGGGAAACGCCTCATTATTATTTTGTTTTAACTTTACCGTCTACACGTGCTGTTTGTTATAAAACAATAGGATATTAAAATTTACGGAATATGCTTCGATCTAGATGAAATTTTATAGTATACTCACTACAGTGCTTTAGTTAAGAAGATTTGCAGAAATATAAAGTTGTGCAATTATATGCAGCGAAAACCCACTGATTGATAAACGCTGGTCTGTTCCTTCAAATTTATGACATGTCAGATGGACACTCTCAAAAATGGAACCGCAAATGGTAATTGTTATCAAGTTGTTATACTATAGCGGCCTATTTTTAGTACACCTAGATAAACTTTGAAAAGATAGAATGTTATTCACAACTACTTGCAGGAAGTACTTTATAAGAAAAAAAGATACTTCATAGTATGTACACATAGATAACGATACGGAAAGCTTGAATAAAAGTAACCTGCTATCCAACGTATCTAATGTGAAACGCTGCAATTAATTTTACCTTAGTTTTAATCAACTCATTCAGCTGTTACCAGAGATATACACAAACCTACGTAATACACAACTTCTACGCAAGGCCTTGGATTTATTTAATGAAATCTTATCTTACTATTTTATAGTGTTACATTCTTGATTTTTTCATTCATTCAAGATACACAAAGCAAGGAGTGGAATCCAATTAAAAAGATAAAAGAGAAATCGAAATGTTATTTCAAAATAATGAAAATAGATGGACAGTACATATAAGATCGGTTTTATCTGAAACCCTAAGTACTGTACTGGTATTGTGAGACAAATTAAACAGTGTATAGATTTACAATACTTAGCGTTTTCTGTTTCTATATATCAAAAATTTGTTTCATCTTAAAACATTTGTAAAAAATTTGATTACTACTGAGGGCGATAACTGTAAGTGTTATCGAAACGTTAAGATTTGCATAAACATAAATACAAAAATACACCATTAAAAAACCCAAAAAGCTAAGTATTTTAAATATGTGCAATAGTGGTGAAAGTTTACATTTTCTGTGTATAGATTTAATAACAGAATTTATGAAAACTTTAACTTGACAGCAATTAAGACAGTTTTAAATATAATCTTAAAACTTAGAGTGGTATAGAAATAAGATACTAAAGTTTGCTAGTTTCGAACACAATTTCTTGGTGTGGGAAGATCTAATTCTCATTTTATTCAGAGAAACGCAGGTTTTGCTAATATAAAGCGCTTTGTTTGTTTGTTCAATATTATAATAACTACAAAATTAAAAAAAAAACGCCTAAGATCGATGCCAGATGTTATATTCAATTTGGATCATCGCCTGTAGACTATTTATTCAGAAACAGACAATTCTACTTTTTAAAAATCTAAAACAGTAGGATTTAAATTTAAAAAAAAGTTAAACAAACAATAAATCCTGCTACGTTTTTAGAGACATATCTCAAGATACGGTATCGCGATACCGTCTCTTGATGCATATCTCACCGTATGGAGGAGTGTCGCATATGGTCTCACGCTGTCTCGATACAGATCTCGGTATCCCGTCGATTACGGGAGACGCGATACCGAAACGGAGACATGTCGCAAATTGTCTCTGAGTACGTACGGTGATCTCGCAATATATCCCTTATATTTGCGAAGAAAGCGTAATATGGTCAAGGGTAACACATATCGTACGTTTTGAGAAGATTTTTTAGAACGCTACAAACAATTTCCTGGTTTGTGGAATTCAAAAAGTGATTCTTATAGTGATAAACATGTGAAAGGCAATACCTATGAACAATTGATAGAATTCTGCAAACTTAGGTATCCAGAAGCAAACAAGGATTATGTAACGAAGAAAATTCATAATTTCTGTTGCGCATATAGAAGAGAATTAAATAAAATTCGCAAATCCAAAAGAACTGGCTCGGGCACAGATGATTTATATGTTTCCACTTTATGGTATTTTATAATTTTAAGCTTTCTATATGACATGACGGTGAGATTCCAAGACCTGGAATTTCAAATTGGGATGAAGACACTAGTAATGCAAGTAGTACATCAGTTAGTTACTTATGTTTATTATGTTATTCTACATTGTAATATTTCTGGATCAACATTATTTTATTTTACGACCACATCGAAATATTTTTTTATATTAATTATTTGTTCTATAAAATGCAATAACATCCTGAAAAGGCAGCACTCGGTCCTCGTTATTAAAAAAATATTTATATGCTTCTCTTACTTATTTTGCTGTCATTGTTGAACCTCTGGGTGTTCTTTGTAAAGGAATAAATGCTTCAGTTTCTTGACGCCATTCTCCTGGGCGAAAATGGTTAGCAAGAGTATCTTCTAAATCGACAGAAGATGGTGATAAGTAGGTATTAGGAGAATTACATATTAAATAATTATGTAGAACGCAACTAGATAAAACAATAGGATCACAATTTTTTACATTCGGGGCAATTTCAGTTCGAAGAACTCTAAAGCGGGATGCCATGATGCCACAGGCATTCTCTTTTACCCTTCGTGCACGCGATAGCCGATAATTGACAATTTTTTCTTCTCTGCTTAGACCTATATCTGCGTATGGTTTCATTAAATTTACCATCAATGTAAATGCTTCGTCGCTTATAAATGTAAATGGTAAAGGATAGCCACATCTTTCAGGGGCAGTTTGTTGTGGCAAATTTAAACTGTTACATTCAAGTTTATCATAGAATCCAATTGAATTAAGAATTCCTCCATCTGACACCTTTCCGTTGGTATCGGTGTGCACCATGATAAATGCATAATTGGCATTTGCAATTGCAAATAAAATGACACTAAACCTTCCTTTATAGTTGTGATAATATGACCCACTGTTTATTGGCTTTACTATATTTATGTACTTCCCGTCTATTGCACTGCGACATCTATAAAACTGCCACTTCTCTCTAAAATCGTTTGCTATTATCTGCCATTTTTGTTCACTTTTTGGAAACTGAAACAAAATAAAAGAGCATAACAATTTATCATAAAGTCAAGCTTTCAATGACTCTTAAAAAATTATTATTTTTAGGAGAATAGGAACCATGGTACTGAAACCCCTGACGATCCCTCTGAATCGATCCTTTCTCCTGCTTTACCACGAGATGAAAGTGAATCACGCCCAGAATCACAAGCTTCTATATCTGATACGTCTTTACTCTCCAGCATCTACGTCATCACACCCATCTACATCTACTCTTAGGATACCACGAAAAAGAAATCGATCGTTGGAAGCGAGTCAAAAGGAGCTAATAGCGTTAGCAAATTAAATTTTACAGGGATGGGCCACCAATGATAAAAAAGAATGCAACAACGATGATCCTTGCATTATAACTGGAAAGAAAATTGCTGCTGATTTAAAGCAAATGTCTGATATGCAAAGAATGCTAGCAGACAAAATTATAAATGATGTGTTTTTATGGAAAAGCGGGACTTTTACAAATGGGACATTCGTTCACGTTGCACCAGTCATCGTTTTTCAATCAAATCCTTATGCATCTGCATCCACAGCAGGTCCTGATGTAAGAAATCGACAGATCCAAGTATACAACAGTCAGCCCTCTACGTTTCCTACAACTGACACTACACTTCCGCAACTCCAGCCATGTTATTAATTCAATGTACTCCCAGAAAGTCAATCATCTCTACAACCTAACGCAAATGTTCCTGAGAATACAAACCAGCTACATAACAATAAGCAGTCTTCACTTTTAATCGATCTACAACCCTTTCTAAATTTAAACTATTAAAATAAATATAACTACGCTGTCTTTTAATACATGTGAATATTGTTTTATCTTATAATTCTCTTTAGATATTTATTTTTTAATTTCCTGTAAATAGCCCAACAAGTTTCTGGAATAATCTCGCTAAGAGCCTGCGGTGAAATAATTGCAGAAAACTTAAAATCCGCGTAACTCCGACCCGTTGCCAAATATCTTCAAGTTACTGCAAGTGTTTCTTCGGCAGTGATTGCTTTTTTTAACCTGGTATCTTGTTTTTCTATATCTGGTCGAATAACTTCAAGCAAGGAATAAAATGTATCTCCTTTTCTTCTTCTTGATTAAACAAACACTAATAATACTCATTGTAAGAATTTTTTACGCGAAGGAGCCATCGTGTTGCTTCAAGAAGTTTGTACGTCACAATGTTCATCATACATACCGCAGAGTATGTATGGATGCAAGGACTTGAGACATACCTCCCGATACGGTATCAAGAGACCGTCTTTTGAGGTGTATCTAAGTCTGTAGCAGGCTTTATTGGGAAGAAAATTTCTTATCTATTGTCAGTTTTCAAAATAATTACCACACAACACATAAAATACAAAAAAAAGCTTTATTGTGAAGGTCAAGCTATTATTAAATCCCCAAACAGCCACTGTTGGCTCTGCCTGATTTCGCGGGTAAACTTTAAACTGACAGAACACGTGTCAACTGTACTTTGTTGTTTGTGACTTCTTAAGCAACGAGTAGTTAGTAGTGTGTGTGTTTTTTAGTGTTTACACCGTGACAAAGAATTTTGAAACTATTGACAATATTCTTAGCTATAATTAAAAATTATTATTAATTTTATTAAATACATAAATAAAAAGTTTACCTCAAGTAGGATTTGAACCTACGACCTGTACTTTGCTAGAGTAACGCGCTAACCAACTGCGCTATCGAGATTCAAGCCCAAATCGATGTAAATTTTATCTTTATGTATGTAGAATTGATGTAAATTCTAAATATAATGAGATTAAAATCAAATTACTTATATTAGTGGAATGTGAGCCTGCAATATCGCAAGGATACACACATACCAAAACAACTTGACTAATATTAATTTATTACCAGTTTTGTTATGAACGAATAAGTTAAAAGGTAAATATGTAATTAAAAATGATTATTAATTTTATTAAATACATAAATAAAAAGTTTACCTCGAGTAGGATTTGAACCTACGACCTGTACTTTGCTAGAGTACCGCGCTAACCAACTGCGCTATCGAGATTTAAGCCCCAATCGATGTAAATTTTGTCTTTATGTATGTAGAACTGATGTAAATTCTAAATATAATGAGATTACAATCAAATTACTTATATTAGTGGAATGTGAGCCTGCAATATCGCAAGAATTCACACATACCAAAGCAACTTGACTAATATTAATTTATTATCAGTTTTGTTATGACCGAATAAGTTAAAAGGTAAATATGTAATTAAAAATGATTATTAATTTTATTAAATACATAAATAAAAAGTTTACCTCGAGTAGGATTTGAACCTACGACCTGTACTTTGCTAGAGTACCGCGCTAACCAACTACGCTACCGAGATTCAAGCCCCAATCAATGTAAATTTTGTCTTTATGTATGTAGAACTGATGTAAATTCTAAATATAATGAGATTACAATCAAATTACTTATATTAGTGGAGTGTGAGCCTGCAATATCGCAAGATTCACACTACCAAAGCACTTGATTATTACATTATATTTTTATGAACGAATAAGTTGAAAGGTAAATATGTAATTAAAATGATTATTAATTTTATAATATACATAAAAAGTTTACCTCGAGTAGATTGGAACCACGACCTGTATGCTAGAGTACCGCTAACCACTGCTATCGAGATTACAAGCCCCAATCGATGTAAATTTTGTCTTATGTATGTAGAACTGATGTAAATTCTAAATATTAATTACAATATTATTAATTTGATACTTATTCGCATAACAAAATTACCTGATAAAATAATGTATCAAGTTGTTTTGCTAGATATTGCAGGCTAACATTCCATTGAATATAAGTAAGTTCATTGTAATTCTTCATTATATTTAGAATATTAAATTCTAATTAATTAACAATTACATTTGACTTATTCGTCTAACAAACTTATAATACAATCGATAGTAGCAAGTTGTTGATATTGCAGGCTACATCCTAAAAAGTAAGTCATTGTAATTCATATATTGAATTACTCGTTTAGCATAAACAAAATTTACATCTTAATTGATATTATAAAGTCAATGTAAATTATTAATTAATTTAGAATTACATATTTACCTTTGAACTTATTCCTTCATAACAAAACTTATAATAAATTCTTAGCTATAAGTTTTATTTATTTAGAAAGTATGGATAAGTTAGTGTATTACAAAAGCAAGTGCTGTGTACCTGGATGTAAAGATAAAACTAGCCCTTGACATCGGTTTCCAAAAGATCATCCTGAAATTTTCGACATGTGGCTGCAAAACATAAATAATGTTAAGCTAAATAGTCGTACACGTGAACAAATTTATAGAAGTAACTTAGTATGCAATAGACATTTTTCACAAGACAATTTTGTCTTAGGAACAAAGCGTGGTCTCAATTGGACAGCAATTCCTACATTATTTTTATCCGGTAAACTATTTGTTTAATTAGTATTATGTTTATTCACATTCTGACTTTAGAGGAAGACTTAATTGGTACTCGTAAACTATCAGAATCACATCTTGCAGCTTCAAGTGAAAGTACCCTATCACATGGACCTTCTAGTAGTACAGCTTCTACCTTAATTTTCTATAAATACAATTAGTTAATTAGTAGACATGGTTAATTATGCACTTGTATATTGCCTCAAAATTGATTTAACAGTAATATATCATCACGAGAAATCTTTATTGTTTATATAGCAAACAAATGTAAAAGTGTACTAATAATCTCTTTTCAGAATATTCAGATGTAGCAGCAAGTGGCCACATTCTGAGAGAAGTGAATGTTACGAGGCAAGATGAATTCTCACCAAAAGCGAAGAAGTTCTATAAGAAAATAGTTACTTTGTCTAGAACGAACAAGCGCTTGAACCAACACATTCTATCTTTTAAACGAAGAATCACTGCTTTGAAAAAGCTTGCTACATCTCAACAATATGAAAAGTTACTAGGTTCTGTAAATCAGGTAACACACACATTTGTTATGTCACAAATAAGGAACCAGTATTTAACACCCAGGGCACGAAGATTTACACTGGACAAAAAACTTTTGGCATTATCTCTTTCTAAAATAAGTGGTAAAAGTTATCGCTTATTAAGAAAACTGTTTTCCTGCCATCTAGACAAACTCTTTCAAATTTATTAAACAAAATTCAATTCGAAGCAGGTATAAACAGTGAGGTTTTAAACAGTTTACAGAAAATTGTTACTGAAATGAGCAATATGGACAAATGCTGCATTTTAATTTTTGATGAAATTTCTTTATCAATGAAGGTACATTATAATATGAAAAGAGATTGCATTGATGGAGTTGAAGATTTAGGATACATACGGAAATCATCACTTGCAAGTTATGCAAATGTATTCATGGTTAAAGGTGTATATAAGCAGTGGAAACAGCCAGTGGCATTTACTGACTGATCAGGACCTATTAAAGCACAAGAATTGAAAAAAATTGTTAAGGAAATAATTCGAGCTATCCGAAAGTGCGGGTTAAATGTAATTGCTACAATATGTGATCAGGGAGCTGATAATAGGGCTACCATAGATCTACTGTTAAAAGAAACAGAAGATGAATGTTACAGACAAAACATTGGAAATACATTCTTTGGTTTTCTTGTGGATAAAACAGAAGTGATACCGATGTATGACATACCACACTTATTCAAGGGCTTAATTAATTGACAAAAAATTTGCATTTTGTTCACAATGCAGAAGTATTAATAGCCAAGTGGGATCACAACCAACAATTTTATAACCTACATACATCTGAACAAAACAGAATCTGCACAAAATTAACCGAGTATCATGTAGACAAATTAAAAATTAATAAGTTGAAAGTTTCTTGCTGTACCCAGGTTTTTAGTTATACAGTAGGCACCTTAATGGAAAGGATATCAAAATGGGGTATGTATGTAATAGGTACATATTTTTTACTTTTATGTTCAATTCTTAATATTGTAGATATTGCAGCTGAACACAAGCTTTCACCAGATACTAGTCATACTGCCGAATTAATTTTGATTTTGGATTCACTGTTTGACAGTGTGAATTCTAGTAGCCACCAGCAACTATTAAAGGGAGGACTTACTCAACATACAGAACTTTGGCAAAAAGCAATCACAATGCTGCAGTCGATGAAGTTTTTTTGTACCAACAAAAATTGGTTTGTTTCCACACCAGGTATTAACAATCTTATCTTCACATTGAGAGGCACGAGGCACTGGCACTAGACGTTCAGATCTTTCCGAAAAAGGTACTTCACAATTATTTAATGAAAATATTGAGTATAATACGATAATCCATTTAATATTATCAATAAAAAATAATTCTAGGTGCATTTCCAAAACAAGCAAAGCAGTGGGATGATTACCTCAAAAATGCTTTGAATAAACAAGAGCTCTTTCCATTCTTGGCTCGCAATGCACTCAATATTCCGAACCTACAAATTGTAACAAATATTGGAGACACAATTTATGGGACACAAAGTGAAACAAAAGTAAGGTAATTATAGCAAATTATTTATTTAATAATGAATGTTATTATTTGTAGGGTACTGCACTACACAACGTATCATGTACCGAAATGGAGGAGGCAGATGGGCCCAGACAAGGCATGTGCTCTTCGCGGCCAATTTGCATTTACTGGATGCGATCAGGTGTCGTTCTTCGCATCAAAAGGCAAACGATCAGCATGGGCAGCATGGAAAGATGATTATGGTTTTACCGAGGCATTCAAGCGCCTGGAAGCTCCTGAAGACAAACCGAGGATGAGGTTATGAAAACCTTGGAGCGGTATGTTGTAAGGCTATATGGGGCGGATGGCCAGTGCGAAGGAGTAAATGCCGCCCGAAAGGAGCTGTTCGCCACCCAGGGAAAACTCATTGGCCTTATACCCCCTACCCAGGAAGCCCTTCGACTGCACACCCTTCAAGCTGCTTATCAGGCCGGTCAAGTGCGAGGAAGGTCCGATACAATGTGCACGGATATACCTTCTCCTGATCAGTGGGGCTGGAAAATGACGTCTTCTGGAAGCCAGCCCCACTGGATCAATCAGGATAGCATCTGTAAAACCTGTAGGGAGCTCAGCTTGTGCGGCTTTTCTTCCGACTGCAGCACAAGGAGATGCAATACCTTCTCCTGATCAGTGGGGCTGGAAAATGACGTCTTCTGGATGGCAGCCCCACTGGATCAACCAGGATAGCATCTGGAAAACCTGTAGGGAGCTGAGCTTGTGCGGCTGTTCTTCCGACTGCAGCACAAGGAAATGCAGTTGCGTTCGCGCTGGAGTTCCTTGCGCCCTCTCATGAGTGCATAATTTTAAGGCAGTATTATTTTCAGGAAAGATGATTCACAGGCTGATGACAATGAGGACGAAAGTGTTATGTTGTAAATAAGACATTTTAATTATTTATTCGTTTTAATTTAATAAACGTTATTTTTTATAACCATATTGTGTTTCTTTGAAACTGTTTTTTATTGTTTTAAAACTATTTCAACATACTGAACGTTCTTCTTGTAACACGTTTTAATCTTAGAACCTTTCAAATTCAACAATTAATAATAATAATAATAATAATAATAATAATAACCTTGAAAGTTGACTCAGTTTTTGATGTCATTTTCGATATCAGCAGTGCCTTTTTACCCGAAAAAGACACCCATCTTCCCATTATTGAGAAAATTTAGAAAAATTTATACTTAGGCCCGATTTTTGAAAATGGCAGCATCTGCTGAACTATTGATCCTACAAACTTGGGATAAGTTTCAATGATTTTTTTACCCCCAAATTATGCGGAAACGACACCAAATTTGTTTCTGAGCGACAAAAATTAATTTTTGAACATTTTGAACACTTTGAACACTTTTGAACACTAAATTGAACATAGCTCGGCTCCTATGAGTCCGATTTTAGTGTGCTGCGGCTCAAAATGACCGTTAGTCCCTGTTTTAAAACTATGCAAAAAATCACGCTTTATATATTTTTTGCCATTTTTTTTTGTGTACCGCTTCGACTAATTTGTTACCGATACATATTAATATGGAAATGCTATTCATAGCTAAAAAACTCTCGTTTCCTTATGCATAATATTATTCATGTAGCTATGTACAATTACAATAAAATGGTGTAACATGGGTAGGTACATACCCAAGTTTCATTGTTTTACTACAAAAAAAGGAACAAATATAACATCGGTGGTTTGTTTTCTGTTTTAATACAGTTCCTTGTCTTAATTAAATAAAACCTTACAAAAGCTTGCTTTCGTAATTAATTTGAATTTATCTAGACTTTCTACTTTAATAAAAGTGTTTGGTAAAGATATTACTTTCATCGTTCAAATAAAATATTAAACCTTTCTTTAAAGTTAGCAATATTAGACATATATATTTGCAAATTATTTTTATGTCTAATTTTGAAATAAACCTACATCCAACAATTTGTAGCTAAATTTGTAAGATTGTTTCACATTAAATTCCTAGTCTATAAAAACTAAGTAAAATTGTTTCCAATAAATACGTAATTCACAACATGTTAAAGATTATAGTTACACGAACTGCAAATTGAATTTTTTTAAGACTTGCGATCTAGTAATTTTAGTCGTAGAATATTTTTCTAATACTCTAAAGAGCAACAAATATATTTGGATTGTTTAATGGTCTGACTGTATATTTAAGCTTAATGCTTACTAGGCTAGGAGGTTATTTAGGTAACTTTCAATGCTCACAAAAATAGCTTGTGGGCGTGTAGTACATAATATTTTGGTGCGGGCGTTATTAACAAACACAGTATTTGCAAATATTTTAAGTTATGTTAGCAGCAATAAATAGTATTGACGGACGGAAGCTCAAAAAGAAAAAAAGATGATTACTTGAAGTACAGTAGAAAAATTATAATAAATTTGCCACGTGCCTAACATACCACGTCACATAAAATTGGAAGAAGTTATTTAGCTCGACTAGTAAGTCAGTCAAACGGTCCTAAGATCGCAGAGGACTTGGGCAGGTTAGTTAGAAAGCAAGAACAAAAATTTTAGACCGAAAGATAGGGACAACAGACGAGAAACAGGCGCCACACACTCTAAAGAAAGAAAAGATAAATTATTATTTTCTATCCTGTAAAGCAACAGGACTAGCAAATAAACGAAAGTTCCCTCAGAAAGCGGAATTTATTTATAAATTTCCAAACAATGGATTCTATATGTATACATTGTGTTCATTTTAAAACTTACCACTCCCTGTAATTAAAAAACAAAACATTCAATAATTGCCGGGACAAGTCAAAGGGGTCTTGATATGTTCAAGTCTGTAACTCCTAGCAACCCCAATTTTAAAATCTGAAATGCAACTACCCCACTTGTTATACATCATTCGAAAGTGAGATTTGAAAAAGTTATGGGCCAAAAACCACTCTGTTGACAAAAACTTTATTTTATTTATTTTCTTTAATAGTTAATGTACAGTTTAAATAGGTATTTTCTTAAGTATTTAATAAACGTCAACATTGAATTATTTATTTCACGTAGTTTGAATGTTGTACAAAATCAAACTTACTCTTACACTTGTGTCCTTTTTACAACAAATTGGAATACCGATTGGCTCAATACATAAGGTTACAAAATTGCTAATACTTCAAGAACTGTACGAAGATGGCCCGGATCGAAGGATTCAATTTTGCGAAATAATGTCAGAACGGATTAATAGATCACCCAATCTACTAAAATATTTGCTTCTCCAATGAGTCTACATTTTTCCTAAATCGTCAAGTGAACAAGCAAAATTGTCGTTATTGGTCAGATGAAAATCCCTATCTATTCCGGGAAGATCATACGCAATACCCCCAGAAAATAAATGTTTGGGCAGGGATTTTAGGCAACACCATAATAGGTCCCTTATTTATAAATGGTTCTCTTACCGGGAAGATGTATCTAGATACGCTTCGGGACACAGTTGACGTACTGATCACTGAATCTTTAGAAAATCAAATAGATCAGCACGGAAATCCTTTACTCCAAGAAGACCTAATACATATTCAACAAGATGGTGCATCTGCGTACTACGCAAGACATGTACGTGATTGGTTGAATATCACATTCCCTGGTAGGTGGTAACGAAGAAGAGGGACAGTAGTATGCCCACCAAGATCTTGTAATCTCAGTCCAAATGACTTTTTCCTTTGGGGTTATCTCAAATCAGTAGTTTACAGAACAGCACCACTAAACATTCAAGATTTAAAAAATCGTATAACAGGTGCGTGTAAGACTATTAGGCTAGAAACTTTTCAAAAAGTGCGCGAAGAATTTCATCAACGTCTTTTTTATCGTTTGGAAAGAAACGGTGAATATTTTGAACAATTCATAAAATGACATACGTTTAAGCTATTTCAACTAATTTGTATTGTTTTCCTTTGAATCCTTTTTTTGATTTTTTTAATTTAAACCATACATTAACTATGAAAGAAAATAAATAAGATAAATAAAGATTTTGTCAGCAGAGTAGTTTTTGGCCCATACCTTTTTCAAATCTCACCCAATTTTCAAAAGGAACACACTGGTGTGTTGATAATGAAAGGGTCTTTCAAATGATATATAAGTGGGGTAGTTGCATTTGAGATTTTAAAATTGGGGTTGCTAGGGTTTACAGAGTTGAACATATCAAGACCTCTAAAAAGAAAATTGACGTGTCCCGGCGATTATTGAATATTTTGTTGTTTTTGAATTACTGGGGGTGGTTAAAATGAACACAGTGTGTATATATATATATATATATATATATATATATATATATATATATATATATATATATATATATATATATATATATATATATATATATATATATATAAGAGAGAGAGAGAGAGAGAGAGATGGTTAGAAATAGGCATAATAAAGGGGCTAGAGTTTATCGAGCTTAAATTCTATATAGTATACATGTTTAAATAAAATTGAAGAAGTATGCAGTTCATTATGAGAAAAAAATAGTATACGAGTGTAAAAATATGGTTTTGATGTAACAAAACAGGCTTTGTGGGGTATTCACAAGGTTGTTATATTCATAAAAGCAATGAGCTATACCAGGAGCATGTGAGAAAGGTCAACACGATTCATATTAGTGTGTACGATTAGTTTCGTTTAACATATTTAAGTAATTTCACATTTTAATCAATTTATTTAAGCATTTTAAACACGTGACAGATATTGATCACATGAAGTACGATAATTCTAATATGTAGTATAGTAATAGGTACAATGCATAAACTCTGCGAACTTTAAAAAAGGGTTATGGTACGAACACAGTACATTAGTAATTCACAGACAAAGTGTTTAAAAAGTGCATAAGAAGTGGTAGTGACTTAGAAACATAGCTAAGCACATGAACATTTGTGCAATGTGATATTTAATATATAATTACAATTTGTATACAAAAATTTACAAAAATGTGTTGACAATATGGAAATGTGACATGGCAAAATTATGAACTATTGAGTACAAATAAACATTAATTGTGTTAGAGACAGATATAAGAACATAATAGATAAACATTTCAAGTGATATAGACGTTTAAAACGCAAGTTAAAAGTAAATTTTATAAAGTTAGGTTAAGTACTATATTTAAGAATTTTACAAATTTATAGTTTTTATAGGATAAGTTAAGTTCAGAATAAATTATAAAAGCATATAATAGTAGGTCTCCCTCATTTTCACATAGAAATTAACAGTAAATATGTAATCTAAACATAAAATTAGAAAAGTTGGGTTAACTACTTAAAATTAAGGTATGAAAGTGGAAATCTTGTTAACACTAGGTAAAATGGGTTGAAATAGGTGTATTCTGATACAGTTTGTTATGTAGAATTTGAATATGTAATTAGTTTAGTTGTAAAATATAAAATTTGTTAGATATTAGTGAATTTAGGTTTTAGTTTGTCAAAATGTAAATTTTTTGAAGCGAAGTGGCGCATGTGAGGTATCTTTTTATGCAGAAAGTTGCCCTGATTCCAAATTTGTATTTAAAAAGCAAATCCGATTTGATTTGAAAAAGATATGGCATAATTTATGTTTTAGTTAATTTAACAATTTTGTATAGACCAATCAGATGCTAGGATCTTTTGTGTGCAATGTAGAAAAAAAATTGAAAATTTGGTATCCATGAGAAAAGTATAAAATGAATTGCTCCTGATTTCTCAGTCTCTTGCTTTTGTAATTTTTGTGACTAACAAGTCATAGTGCTAGTAGTGTTTTTGTTAACATGTAAGTTAAAATTTTCGTTAATATTATCGGATTTGAAACGCGATTAACGTAGAGTTCAGATTTCAGAAACAATTGTTTTAATCTATAACAATATTTAAAACTAAGGTTAGCGATTATAATTGTCGATAATATTGTAATTGTTTCATTTCGAAATCGTGTTTAATCATCGGGTGATGTGCATTTTTTATGTCAATAAAATCTTTCAGTTATTTTGGATGTGATGTTTATTTTTATAAAAGCGATGGAGATTATAAAATAAATTTAACTTAATAAAAGTGCAAGTAAATATAAAAATTTATATAAGAATAAAATATAAGTTAAACCCGAAAAATTATTAAATATTTAAACCAACATTTAAATATACAAATAAAATAAAGTGCTTGTCTGAAAGTATATGAGCATTTTACATAAGTACATCGTATTTATCACGAGGAAGATTTATCACCAGTTAATGGATTTGGATGAAGTTATGGAATATAAGCAGCAAGGCAGTATCATCGATACATGGAAAGAAGTCTACGTACAATGTTTTAATATGGAACAAGCCTAACGTGACCATTCTTTGGAAATTGCAACAACACATGTGAGTTAAATTTTTCTATCGTAACCCAACTATTGCATTGATTATTCTTTTGATGTCCTGTATTTATGTTTTTTGTTTGATTATGTATAAATATTTGTGCGACATGTATCAATATCTGAAAAGTCAATGAACCGGTGTAATTATAAAAATAATAATTTTACTTTGAACAAAATCAAAATTGTACTCACTAATTTTAGATCCTTTGGTGAAATTTTTGACAGGTTGCATTTAATTAAGTTAGTAAGGACGCAACGCATGCGTAATTTGTGCAAATTCCAACGAAGTCTGTTTCACATTGAAAGTAGTAAGTACAAATAACAATTTAATTATTTACATGAGTATTGAAATGAAATTTCTTTCGATTTCACGAAAAAGATTTGATAGAATTAAAATTTTTATAATAATAATTAAAAATTAAAGATATATTTATTTTTTTTTGCCAACAATAATTAAAAAGCAATTGAACCATATCCCCTAACATTAATAATAATAAAATGATTCTAATATCACCATAAGAAATAGTAAAATTTCGTAAGTAAACACAGATATCAATATTAACGCTGACGAGGGCAAGTCGCGATATTTTACTTGTAATAACCTCAACTTTATTAATTTATCTATACCAATAAAAGAACGTAATATCCTGTCTGGTTCGTTGAAAGATGTTTCAGATCGTAAACCTGAAAAAGGAAAATTTATATCTACATACAACCCGCCATAGTTGACTTCAGACAGGTAAAAATCAAACTTGCCTTTCGTTTTAGAATAGCAAAACACAACCCCCTTTTAATAATCACTGCTTCAATTATCTATATAATCGGAGTAGCTTGTTCAGTTCACTATATTAACACTAGCACGCATGTACGTACGAGTAACTAATCAATTAAAATTAGATGCTAATGATCTGACCATTCTTACCCACAATAACTGAAAATTTTGACTTAAAAACTAACAAACATAATTTAAAATAAAACGGAATCCCGCGCTATCGTTTTGACCTAAACACATAAATAATACGAAATAGTAGCTAAAATAGTACCAAAGATGCTAGCACAACACTGGGTGTTTTATGTAAAATTTCAGTAAAACTAATTCTAAATTTGGTTATAATATGTGCACAAGGTACTAGTTAACGGTTTGATCAAACAGTTCTACATTAGTGAAATCTTTATGAAAGTTAAATAGATTCGGATGTGAATGTGACATAGAAGTTGCAACAAAGGTAAACAGTTCATTAAAAATGGTTAATTTAAATGCACTTTCTTTATCTTTTGTAGAGGCTGTAGGGTCCCTGCTGAAGGCAGAGTATAACGTATGAAAGGTTAGAAAGTAAACTCAGCAATACACTGTAGTCCATGCAATAATGGAATAATTTGACATGGTGTTGACGAATACTTGAGCCCTGGTTGGTATAGCTGAGAAAGTTCCGAGTCATCGGAAGACCACAGACAGTTAGATTCCATATCTCTATTTCCAGTGACAATGTAACATCAACGCTAACCAGACAAAAGTGCTTGAAGCACACCCACCAGCCATTTACGAGTAGTCCCAGTTAAGAGAACATCGTAGCAAAACCAAAAGCGAGACGAAAGGTATACTAACGGATATTCAATGAATACGTAAAGAATCTTCCACGGGCACGTAAAGAAAACGAAGAAAAAGAAAAAGCTAGAAATAAGGTAAGACATATAATAGCAATTTATTTATAAAACGTGGTTTTATCTCTTTAGATCGAAGACGAGCTCTATGTGATGGTTTAATACAAACTGGTTAAATTATAATTCTTGTAAGAAAACAGTATTGGATTATCGTGTAATACTGAAAGAGAGATCCTAATTACAACTAAGTTGAAAGAAGCCGAGCAAACTTACCAACTTTTTGTGCAAGTTACATTTTTCTACATCCGTATCAAAAGCGATTATATTACTTTATAACAGTAAAGAAATATTTTCGATGAAAAATTCTCATATAAAAATGGTATACACCGAAGAAATAGCAGCCAGAGAAATTTTCTAAAATGTATTCACGTCCCACAAAATGGCCGTTTTTGAAGGAACCACACCTTAAGAAAAAGGTACTCAACAAAGTTTTCTTATCAAATTTGGTTATAATCAAAATGTTATACATATGTATTTCAATAAATAATTTTAGTAATATGTAATTATGTATTGGTACCACCATCTAGTGGTGATTCTGCAAAGTACAGATATCTGTAAGTAGATGATGTTAAAACTAACCAGAACCCGCGAACATCGCATAGGTGGCACTAGTAGGTTTATTTAGAACATTTATAAATTAGAAAGGTAAATACGATAAAAAAAATAATTTAGTCAATTATGATTTGTAATGTAAATGGTAAAGGCAGTAAATACAGAAAATTTAGAGCATTGTGGTAGAGGAATAAGTAACGAGTAAACGTTATATAACAATCCAAAATGTTCAATCGACAAGATACCTATTTTGTTTTGTTTTTAGAATAGTAATCAAAGAAAATTATAGTTACAAATTTTATTAAAAAAAAATTTTTTTTAATTCACAATGATATTAGCAATCGCTTATTAGTGTCAAAAAATGAAAAGTTGGTACTACCCGTTAATAAGTAAATATACAGGTTGTCCATTTAATACTCCGTTCTTCTGTGGTGGAGTTATGTCAAATCTGTCACAAAAATGACTTAGGGAATCATTAATGATACAAACTGGGGTACGTATTTTAACATATACAGTCTAAAAAAGCGTGGCAACAAATTGTAAGTTTTTTTAAATGCCACACCCTGTATATTACTATGTTTTGGGTTCCTCTATAAATGTACTTACACTGATATTAAGTTTATTTGAGGTTAAAAGCAAAAAAACGGTAGTTTCACAAAAATAGCGCTCACCTAAATAGTAGGATCTTTACAAAATGACAAATTTTTGGAATATGCGCTTTTAGCACAGCCTATAGTAAAGAATAACGTATTTAAATTTTAACTTAAAAAACTCAATATCATACAGGGTGTTACATAATTTAAGCCCAATTGTCATGTTTTCAAACAAGCATAACTTTTAAATAAATAAAATAAAATCCATTTTTCAGAAAAAAACGTTCGTCAAGGTGTTGTTTAACTTGAAGACCAAAACGAGCTGGAACTTCATCGAGTTGTAGCCACGTAGCTCTTTTTGTATGTTCCACAATGGTTATGACATTTTTCACTGTTAGCCTTCGACCTTCAGATGGTGTTCTGATTTGTCATCTTCAAGGCAGTTTAACAATATTTGATTTATTAATGATCTAGTTACTCTTTACTAAAATTTTTTCATACATTTGGGTTGTACATTCAAGTTCAATATGTCAATTCAATATGCTTGTGCAAGCATTTCACTTCAATTTTAGTCAACATTTTTACCAATATATTTCTGTTTATATCTGTGTTGAAAGATTTTCAAAAAAACATTTCTTTAAAAATAAGTACACACATACATCAATTGTGTCCAACTCTAAACACGCGCAGGTTTTTAGATATAAAAATAAGTGAACTGAACGATGCGTAATTAGACAATTTGAAATTATTAAAGCAGTGCGTTATAAGGTTTTAACCGTAACTGTCTTTTTATTGTATATTTATCAATTTTAATCCTGACGACTGTGCAAGGAATGAATGGCGAGTCGGTGCGTCGAGGTATGCATGGTAAAGAATTTGAAATTGCGAATGTAATGTACGAAAGACACCTTGATATTCTGTGTGTATCGGAGACAAAGCGCAAAGAATGGATGATGTGGAGATGGGGGATGGCAGCCCACCAATATGGTCAGGAGTTGAAGTACATGGCGCAAAAGGAGTGGGGGTGATCGTAAGTGAAAGAGCGAAAAGATGTGTTAAACAGTACGAATTGGTATCTCCCCGGGTAATATGAGTTAGAATGAAAGTGGGATTTGGATGCTATGCACCGCGAATGAAGAACTTCTGCAATGAAGTAGAGAACGTGTTGAACATATGTAAGCCAAACGAAAGTGATGATAGTGGGGGATATGAAAGGATGGATGGGTGTACAGAGAGAACATACTGAACGCGGTCTAGGAAAGTTCGGAGACCAAAGAGTCAATGAGAATGGTGAACGTCTGGTGAACAACTGTGTGAAGAGAAGCCTGTTTGTATCCAATACGTGGTTTAAACATAAAAATGTGCATATGCATACATGGCAAAGAGGTGAATCTAAAAGTATGATAGACTTGATAGTGTAAGATGAACGAATTAGAAACCTGGTGAAAGACACAAAAGTAATACGTGGATCGGAGTGTATATCGGACCACTTTTGGTTATATCGAGAGTGTGTTTACGGAAAAAGTGGGTCTGGAGAAGGAAAGCAAACGTAGTACGAACGTCCAGAATTAGGGTAGACAAATTAGTGGATAATAGTGCGAGAATTAAATACACAGATGATGTGAGTAAAGAGTTGAATGTGAACGAAACAGTGTGGAACGAACAAATAAGAGACATTGACGTTGAAAGTGCATGGATAAGCTTGAAAAACTGTGTTGGCAATTGTGCCGTGCGAATATGTGAAAGAGCGATTGTAGGTTGACAGAAAAAATGTGCTTTGTGGAATGAGTCTGTAAAAAAGGCAGTATGTAAGAAAAAAGATAGGTATATGGTAATGATTGCTGCAAAAAATGAGACTGAGAAAAAGCGATTGTATGAGGTGTACAGATTAAGAAACAAAGAAGTGAAGGAGGCAGTGAGAATAAGTAAAGAGAAAGTGGTGGCTGTGGAAGAAGAAAAAATGCAGAACGATTTTGAGAGAAACGAAAAACTCTTCCGGAAATGGGTCAAAAATACAAAACGTGGCCCAAAACAGAACGCAGCAGGAGTGATGAATATGAGCAACGAAATAGTATGGGACGATTGTGAAGTGAGGAATTGCTGGCAAGAATATTTCGAAATGGTGTACAGTAATGAGGAAAGTAAGCCGAGGGATTGGAAGAGCGCGATCATTGTACCACTGTGTAAGGGCAAAAGGAAGAAGAGTTATTGCAAGAACTACAGAGGAATAAGTTTGCTCAGCGTGTGTGGTAAAGTATTTGGAAGAATACTGATTGATAGAGTACGCGAAATTAAACAAACTAAGATTTGTGATGTGCAAAGAATGAGTGTATAATGACAGAGCGTGGCGAGGAAAAGACGATGATGGATAGATATAACAGTAGTACATTACGTTGGTTTGGTTACATTGAGAGAATGAACAACGCAAGATTAACGAAGCAAATATATGTGGGTGAGGTTAGAGGAAAGGTCGGGCCTGGTAGGTCGCGTAAAACTTGGCTGAATGTAGTAGAATGTATGATAAAAGAAAGATAAGGAGTTTTAAAAATAAAAGGGCATGTCAGAGAAGCTATGGAGGTATGCGGAGATAGGAAAGTAGGGAGAAAGATTGTGGATGAAAAATAAATAAGAGGCAGTGACTCTTCTGCACTCGGCAAGGGAATGGCGTGAAGGTTAAGTTAAGTATCAACTAATAATATTAATATTATTAATTCTATATTAATTAGCATTACTAACCTACTATTTGTTAATTGGCTTGAATTATTCCTTACGTGTTTTGTATAATGTTATATACCATGATTACAGAATAAATATTTATATAAAGTTTTTTTTCCTATAGCGCCCTGGTCAGCATGTCTGGGGTAATACGAGCAAAATTCTTCTAATACTAACCTCTTCAGTTGTTGTTCGGTTTTAAAGCGGAGTTACATCTGGGGAACGCGCTAGTCAGGGTGTTTCTGAAAGGGTATCAATGACTTTCCCTGGCAATCGTACTGAAAGATATACGGTATATTATCCAGAGCATCATCCAAATCACTTTTCAGTAAATGAAGGTAACGCTCTGCTGTTAAACTGCCATGGTCAATAAACAGTGCTACAATCGAGGTCCGGAAAATACCACCAAATCGGTGGACAATTATTCTATTAAAAATGCAATTATTTGTAACCATGCCATATTATTGGATATGGAAGATTCATATTCTTCTGGCACTTTCTTGTATACCATCCACAGAATAGGCGATGTCTTTCTAAATCACTACGTCTAAGTCCTTGGCAAATTCTGTACTTCTGTGGATTTTTTTTATTATTATTATTAACTACTAACAATTTACAATCTGCTACGATAGCATTAAGTAAATGGTTTAATTGAAGGGCGACGTGGAAAGGCGTTAATTAAGTAAATTAATAATAAAGTTTACGTTAAACTATTACATTTAAAAAGAAATATGCTAAATAACATAGAGGAAGGCTGATGACCAACTGAACATCTAATATGCTAATTACGTATATCTATATGGTAAATCTTCAACTTAACTTAACCTTCACGCCATTCCCTTGTGGGGTAGGCAAAACAATCCCTGTCTCTTATTTATTTTTCATTCACAATCTTTCCTCATGCTTTCCTATCTCCGCATATCTCCCTAGCTTCCGCAAGATTCATACATTGTCTCTGACATGCCCTTTTGGTTTTAAAACTCCTTATCTTTCTTTCCTTTATCATAGATTCAACTACATTCAGCCAAGTTTTACGCGGCCTACCAGGCCCGGCCTTTCCCCTAACCTCACCCACATATATTTGTTTCGTTAAACTTGCGTTGTTCATTTTCTCAATGTGACAAAACCAACGTAATGTACTACTTTTATATCTATCCACCATGGTATTTACCTCACCACACTCCGTCATTATGCATTCATTTTTTATCTTGTCCCTTCTGGTTTTACCACATGCGCTTCTCAGGAATCTCATACCCACGGCATTTATTTTTCTCACTGTCTCACTTCCATACAGTACTGACGGGACAAATACGCCGTTATAGATTGTTTGTTTCGCAGCTAAACTCATTCTTTCATTTCTCATTATCGTCCACATACTTCCAATCACTTTCCTTCCAGCATTGACCCTTCGTCCAATCTCGCCCTCGAGTGTACCATCTGCAGTAAATACTCTACTCTTCTTTCCACCTTCCCTATTGAACACCACAATCTTAGTTTTGTTCACGTTTACCTTTAGGTTCATGCTCTCACAGACTGTATCAAACTATGGTAAATCTAAGGTACAATAACATCGCTTAAGACTCCTATTGTCCTCACTATTATGAAGTAAGTTTAACGCTAATCTATTTGGATGCAGTTGCAATTTGTTCAAGTATTTTTCACTAACACTCACTATTTCACTTTTTATTCAACTCACTTTGAGGCCGGTGCTGATTTCAACGTTGGTAATAAAATGTGGTGCGTTGGTGATTGTCCGTAATACTCTAGATTGGAATCTCTCAAGTATGGATGTGTTTGAAGATGACGCTGTTCCCCATATTGTTGCAAACATTTTTTCCAAATGTGAGTTCGCCACGTGGACTTTTATCGAGATGGATGCCCAAATACTTAGCACTATCCGACGGCAGAATATCTACTCCATTCAACGTGATGAGGGGACGTATGCTTCTTCGTTTGGTGAAGGAGACATATAGATTTAGTTTCATTTAGTTTTATACGCCATTTTTTAACCATTCTTGAGCATGATCTCGACTGTTTTGCAATTATTGTACTGCTCCATTTGGATTTTCCTCGGTGGTTAGTATAACAGCATCATCTGGCAATATGGAGAACATAGGATCGTTGTCAATAGGTAAGTGAGCTGTAAAGATGAAATATAATAAAGGTCCCAAGACACTTCCCTGGGGGACACCTGCTTTTATTGCTACCAGTTTTGTCATTACCTCTTCATGCTTGACTAAGAAGTACCTTTCGTGTAGATATGATTTTAATATATCATAAAAGGTATTAGGTAAGTAACGCTTTAGTTTAAGAAGAAGTTCTTGGTGCCACACTTCATCAAATCGATAAGTCGATAAAGACAACAGGGCAATATTGCTTTGCTTCGAACGCTGTATTTATGTAACGTACAACGCGATGTACTTGTTCCATCGTCGAGTGCTGTTTTCGAAATCCAAACTGATGGTCAGGTATTATTTATTCTTCGTGTACTATGGACATTAGTCGTTTCAGTAACAGCTTCTCAAATAATTTACTTAAGATGGGCAAGAGACTTATCGGTCTATATGATGTTACCTCGTTGGCTTTTTTCCCTGGTTTTAAAATTCGAATAACCTTAGCAACCTTCCACTGAGCTGGGAAGTAGCCTGTTCTTAGTATCACGTTAAAAATGTATGTTATTAGTGTGGTCCCCTTTTTTGGCAGCTCTTTCAGAACTCATCCGGTAATGAGGTCTTACACAGGTGACTTTTTATCTTTCAGTCCGTCAATCATTTTCTTGACCTCATTATGTGAAAACTGTAACGGTGCATCCAAGAGGTTTTGTATTTCATCACGTTCTCTAGCTGAGATGGCTTCATTTGATTGAAAGACTACCCAGATGTTTTAAAAATACTTCCGCCGGTCTTGTGAATCGGGGGTATTGTTTGTTGAGGTTGCTGAAGTCGTTTGGTGACCTTCCACGAAGAATAATCAGTAGCCTCTGTTGCAGTTGGACCTTCAAGAAATCGCGACAGGTGTTATTTTTACAGTCGCTGATCAATTTTTTTAATTTTCTGCAGGTGTTATACGTTTGTTTTTCTTCTGGATAGCGCCTGGTTTGCCATATTTTGCGTAATCTTTTTTCAGCAGTTTTATCCATGATCACTCTAGGAAGATTGTAGTTGATTGTTTGCATTTACATTGTTGGTGTAGCATTCCAGGCCTTGTTTTGTATTGTAGTGGTTAAGAATTCAATAGAACGTTCGATATCCTCTTTGTTTTTAAGGAAAACCTTTCGGGAAAGGTTTTTATCTAGTGTCTCTCTAAACTCATCCCAGTTGGTAAGTTGAGTACATAATTGTGGAGCTTTTGTTTTAGTATAATAGTTGAGCTTAGGGTTAGGATAATTGGCGAGTGACCATGGCACAGATCAAAATTTTCGTCTACCAAGATGTTTATGTTGGCGATACCGTTGGTGATAAATATATCTACACAATCAGGAATTTTTGTCGGGTCACTCGGCCAATATGTTGGTTTGCCTGTTGATATTGTATTATAACACTTTTCAGTTATAACTGCTTGCAGAATTCTACCTCTAGGGGTGCATAATCTGGAGCCCCAATGAATGTGCTTTGCGTTAAAATCTCCACCAGAAATAAATCTTTTTCCTAATGTTTGAAAATACTCCATGGATTCATCTTTATTTGGTCTATATCTGGGAGGACTTCTGTGGATGAATTTTTTTTAAAATAAAATGTGCCGTTGATTTTGGTATATCAACGTGTTGTTCCATTCGCCGGGTTGGCAAGGAATTTCAGTGACAGCTAACTAATGGTCTTTTGCCGAGAAACTCCAGGTTTTATGAAAGGAACCGTACGCTTTGACATTTGACACTAATTTGGTAAAAAAAACTCCTTTTTTTGGCAGCCTCCGGGATACTTCTTTAAATACATACCGTCTGCAACAGACCAATTTTGGTTGGATGAAATGAAACATGCCATGTCAAATTTTTTTTCATTAGAAAACATAATTAATAGAAAAAATGACCAATTAGTACACACTAACATTAGTTTCAAATAACCAACGTGACTGTCAATCCAAATGTATACTGTATAGAATGTCTAACATTATTTGAAATGGAAAAACCCAAAAATTCCGATATCCTGCTGGGTCTTAAGTGAAGTAAAACGTTCTTGTAGTTATCCTAATCATTTAATCCGGTTAAACTGAACAATTTACTTGAAATACAGATAGTACCTACAGGACCGTATTTAAAATTAAACTTTGTATATTTCTAATTTATCTAAATGGTAGTTAAAAGTTTTTTCTCATTGTACAAAATTTTAAGTACATTGAATCAAAATAATAATAAGTAGGTAATGAAACAGAACTATATTTTTATACCTCAGGCACTACTGTTATTTTGCAATAAATTAGTTCAGTTAAAAGAATTTATTTTAAAGGTTATATTAAATTTAATTCAGAACCATTAAAAATGCATAATTATAACTATGTATAATGTGGATAACTAATTACTATCATAAATCTATCATAAATCCATAATTACAAGTAATTCTACAATCAGTTGAAATTTTGAGACATTTTAAAATGTAAAATTAATTTTAGCAACAGGTTTTAGATGCGGACCGGCGGCGGCATTTAATGCAACTGGTTTTGCGATAAGAGAATCATCGTACTTAACTTTTAATTTTAAGTGGTGGGTTTTCCCATTTCAAATAATGTTAGACAGTCTGTATAATACGCATTTATCACATTCAGTTGTTTTCCAAAGCATGCTTTTGTCTAGTTAGAAACGGAAAATATGAATCTGACATTAGTCTGTCATTGGATTGTTATTAAATACATGTGATCTAAACTGTTAACTGATTGATTTATTCTTAAAATGCGAATTGTACACAAGAAAATGCTAAGAGAATTATAAATTCTCCATAACAAATAATATGCTTTGATGAAAGTATGGTTAGGAATAATGGTATTTTCAATTGATCAAATCTCCGGTACTGGTCTGAAAACGATTCGCGTTTAAACAAAAAGTGGATTTGGATCCTTTACCATCATAATGTACTTTGGTATGATCTTTGTTTTTTTATTAAATTAGTACATCAATTTAGTCATTGGATCGCTATGAAATACTTAAATGATAATATAAACTGTTAACAGATATAAGTAATTATAAAATGATTAATTCTTTAAAAATAAAACAATATGTACAGGTTCGTAACAGCAATTTTCTTGATTAAAGGCGAAAAAAATATAAAACCGCATTTAAACTGTTGTTTAATTCTGTTGTATATTATTGGATTTCGGAATAAAAAGGACTTTAATACCCTAATATCAGAATACCATGGTCGTATTTAAAAAAATGAAGTTGATGACTGTTCTGCAAAGGCGAAACGTCTGAATAAAAACTATTAATGTCACCTTAAAAGGCATTAAAAGTTGCTGTAATGGAAGTGTCATCGATTTTGGTCTAGATCAGGGGTCGGCAACCCTTTGAGTCGGAAGAGTCAAAAATTACAAAATTTCAAAGTTTTTAAAGAGCCACAAAATTTTTTCTTGCCAACAATAAATAGTATTCGTATAAAGTTTTGTGATAAAAAAAAACTAATCTATTTATCCATAAGAAAAAATATCTATTTATTCATATATAAGTAGTGTTTTCACAACAAATTAGATTATATGTATATATATATATATATATATATATATATATATATATATATAGGGTCCACCTTTGGGAGCTGATCCTATGAGTATCTGCTAAACCAAACTTACTATTATTTTAAAAATTTGGTGACAGGGTAATGATGTTAGGGCTAACTCATCTAAAATATTTTCACGTTCGTACCACTTTCGGTTATACCGGAAGTCGGTGCTTAGTCGCTGATTTTAAATGGAACACCCCGTATATTAATACATTTTTGGATTCTATGTCGAATTTTAAGGTAAGTTTGTTAAATAAACTAGATACGAAATTTCAGTCGCTTAAAAAAAACATTTTTCTAAAAAAAAATCTTAGTAATAACTCGTTAATTGTTCTGTTCCTGTCAAACAATTTGAATAAAACTTTGAGGTGTTGTAGGCAAAGGTTTATTGCAACAGTCTGTAAAAAATGACATTTGTATTTTTCATAAAAATAAAATTATGAATGTCTAAACTTGACTATCAAAAAATGCAAGTTACTCAAAAAAATCAAAAGGAAACCCCTATTTTTTATTATTCAGATCGATTTAACGTCAAAAATTAAGGTAAATTTGTTTAAAACTTTATTTGCCTAAACGTAACAGTTTCGTACTTATTATCAAAAAAGTCGCAATTTTAAAATTTGTGATAAAAATGAGCTACGTACTAAAATCTAGTATTCCTTGTTCGTGGTCACCATGGAAACCGAATAATTGAGAATTGAAATAAAGAAAAATATTTGAATAAGTTACTGCAAAAAATTATAAAAATTGATAATTTTGTGATTCAAAAGTCATTTTTGCCAAACAGAAATTCGATATACAACATAAGTGTAAAAATTTAATACTTTATGAGTAAATCGAAAAAACTCCTTTTTTTACTTCCGACTTCCGGTATAACCGGAAGTGGTACGAACGTGAAAATATGTTAGATGAGTTAGCCCTATTAGATAATTATTATTTAAGTAAAAAATTAAAACAATTAAACATCTACTTACAACACTAACTTGTACTTCAATAACAAACAATTGAGCAAAGAAATTCATTGGGGCTTTGCATGGTTATTCAAGTAGGAAATTTAAACTTTACTAAACTAACTAAACAATGTAACTTGTAATTAAAATTAAAAAAACAATAACATACATTTGAGCAAACAAATTCAATGGGAGCGGTTGGCTTTGCATGGTTTTAGAAAGTTTGGATAAATTTGGGTCATAACTTGTTGTTTTAAGTTTCAAACACGACTCTAAATTTTCATTTGTTAGTTGGC
Organism: Vesta saturnalis; assembly: GCA_036346205.1. Taxonomy (NCBI): domain Eukaryota; kingdom Metazoa; phylum Arthropoda; class Insecta; order Coleoptera; family Lampyridae; genus Vesta; species Vesta saturnalis. The sequence goes on along the minus strand of JARFJB010001939.1, from coordinate 485,439 downwards.
TTGTTACTTTACTTTTAATTATATTCACGCTTGCTCGAACAAATATGTCGATCCGAAGATAGCCAGCACTCCAAATGCCAACTTCTTCAACTCACTGTAGCAATCTGGACGACTATTCCATGCGTCAAATATAAGTGCCTCACCTCGCGGCATTTCTTTTAAAGCTGTCCATTTTTGTTGCGTTACGTACATAAATTTCTGGACCTCCAACTCTTCCAACTTGCTTTTCAACTCTGTAAATTTTCCACTCCACAAAGCTTTACTTTTTAAATCGATCAATTGCATTTCTAGAGATCCAGTATAAATTCCAAATGGCTCAATGTGGATTTCGTTACTATTTGTGTTGAGAGGATTTACTATGAATGCTAGAGTGGTTTTGTTGGTTTTGAATTCTGTCAGAAAATTCATCTTTAATTTTTTTCATAACTGTGTTGAAGTAATTCGTGTCAACAGTTGCACTGGTTTTATCGCGATATTGCTTTAGAAATTGAAAATGAAGTAATTTACCGCTCTGAATATCTTCTGCAAAAAGAATTAATTTTTCTTCAAAACAAACCAATTCTTCTACCAAAACATAGACTGGGTTTCCCTTTCCTTGCAGTTTTAGATTCAGCTCATTTAATTTCGCTGTGATATCCACCATAAAGTAACATTTTTGCAACCATTTGTCGTTCTATAATTCAGGGTGATTAATGCCTTTTTCATTTAGGAATGTATTTATTTCATTCAAGCACAAAGCAAAACGTTGCAACACCTTGCCTTTGGAAAGCCATCGCACTTTATTGTAAAGAAGGAGGTCGGAATACTGAGTATCCATTTCGTTTAAGAATTCTTTAAACTGGCGATGGTAGAGTGCTTTTGACAAGATGCTGTTAACAATCTTGATTACCAAATTCATGACCTCAACTATTTCGGCCGGAAATGTTTGGGCACAAAGCGCTTCTTGGTGTATTATGCAGTGAAACGTAAGAATTTCGTGGTTTATTTTGCTCTGAAGAATCGTTGTTGCCCCTTTATTTTTTCCTGTCATACTTCTGGCTCCATCAGTTGCTATTGAAACGATTTTATTTAAATCGATCTTATTGTCTTCAAGGCATCTTTGCACGGCATTCGCTATATCTTCCCCTCTAGTTTGTCCCGAGAGCGGTAGCAATCCTAGAAGTTCTTCTTTTGGACCTTGGGAAGACATATACCTGACAAAAAGGGCAACTTGTGCAGTGTCTTTTATGTCGCAAGACTCATCTATAGCAAGTGATAAGGCAGAAGAAAGTTGAATATCTTCCACCTGCAAATATGTTACATTTGACGACATTTTAGCTATTCTATCTTGTACTGTTTTAGCGGATAGTGGCAAATCTTTGATTTTTTTCAAGATTTCTGGGTTGTTTTTGAAATCACGAAACAGTTCTTCAGATGCACGTATGAAGCAATCTTTGACATACTAACCATCTGTGAATGGTTTGCCTTTTTTTGCAATTTCTAGTGATACCGCGAAGCTTGCCAGATTAACATTACTTATAGATTGCGTCCAGTTACTTAACATGGAACTTGATTGCTGTTTTTGTTTTTGGAGCTCGTCGACAGCTTTTTTGCTTCTTCGCCGGCTGGATATTGATTAGCAAATTGAGTATGTTTTTTAGTGAAGTGTCTCTCTAAATTTGATTTCTTATTGTGTGCGAGTTTTTCGTGGCAAATGAGACAAGTCGGAAGACCATCTGAGTTGCATATGAAAGCGAACGACTCCGTTCAATCCATGATTGAATTCTCGATGCTCTTCTTCAATTCTTCTCTTTTTTTTTGTAGATGCCATGCTTGCGGTAAAGCTGTAATAAAGAATTTTTAAAATTATTATTTAGGTATCCAAAACAGCAGATGACAAGTTTTGCAAATACAGTTCAACCAAGTAAAAAAAAACCCGCAAAATATGTGAACTAAATTAAAAAAATTATACCGGTAAAACGTTCGTCCAATTACCATCAAGAAGTCTCCGAGCGTACATTCCCAAACGCAAACATTTGACATTTCTCATACTCATTTTGCACTGGCAGGTTATTTTCGTGTTTTTTGAGTATTTATTGTCGATTAGTCGTTATAAAAACAGTCTTTTTCAAGGCTCTTTTTAGTGATTTGTGAGAAAAACGATATGTATTGTGTACATCTATCTTTTAGTATAAGCATTTAAGTAATAAAACGATTGTAGAGTACAGTAAGCCTGCTTTTTTAAATATCGATTTTTCAATATTTAAAGTAGATGTACGATTTTGAAATACGTAGCTGCACTTAAATTAAATGAGCATGTTTTAAATGCTATTATATTATTTACATTTATGAATAAATCGTTTCCACACTTATTTTAACTTATTTAAATTCTTTATTATTTGTTTTTAAGCTTTAAAAATGTGATCAGAATGATGTTTTTTGAAGTATTTTACAAATGTTTACAAAACTATAAAACGTGTAAATTTTTTTTGTAGAACATGTTATAACTTCAACGATATTTCCCAATTAAAAATACTTACCTAAATAAAGTAAATAATTCTCTAATAATTTAATTATTAAAATAAATAATTTAGACACGAAACACTGTTTGTCTCACTCTCTCACGTACTGATTGACTATAAGTACATAGTTTCGTCGCATCTGTGGTCGCCTCTCGTGCGCGGTGATCGCCGACTGGCACGAACGGACTTGTCGGAACGTGTTTAACACGGTGCAGTCTGCACATTTTAGTTTTTTTTTTAATTTTGGGAAATATTAGATACTTAGTTTACGAGTAAAGGTGTTATGCCCAGCTATGTGGAAATCAATGAAAATTGCCAAACATATAAACAATCTAAAACTGCAAATACCTACCTACTTTGATACTCAGAGTTCGAAAATATGTATTTTAAAAATATAATACTTATTATGTTACCTACCTTTACTTCGGTTTTTTTATATATATATATATATATATATATATATATATATATATATATATATATATATATATATATATATATATATATATATATATATATATACCGGGTGGCCAACTAAGAACGGCGTATTTGACAATTAAAACTTTAAAAAGCAAAATTTTTCAAAATTCACTCAATTAAGGGGCGTATTAAATATTATAATCAGATTCCTCGACAAATTCTGCATATTTTTTATTTGACAAGTTTTAGTCTATCTTTTCAAATAAGGGTGGGGAGAGGAACCTTGTACGAAAAACGCCTTTAATTCAAGTTCTGCTTGACCGATTTTAATAAACTTTATGTTGTTTGAAAGCGCTTTTGTTAAACAATAGAAAATTTGTAAATTTGAAGCAATCTGATTAATAACATAAATGCTAGAACGCGCTATTTAATATTTTTTTAATATTGTGTTTTCTCTTTATAATTTTAAATGAAAGCATAAAACTTTAAGTAGATCTTTAAAAAGTAGACTAAATTAGTAATAAAACAGTGAAAACTGCAAGTCGATATCTTTTTCCTATCCTGAGATATCGTAAGAAACAGGTAAATGGCGGGAATTGTTCTTCCAACGTCTAGTAGGCTAGTTCGCGTTAACAGAAATTATTAAATTTAGCCTGGATGAAAAGATCTTACATTGGTCTGCAGTAATTTAAACTGTTATCATACTAATGTTATGGTTGCCGATAGATTACCTAAATGTAATGCTGTCTCTACTAACAATGAGATCAAATTATAAAATAATAATGTGTTAAATCTAACATTTTTTTAATTATATAAGAGAGTTATATTTGTTTTCAAGCGATGTGTTAGTAAATCAAAAGCATAAAATATCAATAAAAACCGATATTGCCCAGCAACAACAAATACAGTTTAAAATATGAATTACGATTTACTGATGACAACAAAATTAGTAAGATATGTAAGATATAAAATAAATTCCCTGTTCAAAACAAGCAAGCTATGATTTTCACGCATATGTCAAAAATTATTCATCGTGTTGCATTTAATAGACTTTCTTTATCTTTTCGTACCAAAATGATCCTTACAAATGAAGAAACATTTGATATACTGGCAGTTTATTTTGAATGTATGAGAAATGCAACCGTTGCTGCTAGAGTGTATGCACTGCAGTACCTAAACAGACGGCATCACAGCAGAAGAGTTTTTCTCCGACTCGCACACCGTGTGCGTACTACTGGAAATGTGAATCTTCCTGTGTACCGAAGACAACGCAGAGGTAGAACAGAGGAAAATGTTATTGATGTTTTAGCTTATGTAAATGTTAACCTTCATTCAAGCACCAGAGCTATAGCTAGAGACTTGGGTATATGTCGAACCACCGTCCAAAATATTTTAAGAGATCACAGGTGACAACTTATTTATTAATGCATGTTTTATTCGATATTATAATGATAAAAATGTTTTAATTTTTTTCGTTTGTCGTTATATGTTTCTCATTTTTATCATACCGAAAATGTCATTACATCAAAGTTAACTTGTGACAACATGACTAATGTATTTGCCGCCATTTTATGTCCAGTTTCAATAAAACACCAAATTATTTAATGAAATTATCTTATGCTATGTGAATAGATGTTAACTAACAACATGATAATTAAGTGAGGCAAAGTAAAGTAAAAAGGTACCAATAATAAAAAATAATGAGAGGCCGGGCGAAAAAAATTCGTAATAACATTACGAGAGTTAATGCATTTAAAGTCGTTTACTAACAACGAAGGAGTTCAATGTATCTTATTGATCTGATTACTTTATAATATATACTGTATTAGATTGCACCCATATCACATGGTCCTACACCATAGTTTGAATGCTCAAGATTTCGATACCAGGTTGGACTTTTGGAATGATACACGACGATCCTCAAATACTTTCAGGAATTATGTGGACAGATGAGGCTACTTTTCATAGTGATGGTAGTGTAAATCGACATAATATGCACTACTGGTCTGAAACGAATCCCCACTGGATACAGGTGGTCCAACATCAGGGTCGTTGGTCTGTAAATGTCTGGTGCGGGATTCTAGGTGGAGAAATAATTGGGCCTTTTTTTTAATGAGACTGGTAATAGAGAAAGATATTTAGATTTTTTAAGCAACGAATTGCCACTTCTTTTAGAAGACTTACCCTTGGCCATTCGTCGTGACATGTTCTTGCAACATGATGGGTGCCCGGCACATTATTCTAGAGATGTTCGGAATTTCTTAGATCAATCATACCCTGAAAGGTGGATAGGACGTGGAAGTTTATTTATTTGGCCACCAAGGTCTCCAGACATAACTTGTTTAGATTTTTATTTGTGGGGGCGAATAAAAGATCTCGTTTATGCCGATAGACCCACAACAAGAGCTGACATGATTGAAAGAATACGACAGACAATACGAAGTATTTCAAGGGCAGAAATTGAAACTGCTGTTCTCTCCACCCGTCAGCGATTGATTTCATGCATTGAAAATGATGGACGACATTTCGAACATCTAGGGCGACACTAATTAGGTAGTTATTTATTTATGGTTTTAATTGTTAGATTTATCACATTATTATTTTATAATCTGTTCTCACTGTTAGTAGAGACAGCATTACATTTACGTAATCTAGCGGTAACCATAACATTAGTATGATAACAATTTAAATTACTACAGACCAATGTAAGATCTTTTCATCCAGGCTAAATTTAATAATTTCCGTTAACGCGAAATAGCCTACTAGACGTTGTAAGGACAATTCCCGCCACTTACCTGTTTCTTACGATATCTCAGGATAGGAAAAAGATATCGACTTGCAGTTTTCACTGTTTTATTACTAATTTAGTCTACTTTTTAAAGACCTACTTAAATTTTTATGCTTCCATTTAAAATTGTAAAGAGAAAACACAATATTAAAAAATATTAAACAGCGCCCTCTAGCATTTATGTTATTAATCAGATTGCTTCAAATTTACAAGTTTTCTATTGTTTAACAAAAGCTCTTTCAAACAACATCAAGTTTATTAAAATCGGTCAAGCAGAACCTGAATTAAAGGCGTTTTTCGTAACAAGGTTCCCACTCTCCCCACCCCTTATTTGAAGAGATAGACTAAAACTTGTCAAATAAAAAATATGCACAATTTGTCGAGGAATCTGATTATAATATTTAATATGCCCCTTAATTGAGTAAATTTTGAAAAATTTTGCTTTTTAAAATTTTAACTGTCAAATACGCCCTCTAGCGGTGGACCTACAATTCTGAAAATAAATTCCAGGTGTTTCTCGAGGCCACTTTTGTTATAAATTTTTTTTTCCCGAACCTGTGCTATAATCCATTCCTGAGATATGGCCGACGGCCGTTCTTAGTTGGCCACCCGGTACATACATAACTTTGAGAAGATAATTCGCGTCTAACTCTTTTACTTGAAACAACAAACTATACGTCACAGCCAAAGCACTGGTGAAGACGTCAAATTGTCTTGCGTCGAAAGCGAATTAAAACTTACATAGAAACATCCGACGACAGCGTCATTCGAGAGTTTCCGACGGACTGACGACGCGTGTCACGGGGGAGAGGTGCGGTGAAAACCGAGTACAAGTGGCTGAGAGATAGAATCGGTGCCTAATCCTCGTTAATCGATTCAGAACGATTTTTAAATGTTTTTTTTTGATAAAATAAATAATATTTGCGTATGGAACTAAAGAGCCGCAGCTTCACATCCAAACAGCCGCATGTGGCTCGCGAGCCGCGGGTTGCCGACCCCTGGTCTAGATCAAATATTGAGGTCGGAAAAAAATAATTTGTAAAATCCCAAAATTCTATTTTTTCAAAATAACTTAAGAACCAAGAGTTTTTTCAGAGATTTCTAAACGTCATTTTTTGATTACGAAACTTTTCGCTCATTTAACCAAATCTGTATCTCTTACCGTTTCTAATATACCCATCGTGGCCCTCTGGACGCAGAGTATATTCGTATAGAGTGGGTTAGCTCCTTTCACAGTAACATGCAATTCAATGTAGCAACGTTCTTTGAAAGTTAAATTGGCGGATATAACCTTTGATTATACATACTACGTGAATAGCGTATTGTGTTGAAAATACATGTTTAAAAAAAAAACTAGAACCAAGAATGTATCAAATGGAGTAGGTGCATGTAAAGGGTATAAAGTGCATAAACTCAAAGAAGGTAATATACAGTGTGACCCATTTCAAATGGAAACCTCTCTGTAAAAAATGTATTTATAATCCTATGTTAACGCTTTTTTTTTAAATGATAAACCATCGAGAACTCCACTTTATGACAAAAATTTAGAGATAAATTTCAATTTTCAAGGCTTTCTATGATTTATTTCCAATGTCGAAAATGGACAAATTTGATTAGCGATTTTTTTATTGAAATTTTAACTACACCACTGGATTCAGTAACCTCTCATATGGGTAAATCCAAGTTCCATGAAAAAATTTAAAAATGGCAGACCTATGACAAAATTAATGTAGCAGTTGTGGACACATTATGAATGGAAACACCTGTAAAAATGTGTCTATTACCTGATTTTGACGGGACTTTTTTAAAGATACACCATCAAAGACTCACTTTGTGACAAAATTTAGAGAAATTTCAATTTTCAAGGCTTTCTATGATTTATTTTCAATGTCGAAAATGGACAAATTTGATTAGCGATTTTTATTGAAATTTTAACTACACCACTGGATTCAGTAACCTCTCATGAGTAAATCCCAAGATTCATGAAAAATATTAAAAATTACAGATTTGTGACAAAATTAATGAAGGCTCATAGTAACTTTTGCTTGATTTTTTCTAAAAATTGAAGTAGCCATAAAAATAAACAAAAGAAAGATAAATTAAGTGAATAGTTCTAATAATTTGACGTTTTACTATAAAATTTGTTTTCCATAGCCCTCTATTATTATCTGCCATTACTCAATAGAAATGTAAATCAAGTAAAAGTTGCTAGGAGCTTACATTAATTTTGTCACAAATCTGTCATTTTTCAATATTTTTCATGAAATTTGGGATTTACCCATATGAGAGGTTACTGAATCCAGTGGTGTAGTTAAAATTTCAATTAAAAAATCGCTAATCGAATTTGTCCATTTTCGACATTGAAAATAAATCATAGAAAGCCTTGAAAATTGAAATTTATCTCTAAATTTTTGTCATAAAGTGGAGTTTTCGATGGTTTATCATTTAAAAAAAAAGCGTTAACATAGGATTATAAATACATTTTTTACAAAGAGGTTTCCATTTGAAATGGGTCACACTGTATAGTTTTAATACGCTACGTTTTTATTTTTCCTTTTTAATGTTCGCAGCGTTCACAAATGAAATATGTCCCTGTACAATTCAATTTAATTCAAACTTAATGTTTATCTCATTCCTTTTCACGGAATAATTAGAGCTATCTTCCTTGCACAATCTAGAACACGGGATGTACTCTTCTAACATGAAGAATGCGCTATGCGTGTAGTATATATAATCAAAGGTTATAGCTTATAGCATAAAACAATTTACGAGTATTTGACAAATGTTTTATTTATGACTTCCATTTATCTTGAGAATTAACATTTTAAAAGTATAACGTAGCATGGGAAAATTCAAATATACCTTTATTAGACCATTTTAGCTAATCTTGAAAAATTTTCAAGATTAAGATTTTCGTAAATTTATAAAAGATTAATCATCGTTAGTATGTCTCTTCTATTGAGACAATATTAATTCTAATTTAAAAAGCATACTACTCTTACATCAAAAAGAACATAAACAGGTATGCACTTGAGGTGAATCACCGAAGACCTTCCACGAAAAATTAAGTATTTCTTCGCTTTTACACATTCACTATATGATCTGTATTTTTTTAAGAAGCCGAATCTCTTGTTTAACAATCCATGTTATCTTTATTCACATATCATTTTTTAAGGCTTGTCAAATTATTGTCACAATGAAAAGTATATCAAACATAAAATCAAATTGTTAAACAGTAAATGAGAATGCTACCTCATTTTTTTTAATTTTTAATTAAGTATATTTCAAATGAAGAATTTAACAAATGTTACATATTTAATATAAAACCAACCGTGAACTTGTATGTTACAAAGATCAGTATACAAACCGGTTGCGGTTTAATAAATGTCAGTGTCAGACCTTAAAAATTTATATCTGATTAAAGAATCTAACCAGACGTGCTTAAATTTTCCGTCAAATAGCACATTTTTTTTCATCATCGTTACGCAGCCACAAACTGTACTTTACAAATCTTCACATTGAATGCAGTTAATCGTTTCGACCAACATCTAAGTTTAAGCAAAAAATAATAAACCAATGTCTGAACTTAGTATACTATTTTGCAACGAAAACTGATTCAGTATAACACTTAAAGAAAAACGTTTGTATTTTTTACACTAACGTAGTCTAGAACATGTTACCACATTTTTGTTCGAACATTCGGTAAGTGACTTCTGCGCAACCACATTTTTATAGAAATATCATTGTAGAGTTGCACTGATATCCTGTAAGTATTCAAATTCAATATTTAAATATTCAAAGAGTAAAATGTAAGGACTCTGCAAATTAAATCTATTTAATCTAATTTCAGTCTTTCTATTTATGTGATATCAAGATGTTTTAATTAAATATTCAATGGTCATTGCTTTGTAAATAAAATTAGCTTAAATATAAAAATTTGAGTCAAATTTTCACATCTTCGATTATTCAAATAGATTTTGTAAAAAAATTTTAACCTAGGTATTTAGGTATTGGGATTTCCGTAAATCATTGAGCTCTTAAATGCAGCATTTAATTAGGAACACGTTTATCATGAAATACAAACTTCCGGGCAAGAATTAAGTTCTACATATTTAGAACTTTCTACATACTTCATTTTGTTACATACATTTTCATATACTGTTTTTTACAACTTTGTTAATAATTTTTGCCAATTTTACCAATTCTTGTTGACTGTTAAATTAATGGCATAGCTTCCGTGGTGTACTTTTCAACATAGTATAAGTAATATTTCAGAAAGAAAGAGAGAATATTACACGTGGATTATGAAGAAGTTGTTTTTGAAAAGTATAAGAAAATGTAATATCTGGCGTGGAACGCCAGACGACCTTCCAACCTACAAAATGGAAATTAAAAGAAATGAAATAATTTTAACCCTTTTTTTGGGATAATTATGTACCTGTTTTATAAAAAGTTCATTACGAAATTAGGCGACATTGTAAAAACAATAGTATATTATTTTATTTTATTTTGCCACCATAATGTTCTTTATTTTATTTTGCCACCATAATGTTATAGCACGGGAATTTCATTGATGCTAAGCAGCATGATTGTCAGCAAACACTTGACATGATATATAATAGCAATATCACAGTATCTTAGTAACAACAAATTAGCCTACTGTCGACTTTATTTCACTGCAGTTGCATTTAAAAACTGCCGAAAATACTGAATCTTTTTAATATTTTGTTCCAGTTTCACGGTGCAAAATAAAATAAAACATTAATTAAGGCATAATTTAGATTATGGCTCAGAATTAAAGCTGCTTCGCGTCGGGCTTTTAACATTCTCGAGCCATAATCTTCTGATTATTTAATATAAATACTATTATACGCCTCCAAATGCGCGTAATGTGGTCTTTATAGCACGGAAATGTCATTGATGCTAAGCAGCATGATTGTCAGCAAACACATGACATGATATATAATAGCAATATCACAGTATCTTAGTAACAACAAATTAGCCTAATGTCGACTTTATTTCACTGCATTTGCATTTAAAAACTTGCCGAAAATACTGAATCTTTTTAAAATTTTGTTCCAGTTTCATGGTGCAAAATAAAATAAAACATTATGTACCACGGCATAATTGTAGATTATGGCTCCAGGAATATAAAACATTCCTCGAGCCATAATCTTCTGATTATCTAATATAAATATCTATTATACGCCTCCAAATGCGGGCGTAATGTGGTCTTTATAGCACGGAAATGTCATTGATGCTAAGCAGCATGATTGTCAGCAAACACATGACATGATATATAATAGCAATATCACAGTATCTTAGTAATAACAAATTAGCCTAATGTCGACTTTATTTCACTGCATTTGCATTTAAAAACTTGCCGAAAATACTGAATCTTTTTAAAATTTTGTTCCAGTTTCATGGTGCAAAATAAAATAAAACATTGTATGTACCACGGGCATAATTGTAGATTATGGCTCACAGGAATATAAAACATTCCCTCGAGCCATAATCTTCTGATTATGCCCTTAATACATAAATATCTATTATAAGGAACTAAGGTGACACGTTTTGTCGCGAATTTGCAGGTTTGACGGACGAACGTAGTGAGTCCGGCAAATACAGATGAGCCACAAAAAGTCACTTTGCTCCGCATAAAATATACTATTTTTTCTTCAGAAGTTTTTTACACTTAAATGTGAAATAAGGAAAAATAATTAGGTTGTGAAAATGAGGAATAGTTAGATTTACTTAGCGTGCTCTGGTAAGCAGCAGTACACGTTGCTAGGTTTCGTTGAAAACAATGCTTTAGTTGAAAATTGTGAAGATTCTCCGTGTTATTGTAAGTGTTTTATTAAACTTTTGTTCATATTTGTGTAAATTAAAACATTAAATTGTTAGGAGTACGATGGATTTAGAGAACTACACGCCGTCAGAAATTACTGAAGCGGCTAATACAGTAATAAATAATTTATTACCTACAAGATCGAGCTAAATCTATGAACGCGCTTTTCAGCAATGTATAAAATGATGCGATGAAAAAAATATTAAAAGCTACTCTGAAACCGTAATGTTAGCTTATTTTGCCGAATTAGCAATAAAAATGAAAATGAAAAGCTCGACAATGTGGTCCCAATATTCGATGATAAAATCATTATTGAGCATTCGACATGGCGTAGATATAAGCAAATACTTGAAACTTCGTGCATATCTAAAGAAGCAGAATGAAGGATACACCCCAAAGCAGGCCAAAGTATTTACAAAAGACCAATGTAACAAATTTTTATCGGAAGCGTCGGACGAAAAATACTGGGCAATGAAGGTAAGTTTTAGAAATAAAATGAAAACAAGTCTTTATATTTTGTATTTTTTTTTAGATAGTTTTGATTATTTGTATCTCAGGAGCATGTCGTTGCGATGAAATTGTGAAGATGAAGGTAGACGACATTGAGAACCTGAAAACTCTGCTACATATTAAAATTCCAGATAGCAAAACAAAAAAAATTAAATCATTTACAGTTGTAGGGGAATCTTTCCTAAATTTATATAACAAGTATGTTGCTTTGCGCCCACAAGATACGAATGATCGTCGAATTTTTTTAAAATATGGAAATCGAAAATGCTCAAGAGCGGTGATGGGAATCCATAAAATAAGTAATATTCCTAGGGAGGTAGATTTTTTCTTAAAATTAGCGAACTATACAGAATACACAGGGCATTGTCTAAGAAGAACCTCAGCTACACAGTTGGTGGACGGCGGCGCAGATTTAATGTGTTTGAAGCGCCATGGTGGCTGAGCTTTATATTGAAGACTCTCTAGCAACAAAAGAAAAGGCAGCCTTGAAAATTTTTGCACCTAGTGCAAGCGCTACGAGTACAGAAGTTCATGTAGAAGAGGAAGAATTAAAGACCATTTACTTAGAACCCAGCGAGACCTCCACTGTTACCTCTGGCGGATTTTATTTTGTAGAAAATGTTAGTTTTAATCATTGTACTTTTAATCTTTATAACTCTAAACAATAAATTTGTTTTCGTTGTTTTCCAAATTGGGTGTTTGAGTTATTAACTTACATTACTTTTGCATCCGCTGCGAAGGGATGCAAAAGGCTTTTGCAGCCGCCGGTGAAAATTTCAAACTTTAACGTTGTCAGGTGAAATTTAAAATGTCATCTTTTATTGACGTCTGAAGAAAAAAACTATTATTGCCAAACAGAAAAAATTAAAAGAAATAACATTATTTTAATTATAATTTGTTTAGGATAACTATGCAACCTCTTTTATACGTTCATAACGAAAACAGGCAACATTGTAAACACAAAAACAATAATCTACTTATGTCATAATGATTTCGTTTAAAACTTCATGTCAGATGGAGATTAATTAGGAATTTTCCAGTGACGTCACAACGTGTGACCTGGCCTGATGTTGGGCAACTTTAACACACGTTATTATGGGATGTAATTGTTTTCTGGCAATTGTATCGAAAACCGTAGGAGGTGAAAATGTTTCTGTGCTAATACTTGTAGATGAGGATTGTATTGATACAATTCACCAGAAATACGTGAATGAAGTGAACAATTATCCTACATAATACTGAAAAGTTCGTGCGATTTTTAGGTTAGTTATCATCAAACTCGTCAAATTAAAGAATTACATTCAAGATAAGGCTCTTTTGGCTATGAAATGTTAAAATGTGTCATAGATTCGTTACTACACTGGAATACCAAGCTATAAGATTTTCAATATAATATTTACAAAATTAATTGAACCTTATATCAAAATAGCACCACAAGCAGTTATTACAAACAAGTTCACGCATTTTTGATAGTGTCAATAAAACTCAGGTTAAATTTAGATTTTATTTCTAGAATTTTCTATTCGACACTAAATATAATGATGTACTTTCGACTATGTAAATTTATTCCATGGCCTTAAAGAGACAAATTAATAAAGGCACCGCCTTGTTTTAAACAGGCATTTATATTTCACAAGCAGATGGTGGAATCACTTTAAGCCGTTTTTATGAAATTTTCCATACTTCACATGGGATTAGTTTATTAAAGCAAGTCACAAAATACTTACAAATTTCTATTGTAATGTCGTACAGGCACGATTACTTGTTCATAAAATCTAATCCAAGTATAATATACACTAATAATGTTCACTAATTTACTATGAAATATCTTAAACAATATAATAAGTCAATTATCACGATTTTTTCTGGAGAAAACTAAAAAATCACAGCAAAACACGTAGGTTCCTATGAACGACGGTGCTTGTGACGTCAGTGTGACGTACTTGAAAATGCCTAATAGACATAAAGTTTGATTCAAATAAACTTGGGTATGGCTCATCAATGTAAAACTCTATAATAAAAATACATATTTTTATCTCTCTCTCAACTACATGTATCAGAGAAGAATGGCCATAAAAACATAAATCTGCTGCACCGGGTGGCCAGATAAGAATGCAAAGTGCTGATTCTCGGAAACCATTCGTCGTAGAGAGTTGCGGTAAAAAATTTTATGCTAAAGTGGCCAAAAAAAGACCGTGGAAAATATTTTCAAATTTGCAAGATGACCGCCAGGGGGCGTAACCGCCATCCTAAGCTTTTCAAGTTATTTTTTACTGAAATCCACCTAGTAAATGTACCAAAAAATTATAGGCTTTTTAAAGCACAGGTTTATTCGAGTAATTTTTATCTTTTTCTTGTTTGACATATCTACTAAAATAAATTCGGTGATTTTTTTACGTAAACAGCAGTAACTCCTAAACGATTGAACTGATTTTAATAAACTTAGTCTCGTTGGAAAGAACATTTATTGCTCCATCAAATCCATCTTACCTGTAATATGTCTAATTTTTAGTGATGCCGCTATAGCGCTTTTTTTGATATAATATCAGAAAATTGTAAAATTCTCCAAAAAACAATATGACTTTGGTTTCATAAAAATAAGATGAAATTATCCCTAAATAGGTTAGAGAAAACTGCATCTCGATATCTTAACCCTACCCTAAAATATCGACGAAAGAAAATTTAGTTTCTATAAAATTTGAAAAAGTCGATATTACACCGGTATTTATTCTTATTTATTTGTCTTTTTTCAAGATGCAATGAAAAATTTCATCATTTTATAATTTTTAAATAATACAAGTTTTCATAATTTCAAAAATTAAAAAAAAACATGTACGGGCATAATAATCAATGCATAGAATATGCAAGTGCAGAATAGGCAGAATCGTTGAGAAAAAACAAATACCTAAAATCAACTTGTAAACAAATATTAAAATTTGACAGACAGTGCAATTTGTGTTTGTTGCACAAGTAAGTTTTTAAAACTACCTATAATGTCTTTCACAAATGATGAAGCTGTTGATATGATTGCGGTATATTTTGAATGTACTATGAATGTACTAAGAGAATATACACAGCTCGATATCCAAATCGGCGTCTACGCGATGCGATTAGTGCAAAATTTGCGTAATACTGGAAGCTTTCGACCAAAGTTGCGAAGAGACTCGGCTAGAAGAATGGAAGACAATATTGTTAATGTCTTAGCATACGTGTCATTGAATCCCCACGTTAGTACGAGAACAATGTCTCTCGCGTTGGATATGTCACGAACTACTATTCAAAACATTTTAAAGGATCATAGGTAAGTTCTCATGTCACTGAAAATACTACTTTATACGTTTCACAATGTGTTTATTATTTGAAATTTATAGAATGCACCCGTATTATATGGTTTTACATCAAGCCTTACATGACGACGACTTTGACCGACGGACAGATTATTGTCATTGGATGTTGGACATGATCAGGGAAAATAGAGGATTTTTATCCGAAACTCTTTGGACGGATGAGGGCACTTTTAAAATTGATGGAAACGTTAATTTGAATAATATGCATTATTGGTCTGACACCGATCTTCACTGGTTGCACGAGGTCCAACATCAAGGTCATTGGAGTGTTAATGTGTGATGTGGCATCCTGGACGGAACTATTATAGGTCCCTATTTCTTTGATGAACCACTAAATGGTGCCGTGTTTCTTGATTTTCTGGTAAACCAATTGCCTATTTTATTAGAAGATGTGTCCTTGCAATTACGGCAAAACATGTTTTTACAACTAGATGGTTGCCCAGCACATTTTTCAATAAATGTGCGAGAACACTTAAATTTAATATATCACCAGAGGTGGATTGGACGAGGAAGTCTGTTTCCTTGGCCACCCCGATCACCTAACAACCTGTTTGGACTTTTATCTATGGGGTCGGTTAAAAGATATTGTTTACGAAACTCCACCAACAAGGAGAGGCGACATGAAAGTACGAATTCGAGAAGCCATTCGTAGCCTGTCAAGAGAAAAAGTTGAAGCTGCTGTAATTTCCACGTATGAGCAGCTCCAACAATGCATCGAGGTCGATAGGAGACAATTCGAGCATTTAAGTAGGCATTAAGTAGGTGCTTAATGCGTACTTAAGTAGGCATTATTGCACAATCGGTCCTTTTTAGGGCTATAAATGAAATTAATAAAAAGAATTCCTCAAATTTGGAATAATTCCTCTCAAAAATAAATATTATCATATTATTATATTTAATTTTTGAAATTATGAAAACTTTTATTATTTAAAAATTATAAAATGATGAAATTTTTCATTGAATCTTGAAAAAAGACAAATAAATAAGAATAAATTCTATAATAACTAAGTTTTCTTTCTTCGATATTTTAGGGTATGAATAAGATATCGAGATGCGGTTTTCACTAACCTATTTAGGGATGATTTCATCTCATGTTTATGAAAAATAAGTCATACTGTTGCATTTAATTTTTTTTACAGAATTTTGCAATTTTCTGATATTATATCAAAAAACGCGCTCTAGCGGCATCACTAAAAATTAGACATATTACAGGTAAGATGGATTTGATGGAGCTCTTTCCAACGAGACTAAGTTTATTAAAATTAGTTCAGCGTTTAGTAGTTACAGTTGTTTATTTAAAAAACACTGAATCACACCCACTGCTTGATTTTAATAGATGCGTCAAACAAAAAAACCAAAATGACTCGAATAAAGCTGAGCTTTAAAAAGCGTATAATTATTTGGTACATTTACTAGGTGGATTTCAGTAAAAATCACTTTAAAAGTTTAGGATGGCGGTTACGCCCCCTGCCGATCATCTTGCAAATTTGAAAATATTTTCCACGGTCGTTTTATGGCCACTTCAGTAATAAAATTTTTTACAGCAACTCTCTACGACGAACAGCACTTTGCATTCTTATCTGGTCACCCGATACAATTCATATTAGCGTATTTGCGTGACTTTTTGTAAAAAACAGTTTTTTTCAAAACTATATACAGCTTGTACAGTGAATAATTTGGTAACATTTTTACATAATTTATATAAAATTTACAAAATGTTGGATATGCTACGTAATAAGCACCTTAAATCTTAAGCGCAGCTGAAGCATGTGGAGTTAGTATAAATACTAATAAATAAATAAATAAATAAACACTATAAAAAAAGGTTACAGAAGCCCAAAAACAAATTAAACCTCCACAGTCACCAGCTAAGCGGAGAAAACGTACGACCGAAGTTGATGACTATGTGAAGGATGCTGTAAAGAGAAAAAATTCCGAATTACATTCAAAATGTAAATACAAACATGCAAGGCATATCTCGTGCTACACCTGTTTTTGTAGGTATACATGTTACGCTGGCATCATTACAAAAAGAATCAAGCAGTAGCCAAGTTTTCGATTTCAGTTGATGAAGTTTAAGACGTCTCTTACATTCTATTGAATTTTCATCTGAAGTAGATGATGGTAGGAGAGGTTTACTGAAACAATCACATATTGCTGGCAGTCGGGTACGATTACATATTGCTGCCAATCGTGTACGATTCTTAAGAGAATATTACAAAAATAAACAAGAAAAATTGTACAATCCTGTATTCTTAGATGATTTTCAATCGAGGATCGCATAAAAGAAGCTGGCATGATAAATCTATGAAAAGAATGAAGAAGAAGCCAATGGATGAAAGAAAAAGGTTTGTTGTAATTTAGTTATTATATTATAATTCCTAATAAAATAACTGCATTTTTTAGATTTATAATTGTCCATGCAAGTAATGAAGATGGATTTATTTCCCATGCTTCACTTTTGTTTTCTACAAGGTCACAAAGTGCGGACTATCATAGAGTTATGGTGCGGAGTTGTTTACAAAATGGGTTGAAAGTAATTTAATTGCAAACTTAACAGAACCATGTAATGGACAATGCTAGTTATCATTCCAAACTTCTAGAAAAAGTTCCAAATAATTCATCTAACAAGGAAGAAATATGAACCTAGTATGTTTAAAAAAAAGAATTACTGCAATTAGTTGCAGATAATGCGATACCAAAGGTGTACGAAATAGATGAAATAGAACATAAGTGTAGACACAGAGTGTTATGGTTACCACCATATCACAGTCAATTTAATCCAATTGAACTAGTATGGGCACACTGCAAAGAACACTACAACAAAAATATAGGAAGACATAATTCCAAATTTAACGATGACCATGTAAAAGAAATGTGGATGGAATCCTTGCAACTAATTGATGGGACATATTAGCAGAAATGCATTAAACATGCCGAAGTGTCTACGTTAGAGTGGTGGGAAATTGAAAAACATTTTGAGGTTGTGCACCCGTAATTATATGTGTTAACGATCCCACTTCTAAGAGTGACACTGATAGTGTTTATTTTAATTTATTTGTTTTAATTCTAATGTAATATAAATATTCTAATTTTTATATAACATATTGATAACTCTACAATGGGTGGACTGAATATATGTACTGATTTGTAAATTGCTTTCATTTTAACTTGGAGTAATATGAAATCTATTTAAACTATGTGCTAAATTAAAATTGAACTTCGAACTACGTTACACTGTACACACTTTCTTCTACAAGAATGAAATAATCATAAATGTATCAATATTTATGTTATCGAAAAGTATCTACAAGAATTATGTTGATTACAAAGCAATAATTATGCTTCTAGAAGGATTGTTATAAATCTTGAGAATAACAAACTAATTGCAACTTTTATCAATTTTTCCGCCTGAAATAATTTAATTTATAATAAACAAAAAAAGTATTTGTTTACTTACAAATATATAGGTTATGTATTATGATGGTATGTAATTATAATTATAATCAAACCATGTCCTAAATTATAACAATTCACAGTCGCAGCAAAATATTTTGATTGTCAATAAAATAAGTGGATATAATGGACAATTTTTCTAGTTTAAAACATAAAAAACATTCAATCATTTTCAACTTTCTTTGACATTTTATGGAAACTTATGTGGAAACCTCTGTAGGTAAAAATATAAACTAAATGATACTTTGCTGATTTAATGAAGACTTACGTCGTCTAAATCTTAGTTCATGTAATTCTAAGAATGAGTCATCCCAACTTTATTTGAATCAAACTATAAATACATGTTAACTTAAATAAAAATTCCAAAGCCACCCACTTCTATAAGACATCAATAATACAGTTTAATCATTTTTGTTCATATTTAATTAATTTTTAGACTTACCATACGTTACATTAACAAACGTTATGAAGAAAAGATATGCAAAATTAAACTTTCTTTAGAAAATATATTTACTCTTTTTCTTATAAAATTAATCGTTATTCAGATATTGAAAAAGTTTGAAACAACACTTAAATTCTACCTTAGGAATTTTTTTGCCGCTAAACTACGCGTCGTATCAAAAAATTTCATAGAACATAATTAATCGATATGTTTAAGGTCTATATCTAGGTATTTTTAGATCTTTGAAATATGCAGCTGTTTCAGACATATTTAATAAAAACAAAAAACTGCACCTAATAAGCACCCCTCTCCGCCGCTGGATTTTCCCAAAATCTAACCAGCTCTAAGCGAAATAAAAACAAGCTTAAATACAAATGTTTAAGTATGTAGGTGGTTTCGTTCTGGAGTTATCGTGGCTACTACATCCACACACATCCAGACATCATGGCCGATCTTGGCGAAACTTGGCCAAAAGTTGTAAAATGAGCTAGTAAGTAGATTTAGCGATAGTGAAAAATAAAGTCGATTGCATAACCTTCTATACTTACATATGTATATGTAGGTTGGAAGGTCAAAAAGTAAAAATTCAGAATAGCCGTAAAAAAAAATTACATTAATTCTAGAGTTACCAAAGCACGTTTCCACCTGCTATCACAGATAGGCAAATTTCACCACTTCATTGCACCAATAAATAATACTTAAAATGATAGGGCAATCTATTAAGTCATGTAGTAGGTTAAAAAGATACTTGACACTCTGCATAATATGTCTTTGCTCCAAACACATAGTCGAGGGCTTTATTGACCATAAAACCATTAGTTTTAAAAGACGTATTTTCTAAAAACTTACGTTATACGCCTTCAGCAGTATTTTTGTGGACGCTGTGGCGTGCGTAATTTGAACTTCGCTTATTTTAGCCCACATTCACAACTTCTTTAATAAATTCTGTGCAATATACATAATAATTTGACCGTAAGTAAATTCCCTACGTGACGCCATTGACTCTTGTATATCAGTCTTATTATGTATTCTGTAATAGTAATTTTCTACTTTATGGGTATAAGTAATTATTTAACTCATCGTTATGTATCTGTATTTTCTTATCTCTGCATTCAAATTAACTTAATGACAATTATATATCTAGTGGTAGAATTAGAATCTAACATATAAGATAACCTCTTTCCAAAAAGATACTGTATTGAAAAACACGTGTTTTGGAATTCTCAATTCTACATTCAAGATCACTTATTGTAAATGTAAACTCTATTATCTACACACTACCGGTACACCTGTGACTTTCATATCTTTCATCGAAACAGGTTAGTGTACGATTGAATTCAGTTCATCTGGTTGACAACACAATGAATTTAACTAACTATATACACCAATCTACTGCCTGTTAGCACAAGTGGAAATTATGTTGCTATTTTTATATATAGAGTTCATTAATTTCATTAGTGTTTAATAAAAAAATGGAATAAACTACACACAAAACATTTGTAATGGATATATGTAATAATAATTACTT
This sequence comes from Vesta saturnalis, assembly GCA_036346205.1. Taxonomy (NCBI): domain Eukaryota; kingdom Metazoa; phylum Arthropoda; class Insecta; order Coleoptera; family Lampyridae; genus Vesta; species Vesta saturnalis. Next base: position 464,599 of record JARFJB010001939.1, on the reverse strand, counting down.
TTACAACCTAATTTATGATTATACAATCTATTTAATTTTTCACGTATATCGGTAATTTGGTAGAAAATGGTAAGAAATAGGTATAAAGGGATGGTGGATTTTGATTACCATAATAGCGCAGCTCTACGCTTAGTGTAAAAGGTAGGTTTATTACAATCGGTTTGGAAAGATATTATGGTGGCTGCCTCAAGGGAAAGTTGCATATCACAATTTGCAAAGGTTCAGGTTGGTTCAAAGGACCATGTACAAAATAAAAAAGGATTTAAAGGGTTCTAGTCTTGAAAGACCGCGTAAAAATAGTAGGTTTGTAGGATCAATGAAAGAGGTTCGAAGAACCATGTACAAAGCAGGGCGTAGAGGGTTAGTACTTGCGACTTGCCAAATTCAAATAAGACATAAAACAAGCAGTACTTATTAACAAATTATAATAAATATATTTGAATCTGCTTTATTAAAATGAACATAATTTACATGCTGATTTTTTGAAAATAACGGTGCTGGAGATTACATATTGTTTAAGTAAAGCTTACTATTAAGTTTGAAATCAATAATTTGAAATTCTTGCAATTCTACATGCTGCACTTTAATTCAGTAAATGTAGTAACAGGAATTACAGTTTTATATAACTTTTAAGAATTACATAAACGTCAAATTAATAAGTGTGCATCCAGTTATAAAAATATCAAGCTATATCCAATATGTAAAGATTGCCTTACGTTGCATTTCTATTCTTAGATAAAAATAAGAAATTTAAGATTATTTTAAATGCACACTTTACATAGAAGTAAATTGCGCAAGACACATAAATGAAGTAAATATCGATTTAATTAAATTAAGTTGAAAATAAGTTAAATCTGTTTATAGTAAATAATCATATGCGGTTTCTGAAATAAACAAGAAAACTAAAATTGTTTACTTTATGATTACACAAATATATTTCACGATTTGTGCGCTGGGAAAGTTTTCAACTGTCATAATAATGCTTGATGGTTTGGTAATTCAATGTCACGGCTTTATCATAATACTTTTATAATTACATTAAAATATTACATATTCAATGTAACTGAAACAATAGTGTATCCTATATTCCTATATGAATGTCGTGTGAATTTCGAGAACAGAAAGCAAAACTTAAACGTAAATCAACCACTAATTAATTGCCTTTTAATTGAATGAATGTAATCACAAACCACTCAAAATAGATTGTTCACTCGGATAGGAATTGTGTATCTGTAGACAGTTGATACACAAGAGGCACGGGGAGAAATATGTTGGCTACCCAGCTTCGCTATAAAAAGTTTTTAAGTATGCACATTCATATGATAAGCTTATACTAATATCCACACAATCAATTACACAAATGTGCCCGACGAATATGCGGGTTGTAAGAAAATTCGTCGCGAGAAACAAATCGTGCACTCAATATCGCTGATCAAATCTCCACGTAATTCACATTTCAGGTGCTAACATCTACTGAATCATGTACACAAATATTCTGCCCGACGTATATGGGGGTTGTACCAAATATTTCGTCTCCAGAAACAAAGCGTGCTATGTCTCGAAATTTTCATGGAATTTATATGTTGGACTCCGAATCAAGTGCCTACACAAATATTCTGCGCCACGTATATGGGAGTTGTACGAAATTTGTTGCCAGAAACAAGACGTGAAATAACTCGAATATGGCACATCGAATCTTCATGAAATTCGAGTACTAACATCTACAGAATCATGTCACCAAGTACTAAGTAAATGTAGTGCTATAACTATAATTAAATTTTTGTTTTATAAAGGACATCTCTGGTCTCCATTTGTGAAACTGTATAAATAGGTACGAAACTTAGTGAAGTGAGACGTTAGACAGGCTTTGTATAGATGCTAGGGCAGGGTATTTTACTTTGTCACACATTGGTCACCTTAATGTGTACGTGACATTCAATATCTTAAATGTACTACCTTTCTAGTGGCATCTCTTTTAAAGATTATTTATGCGTATATCGGTAGAATCTTTACTTTTTGAAATATTGCTTGTTGAAACATACGCCCGGACACACAAAAAAAAACACCGAACGTGTTTCAATAGCTAAGCTAACACCGTCAGCGATTGTGTGCTTTTTTTTTTAATTTTTGTGTGGTAGGTAGATGTATTTTGTTTGTCACACATACTGCCACAGTTCCAGTGTTCCAGATTTTTTCACGATGGAGGATACTTGTGGGTTCACAGTATCCAGAATGCTGATATTCACAAAGAAAATGGTGATTCTTTTTGTTCTCATTATTTTTAAATAATCTATAAAAAAAGATCATTATACTGAAGTTCATGAAGAATCCTGACCACAATTTACGACTACAAAAGGTACCTAATTATGTGTTTATAAATAGGTGTAGATAAAAAATTTAAGAACTCTTGTAGTTCTTCAAATATTTTGCAATACCTACCTATCTCACTTTCGCTTCATTAGAGAATGTCGGCATCATGACCGAAACCCTACAGATCTAAATTACTCCACAGAAAGCAATCGCCAAAAGCGTAGAAATTGAGCAGTAAACGTAGAGTATCAAAACCTCAGTTCCAATCGATTTATAGAATTATATTCTATAATGATTCATAGCTTCACCGTTGGATTGGTTTGTTTACAAATAATCACAATGTACATTTTACTAATTTCACAGTATAAGTCTCAATTCCACATTAACAGTAAATCGTTGTCAAAAACGTTGATCGCGATCTATACCTTGTCTCACCGTTAAACAGGTTCCGTGAATATGGCCGCCGTTTAAATATGTCACTAAGTGCGCGCGAACGTAACATCCAGAGGCGTGCATGGTGTAAATAATTTATGTTATAGGTAGTATTTTCTTTTTTTAGAATTTTTATTTATTTTGTTAAATGAGTAAATGAGGTAAATGTTTACTTGAAGAAAATGCCATAACTTCTTTTTAACTCAAACAATTTTTGTAAGCTGAGTCTCGTTTGAGAGAGGCTTCTCGGGTGCTTCTAATAAAATATTAACATTGTAGGTTTAGTTTTTTTTTTCTAGTCGGTAGATGGCGTTTTGTGACAAAGCCGTAAATGTTTGCAATTTTCTCGAGAATTTTAAATGTAAGGGTATAATTATTTTCAACGAAAAAGAGTGTGAAAGAATATAGAAATTGGTGAAAACCACAATTCGATATCTTCTTTCGTTACACAAATATGAAAAAAAAATTAATGTAAAAATAAATTTTACAAGTAACAGAATTAGACAGCAGGTTCAACTGTCATTAATTATTACATTTTTTTAATTATTAAGCTATTAAAACAAAGGAATAAAATTTAATAGGTATACTAAATGTCCCCTGGGGGGGGGGGGCGTATCTTTAATTTGAAGCGGACGAAAAACCCTCTATCTTCGAACTCGAAAACCGCACATAGTATTAAGTTGAACTTTCAGAATATATTACTATCTAATTAACAATAAAGATAAAAAAATAATATGGGCTGGGGCTGCCGTCTAAGGGTGTGAAAATTGAGACAAATCCCCTATCTTCAATCTCGAAAACCGTACATATTATCAACTTGAAATTTTCAGAATATATTAAACCACAGTTACAAAACACTTATAATACAGAAACAACATAATTAAAAGTGTAAACGACATTTAAAAATCAACTAATTAAAAAATTAATTTATCTTGAAAATAAGCTTCTACTACCTTACGAGTAAGGTATGTCTTAATTTGGCTTTTAAAAGATTCATAAGATAGTTGTTTGCTGAACTTCGTAAAATATTGTAATTCTTTAACTTTACAGAATTTTTAGAGACTTAAGATAAATTAAATCTAGGAATATATAAATTTTGACTGTTTCGGGTTTCATAGGTATGTATGTCGGAATGTGCCAACATGGCATGAATCTATAATAATGCGTAATAAAATAAATATTGATGGTAGTGAATACCTAAGTTGATAAATGCATTGCGACAGAGTTCTCTAAAACCCAGACCTAATTGACACGTTTCTATAATCGGAAAACTCGGTTAGCTTCAGGTGAATTACCGCACAGCACCACTTCGTAAACAACATGAGAGTGGAAAAGAGAATAATATACATTTTAAAGTACTGAACCTTCAACAATATTATTTCTGATTAGAATGCTAGTGTTTCTTACACAGTTTGTCGATATGGCTAGTACCAGGAAAGATGGAAGTCGATATAAATATCCCGACCGTCGAATGGAGTTCTGTAAAACTATGATGAATATAATTAGTTATGTTATTCATTCTCACAGGGAGTTTATTAAATAATACGAAATGCTTTGAGACGGTTTTGTTTGTTTTAATTTTCATTTGTTTTCTTTATTTTTTAGTTAAATAATATATTATTATTATAGCAAACGTTAAAGTTAAAACTACATTTTTTAGTTTTTAAATCAAATTATTTCAAAAATTTTCTTATGAAAGTGATCAAAATTTTTATACCATCGCACTGGCTATTAAAATAACAAATAAAAATTGAGAGTTGTTATTTAAAAAAGTTGACAGTGACATCATTATTCTTAGATGGATCACCCTGTATCTTTTCTGACCTGTTCGTCAAATTCTCTTAAAAGTCAATCGCCTAAACTTTACAGCTATTATTTCAGACTTTTTACTCACTATGTATATAGGTTGGAAGGTATGAATATTCTTCGACTATTTGCACAATACTAATATGGTCGATAAACTTGACGTGTCGTAAATAATTTCATTTAGCATGAAACGGCTTATAAATATTTTTAATTACGAACTATTTGTGTAACGTGTAATTATGAATGAAATAGAAAAACCGAATTTCTATTGTTACGCAAAATTGTAAAATATGAATAATTTTAGGCGTAACTAAAGTATTATGTATATAATCTATGTGTTTTTAATTCTGAAAATATCGTAAGTACGAAGAAAGTCATCGATTATTTCTCAATGTACCCAATAGAGAATTAAATGTCGCTGGTTACATATATAACCCGGATACACATGTTACAACCGCAAGCTAAATCGCCAGACTCTAGCTAAAAACTAAAAAATAAGTTATATAGTAGCGCCGAATAAGTTATATAGTAGCGCCGGGGAGAGAGTCTCGCTTGCTTTTAATTCTCTAACACCCGACCATATTTCCAGAATTACAAGACATAACTTAATGAAAAGGATTCATAAATGTTTAGGAAGTAGATGGTGCTAATTTTGAACACTTATTATAAAACTTTATTTGATTAATATTACATTTAGTTATTTGTGTTTGTAAGTTATCTAATTAAATTAATACAAAATACCTAGTCAACGTTTTTAATGATATCCACAATTAATAATCCTTTCAGGCTATTGGTTACTTTTAAGAATTAATAACTTATGAAAAAATAACAAAATATCACCTTAAATAATGGAAATCATGGCCTACCCTTTACTAATGTTGAAATAATTAAGTGTTGTTATGTTTTAACTAAGATAATGAAATATCTCAAAAGTGGTTGGATTTAGGTATAGGGAATACTGATACCAAACGTATTGGCTTCAAAAAATACAGCGGAAAATGTAATAAAATACAGGGTGTTCTATTTAAAGTAAGCAACTTATAAATGATTTAAATTGTGCATGTTGGCAGCTAAGTTTAAAACACCCTGTATGAAATATCAATGAGATGGATATATGGAGTTAACGGGCAAGCGCTTGTTGTTTATTGGTTACAATTTCACGTCACTAGCTTCGTTATTAATGGAGGTATCGTTATTCAATGTGGACTAGGATTTTTATCAAAATTTAAAAAGAAATCGAAATATCTCGAAAATACTTCATATTTGGTATAGGACATTGTGCACAAATTTTATCTAGAATTTCATATAGAATTCGAAAATGAAATAAAAAATATTAGGTTCCATTTAAAATAACAAAGTTGACGTCTACTTCCGGTATAACCGAAAGTGCTACATTCAGGACAATATTATATTTGAACTCAGCGTCATCCAAAACCTACAGATTCGTAATTTCAGATTTTTAACATAACTGTAATCAAAACTCTTCGCGCCACACCCTGTATATATTGACAAACTGTAAACTGAGATTTTTAAAATCGGTTATATTATTAACTAATAATAAATCTCATTTTTAACATCCAATACAGAGTATTTATTTATGACAAAATCAGTTATTTATAAGTGGCTTCGATAATCAAATTACAGTCTTGACTCTTTTGACGCAGTGAGATCTGTCGGCTAAAAACGGTCCCCCGCAATTAACCAAACTTTTCGCACTTCATTCTGGCACTGCCTACTGCTAGCTAATTCGTTTCGTATTGAAAATTATTGATATAATTAATTTGTAAAACAGATCCAAAACGAAATCTTGTTGACCTGGTCTTCTGATAATCGTTTACAGTTGTACAATATATTTTTATCATATGACTGCCCACACTCGGTGGACTTTACATGCCAGAATAAGTGCGAACAGACCTCAAACGAAATTCGACTTTATTTATACGAGTGGATGGGGATTTTTAAGACCTTTAGAATGCTAAATCCCGAGATATTCGAACAATAATTTTATTTAAATTTAACAGCACGGATTAAATTTGAAAATAACCTAGAAACATTGACGATGTTTTGTTGGTATTCAAAATTACTAACTATATGAACCAATAACGACATACGTTTTGAAAATCTTAAACCATGCTTTACTAAAAGATGAATCATAAGACACCTCTCGCCGGCCCGACTATAGCACAGTTCAATGCTATTCTAATTTTATTAGGTCACTGCTTAGTTGAATATTGGATGTACCATGTTCTTACAAATAATCATGAAGACAGTTGTGTATTGAATTCTGATCAGAATCCAAGAAAATTATAGTGAACCAAACTTAAATAATAAGTTACATTCGACTTACAATGTAAAAAAATTACAAATAAACTATAATATAATTTAATTTGATGATGTCATACTATGCATTGGCGCCTCGCAAGTTGTAGCGGATACAAGATGTTACTTATACCACATATGTTTATATTCATTGAATTTCTAAGCATAGAACCAATGGATACTATTGTCACAGCTTAGAATTTTAAGCTGTGCATTGTGCTATTCCATATTCATACTCGTTTTAAAATTTTATTTTATTGTTGTATACAGGATATTCCTCTCACAAAAAGACTTTCACGGTCATGGCTATCGAACAGTTCGACATTTTTCTGTAAAGAATTATAATGCTTTGCTATTAAAACGTCTATATTTTCAATTATCGACGAACGTTTCAAAGCATTGAACGAAATTAAATTTATATACTCAACATGTTTATTAAAACCTCTTTCTGGTTTAAATCCAAGCTAATGAAAATAAGAGGTGTTTTTTTTAAAACTTGATAGAACTTTAAACATGAATAAAACCACAAAAATTAACTTTTGGTAAACAATCTCTTTGTGTTGTAAACATCAATACATGGAATTTATATTTAAAAATGATTTTAAGGCATGTGGCGACCGCTGCTGTTCCTGACAGCGCATTTTGTCAGCCCAACTGTGTGGTCAACCTTATTTGCAATAAGTCGATAGTTTCGTTCGCCGTATGGCACATAACCCCATCCTATTGCACCACATCTCATGCGGATCAATCCATATTTTGGAAAAGATATTTATTGATCATGGTCCCCATTGACCGTAACGTTAGCTCAAGCATCATTTTTAAAGAAATAAGGTCCAATGATGCCACCAGCGTATAAACCCCACCAAACTTGTCACCGGGTGTGAAAATTTTAAGTAAAATAGGTCAACTTTTGTTTCTTCTTGTTTTTCAAAATTTGCTTTTAAAGGTCAATGGATTTGAAATATTTTGTTGTCAAGGATTAATATAATGAGTATTGAAATTGGTTAACAGTTTTTTTTTATGATTAAGATATTTAGAATATGATATTAAAAGTTTTTTTTACTTGTTTATTGTCACTAATAACATTAATTCAAGATTTAGTTGCGTTTCATTCACAGGTGATCCTTGCGTTACAATCAAAGTATCAGTAGGGCAGTTTTGTACAGATAATACTTATACTTGTTATTTTAAGTTTTAAATTTTCATAAGTTCATAAGTTGAAAGGAAAAATTGCGTTTTTTAAAATTAAGACGCATCTCTTGCTATTGATGTTATAAAGCTTTATATTGTATTTCGGATTAGAATCTTTCGCATTGAATTTAAAAAGGATTTATTTGTTAGGATTAATTTAATATCAATCGTAAATATCATACAAATTTTCCCAAGGTTTGAAATTAAAACGCAATTTGTTATTGAGTGTAATTACAATAGTTAGGAGACAAACAAGATATAAAATTCTATGTTTTCTTTTTCGTTTCTTAAGTTTCTGTAGTAGTACCCCGGCACCATCCGCCATTTTGTTTTTTGTGACCTCATCCTTGGTACACCTTAACTTTCACTTTTTATATGTACCCACGTGGGGATCGTATTTTTTTCACCCGAGAATAGAAAGATTTTGTTTAATCTGTGTTTATTATTATTAATATTCATTAGGGCCCGTGTTTATCAAAGGAGAATGCATAATCGTTAATTCCCATTTACACATTGTGACCTTTTACCTACACGAAAAATTTTTTGCAACAATACGTCGTTTAATTCGTTCAATTGACGTCGATAGACATCTGCAGTAACAGTTTCATTCGGTTTTAGTAGTTCGGAATACACTACACCTTGCTGATCAGACCATATGCACAGCAAGACCATGAATATTCCGCTTCGGTGTCGATTTGGATGGCTCTCCTGGACTAACCAACGACTTTTTGCGGTTGGGATTGTCGTAGTAGAGCCACTTTTCATCCCCAGTCACAATACGCAAACTCTTTTTTTTGCCTGGCAAGCAATGAAACCGCGATGTTGAAACGGCTCGAAGTGGCATTTTTGGCCAATTCGTGTGGTAGCCATTTTTCCTCTTTTTGGATCTTTCCCATTGCATGTAAATGTCTGGAAACAGTTGATTCAACAATTGCTAAGCTGTCTGAAAGTTCTTTGAGAGTTTAAGCTGGGTTTACGTCCAATAGGTCTTGCAATTCATTGTCTTCGAACTTTTTTGGTCCTCCAGGCCGTTCTTCGTCATTGACATCAAAATCACATCAAACCAAAACCGACAATTGGAACATTATTATTATTATAAGTCTTTATTATTATTGATATTTTTTACAGAAAAAATAAATGAGTTGAAAATAAATTAAATAACAATCGCAAGGCGAAGTTCAGGTTACTCTGCAACAGAGCTCGCTGTTCTACTACTTAACCTTGAAAGAAATAATACTAACCTACGGTGTTGCTGCTACCTGTACAGACTATTGCAACATTTTAACTTAAAATTAAGCATAACAGAATAAAAAAAACAGAAGAAAATCGAAAGCATCACTGAACATTGAACACATTTATTGACTGTTCAGTAATAACCTTTTATATTGGGGTTTAAAAATATTTACAGGCAATTCTTTAACCCGCTCCGGAACTGAGTTATCGACAAAAGTAATCTGATACGAATAACCCTTTTTATAAAGTTCTTTACGGTGAACTGGTGGAGTAAGTGTGCCTTTAAATGCTACATTAATAGTGTGCACATCAGATCTGAATTTGACTTTGGTGTAGAGATAAGGTGGTTTTTGCGTGTGTATAATATTAAGGTAAAAACATGTCGATCTAAGATTGTGACGGAGCAGCATCACCATAAGTTTCTAAAAGTGTTTGATGTGCTTCGATAGCAGATTTATTCAAATCAAATAACAAAAGTAATGAATATCGAAAATGCAATATTGAGCGTTCCATGATTAGCGACTCATAACTCAATAATACTAAATGGAAAACTGTTATTTTATATAGGGATACGTCAAAACCATCGAATTTAACAGTTAGGTTGTTTAACAGTCGTTTCGATTGATACTTGGTATTTCCACCACCCACATAATCTATATCTATAAAAAACAAAACAAAAATTGTTTTTACCTATGTCCGTTATAGACTTTAAAACCATCCAACCGATGTGCTCAAAAAAGGTTTCATTAGAAAGGCAATAATGCGAAAATGGTTTTAGACCAATAAAATAGGCAAGTAGAACCCGGGCACTTGTCGCCGCCATCTTGGAATTTGACGTCACAAGGCCGGCCACGTGGGAGACCGTATTTTTCACCCTTATTTTCATGGTTTCTTGTCGGAGGCCTTTTTCAGCCCCTTGATGGAATTTCCATCCCTAATTATGGTTTTTTAACAGCAATTTTTTTGTCGGCCTTATTTTGTGGTTTCTTTTCGGAGGCCTTTTTCAGTCCTTAATGGAATTTTCAACCCTTTTTGTTGTACTAAAAGCCTTTTTGACAGCCATGCCTTTTTTGTACATGCTCATGTGAGTGGTGTATTTAGGGTTTGGTCTTTGGGTTGATCTTGGATTTGGGGTTGGTCCAGGCGTTGGTCTTGGGCTGGGTGACGGCTTCTTTTCGAGGGGGGGGGGGCTTTTTCAACCCTAATTCAGGTCCTTTTGGTAATATTAAGAGCAGTACAACCCCTGGAGGTTAGGAAACTGCACGTCTTCTGATTGAAAAAGATTTTTATTTGTTTATTAATATGTGTTAGGACCATTTATTTTATCAAATGAGATTGCGTAATTGTATTTATTTTAATTCCTATCTGTGATCTTTTTACCTATCCGAAAATTTATTTATACATTGGGGTTGTATTCTAATAATTAAATTTCACTGTCATTTTAAATTAATCTCAACACGCAATGCAAAAAATTATTTAAAGTAAGTTACACGACACAGTAATCAGAATATTGTTTTTCTAAACGAATCTTAAAACTGCTTGCTTACCTTTGAAATATCTTTAATCACCATCCTCTTGTTAAAATTGTTATATATACACAGGTCCTCGGTATCCAAACCAATATTTTTAAAAAAGATATGTTGTTTGCACTAGCTGTAATTAAATCTGTGCAACTAAATAAATAAATGCAGTTTATAACTACCGTTTTCTCCTGCACGTATAGGCACACTAATATAACTTTCTATGTTTTGACTTATGCTTAATTGATATAAAACTGGTTATTGAGTAAAAATAATTTTTGGAATGTAAATAAAATATTATATGCTGTATATACATACAAGATTGTTTTACAAAAAACGAATTCATTATAAAATCCCCATTAAAATATAACATAGAGTTAATTACAGTTGGTGTAATTATATAATACCAATATTGAGTAGCATACTTTGTTTAATAATAAATGCTAAAAAATCATAAATTTTTATAAAGCGATTAAAAGAAAGAAAAAACAGTAGGTATTACGTAACGCTTAATTAAAAAGTAAAATATAACGGTGTCGCAGATCACTTGGTATTTAAACGAAGATGATGACAGAGACGCTTCAGTATCGTTTAGCGATCCAAGATGGAGGATCAGTTTAAACACCCCTTTTCGGCAATCGTAGCGGGGTCATCTGGTTGTGGGAAATCGTACTTCATTGTAGATTTTCTAAAAAATATCGAAACTACCCGCGACACAGCTTTTGAAAAAATTATCTGGTTTTACAGCGAGTGGCAGCCGTTGTTCAAAGATCTCTCTGTGGCATTTAAAAAGGGTTTACCTGATTTGGAGAAGTTTGACGGTGAAAAACCGGTCTTAATAATAATAGATGATCTAATGCGCGAAACTAACGGTTCAGTGGTTGATATTTTTACAAATGGCTGTCATCATAGAAACCTAAGTATGTTTTTCTTAACTCAAAACATATTTCACCACGGACGCGAACAGCGGGATATTTCTCTCAATGTACACTACATAATTTTATTTAAAAACCCACGTGACAGAGCTCAGATACAGCATTTAGTAAGACGGATTTCACCGGACAACCCGAAATTTTTAGAGGCAGCGTACCAAGATGCCACTTCAAACCCACATGGATATTTATTATTCGATTTAAAACAGAATACACCGGATGTGCTGTGACATCGAACAAACATATTCGGGTATCAAGGCAAGGTATTTGCCAGGTACATATAGCGAAAAAGGGTTTAAGCCTCGCAGTCATAAATCATATATGATGGTTGACGTTTTAAGCGAAAACGCCGATCCTGCGTGCATTAGACATATTAAGTAAAAGTCAACGTGGCGCTTTATTAAAATGGATAGTAGGCAGGTGGAATGTATTTGCTAGTGTGCACATAACATTTTAAAAGGTCGTGTACCTCTGTCTGACTCTCTCAGCACGGAGAGGGGAATCTATAAAAAAGAAGAAACAGTTCCTTGTACAGAAAGGCGGTGCATTTCTACCACTCCTGTTAGAACCATTCCTCGGTGGAATTCTGGGTAATCTATTTCAATAACCATGGACAACAACAACATGAAGAGAATGATTATTCTACCGCTGGACTTTATACAGCGATTACAGGTACCAGATGTCACACAAAACAACATTTTAACGCAGCTAGGTAACGATATGGATAAAGTTTTAAAAACCAAAATGACTGATCATGACAAATGGCAGCAATACAATCAAGTTCTTCAAAGATATCTGCACTTTTCCAATCAATTACATCAACCCGCTAGCATAACATTCAGGGGCGATGCTGATGATGACATTAGAGAATCACAGCAACGCAAAGGTTTGGCGGACGACGAAATAGTATCAACACTTCCACCTTCATATGAGAGAAAAGGTGAGGCTTTCCTGCGTATACTGAATACGAGCAGTGATGCATTTTGGGATAAAAGGGGTACAGTCACAATAAAAGGAGAGATCATACCACATTCCAACATTATCGATCTTGTTCACGAGACGTTAAGAAAGCGAAAAACTACAAACCCACACGGTTGGAGCCAGTTTGCGACGTACATTAAAGAGATAAATATACCACGAGAGTTTATCGGAAATGCGCGAAGACGTTATGTTACTGTATCACCCTACGTTCAACGGACCCTCATGGGTGAGAATTACAATGCTGATAGTGAATCGCGGGAAACACCGAGAAGAATCTCTCAAAGAAGAGGAATTTCACTAGACTGGGATTCGTGGCGAACATAATATGGATGCTGTATACTACGTCCCCTCTCATTCGGCGGGGTTTGCGGGTATAACACCTTTAGCTAATGTTGTAAAAGATAAAAGATATGGTGAAGTGAAAAATTGGCTGCAAGCGCAAGAAGCTTATACGATGCATAAACCTATCAGAAAAAAGTTTCCACGAAATAAATATATTGTGAGTAACCTTTACGAATTGTGGCAAGCGGATCTTTGTGATATGCGAAATTTAAGTAAACACAATAGTGGATATAACTACATACTAACGGCAATTGATGTGTTTAGCAAGCGGGCCTGGGCGAGAGCACTTAAAACGAAGACGGCTGCATCTGTAATTGAAGCATTCACGGATATTTTTAAGGAAAGTGATAATACCCCGGCAAATCTACAGACGGATAAAGGCAAAGAGTTTGTGGCGGGCAGTGTACAAAAGTTTTTCGGGAAACAAAATATCAATTTCTATGTAACAAATAAACCTGATGTAAAAGCATCTGTAGTTAAAAGATTTAATAAAACATTGAAAACAAAGATGTGGGGTTATTTCCTCCAGATATATCGATGTACTCCAAAAACTGGTGACTGCTTACAACAATAGCCCTCATTGACGTATAAAGATGTCCCCTGCGACTGTAAACGATGAAAACATTTTAGATGTGTGGAATAACCTGTACGCGAAAGGTTTAGGCACTGCAAGTCATCCTAAATATAAGGTCGACCAGCATGTCAGAGTCGCCAGAACTAAGTACACCTTTGAAAAGGGATATGAAACGAATTGGAGCGAAGAAGTTTTTACAATTAGTGCAGTGATAAAAAGAAGACCGCCAGTTTACCGGATAATCGATCTTAATAACGATCCTGTTGAAGGTACCTTTCACGAAGAAAAATTGCAAGTTGTTACGGTCGATAAAGACACTCTATTCAAAGTCGAGAAGATTTTAGCAGAGAAGGGTAGCGGACGATATAAACAATATTTGGTCAAGTGGCGTGGATACAGCGACAAATGTAATAGCTGGGTACTAGCATCGCAGTTTAGCAATATATAAAGATGGAGTTTTATCTTACCTTATTGAGTAATAGCTCTATGACGTATTTTCCTGGCAATATGACTTCAATATTACGCAGCTACCAAAACGAATAAGATTAACAGGATCATGGGTTGTAGACATATTGGAAATTCAGTACCCTTGTTCTTTTGCCGCTGTAAGTGCGACAGACAATTTAATTTATTATAGAACTGACCCACCTCCAGGAGAAGAGGATGTGTTAAAGACGATATTAAAAAAGGCTGCATCACATTTCCAACACGACAACGAAAAAGCCATTTATACCGAGGACGATTGGTATGTGTTACGTTTTGTTTCGGGGAATTATGCCAACATAGAAGAAATTGCCAGTGAGCTAAATAATCACGAGCTAATAAGTAAATTGCTAACAATCGAATACCATAATCTAACTAAGCGCATCACTACGAAATTAAAAACCCCCCTCTCGCTATTCGGCTTCTCACAACGTTTAGCCTTACAGCTGGGTTATCGGCCGTACCAAAACATAGCTATGGAACCAATACCCCCGCACCCCGCTAGTATATGGATAGGATTACCAACGCAAATGTTTGTTTATTGCGATATCGTTGAACCGAAAATTGTGGGCGATGTTTTATCTCCGCTTATGCGTATAATAAATATTAGTTCAGAAAACTATGCTTACGGAAGCCATAAAGATGTGGTTTTTTCGCCTGTACACTACATACCGGTGATGATACGGGAATTTGAAAACATCGAGATTAATATAAAAACAGATACGGGTGCACCAATGCCATTCGAGTTTGAGACGTCGTGTCTGAAGCTACACTTTAAGAAAGTGCAATAATGGTTTGTCCTTATCAACAATATTATATGAATCAGGCCGGTAACGGCATTAGATCCATCTACAGAGGCGCCCCATATCAACGTGATCACGGAATATGAAGTTGGCTAGGTGGTATATTTAAAAGTATAATACCGTTATTTAAGCCTGGTGCAAAGGCTATCGGGAAAGAAGCTCTCAGAACGGGTGCCAATATTATTGGTGACGTCATAGAGGATCGACCTGTTAATCGTTTCAAGAAAGATTTTACGAGGCAGGTAGAAATCTTAAGCGTAAAGCCGACGAGAAAATTGATAAAATGATGGAGGGTTCGGGGTATAAAAGAGTACGCCTGTCCGATAATAACCAGTCTCTACCGAGAGCTGTCGCTAAGAAGAAGAAGACGACTACTTACGACGATATATTTTCAAGATAATGGCTTTTCTACATACCCAATCGTGTGAATGCGTTAAGTCCGAATTGGATTTGTTCGCTTTACCGTCGACGCAGACAAGTATAGAGAGTGGTGAATGGATATTTTACAAACCCTTATCAGCTTTGAGTGATGATGCCACAATAGAGTTTGTAGTACACGGAAATGGAAACGATTACATAGATTTAAGCCAGACCATGCTGTACATCACACCTAAAATTCTAAAGCAAGACGATACAGCACTTACTGATGCAGATGTTGTAGCACCGGTAAAAAATTGGGTGCATTCGCTTTTCTCACAAGTGGAGGTTTACTTAAATCAGAAGATGGTGTCACAACCAAACAATACGTACGCCTACCGCTCATATATCGAAACGTTGCTAAATTATGGAAAGGAGGCCAAGAGTTCGCATCTAGCTTGTACCTTATGGCACAATGACACAGCCGGTCAGATGAATACACTGGGAAACGGAAATAACGGTTACTCAAAACGTCAAGCACTTGCTGCGAGCAGCACTCAGATAGAGATGATTGGTCACGTGCACTCGGATTTGTTTAATCAAGAAAAGTTTCTCATAAACGGTGTTGAGCTAAAGACCAAATTTGTACGATCCAGAGATACTTTTAGCCTAATGGCGGCTCACGCTTCAACTTACAAGACGCGAATTATGGACGCTACCTTGCTGGTGAGACGTATGCGAATAAATCCGACTATTCTAATTGCACACGCTAAAGCTTTAGAAACAACTGCAGCAAAATACCCTGTTACAAGGACCGACGTAAAAGTGTTAACTATACCTGCGGGCATACAGTGAAAATCATTAGATAATGTTTTCCTGGGTCAGTTACCTAAACGATGCATCGTAGACTTTGTAGCAAATAAAGCCTTCAACGGTGATTATGCCTCAAATCCGTTCAATTTTCATCACAGCAATATTAAAGCACATGTCGTTATATATTGACGGCCAACAAATTCCCTCGAAGGCCTTACAGACGGACTTTACAGCTAATGGTTTATATGTAAGGGCGTATCAGACATTGTCCGGCACGATATATCGAGAAGCGGTTACCCCAACGGATACTGTTTAATGGCCTTCGACCTAACACCTGACTTGTCTGCAAACGCTAGCACGCACTGGAATTTAGTTAGAAACGGCTCGCTTCGGCTGGAAGTCGGCTTTGTGTTAACTATTTGGTGTATGCAGAATTCGATAACGTGATCGAGATCTATAAACATCGGAACGTCGTCGTGGATTTTAGCTGTTAAAAGGAGTAACTCTAGATCTCAAGCTTCAGTATCAGAAGCAGCACGTGAAAGAAGATGGACGCATACTTGGACGTGCAAGGGTGTAGTGGTGTTAACAACGAATTCATACCGAAAGAAATTGCCGTGGTTACAGATCATGGTCGTTTATCGTTGATGCTGATAAAACCACCTCGAGGTTACTTTATATTAAGATCCATGTCACGGATACAGTTTTTGGAGGATAATTGTCACGGGTTGAAATGTTGGTCAGGTTATGTACACTACAACAATTTCCGTGAGGAGTTGATGAAAGTGTTGCGCCCGTTCAACAAAATTTACGTTAAGGGCAGTGAAAAACAGCGGTTTTTAAGGTTTCTTAACAAACCGATAGTAAACCTGGACGAGACTGGTTGTCCATCGATTAAACAATTGAAAGAGGAAGCAAAAGCATATAGTTGTTTAAACCATAACATCCTTGGGCCTATGTATGCACCGGAAAACGCCTTACTATTGCAAGACTGGGTGCATACCAGTTCCAAAGATGTATGCGGCACAAGTGATGAAATCGATCCCCAACCACAAGAATGTGTTTCGGCTTGTATGTGCTTCTAATCAGCTGCCACGACACACACCAAGACCGTGTGCAATTATCGTAAACACCGATCCTGCAAACAAGCCAGGTCAGCATTGGACTGCTATCTACATTGACTAGAATGGCAACGGGGAATATTTTGATTCCTTTGGACGAGCACCGCAAGGGTATCATTTACGCTTCCTAGAGAAAAATTCTAGATGGTTCCATTATAACAAAACAACTCTGCAAGATTACCATTCGAATGTGTGTGGATTTTATCCGTTAATGTTTCTACTTTTTAGAATCCTTGATGAAATATGTTTTGAGTTAAGAAAAACATACTTAGGTTTCTATGATGACAGCCCTTTGTAAAAATATCAACCAATGAACCGTTAGTTTCGCGCATTAGATCATCTATTATTATTGAGACCGGTTTTTCACCGTCAAACTTCTTCATATCAGCTAAACCCTTTTGAAACGCCACAGAGAGATCTTTGAACAACGGCTGCCACTCGCTGTAAAACCAGATATTTTTTCAAAAGCTGTATCGCAGGTAGTTTCGATATTTTTTAGAAAATCTACAATGAAATACGATTTCCCACAACCAGATGGCCCCGCTACTATTGCCGAAAAAGGGTGTTTAAACTGACCCCCCATCTTGGATCGCTAAACGATACTGAAGCGTCTCTGTCATCATCTTCGTTTAAATACCAAGTGATCTGCGACACCGTTATATTTTACTTTTTAATTAAGCGTTACGTAATACCTACTGTTTTTTCTTTCTTTTAATCGTTTTATAAAAATGATTTTTAGCATTTATTATAAAACGAAGTATGCTACTTAATATTGGTATTATATAATTACACCAACTGTAATTAACTCTATGTTATATTTTAATGAGGATTTTATAATGAATTCGTTTTCTATGAAACAATATTTTATTTACATTCCAAAAATTACTTTTACTCGATAACCAGTTTTATATCAATTAAGCATAAGTCAAAATATAGAAAGTGGTATTAGTGTGCCTATACGTGCAGCAGAAAGCGGTAGTTATAACCTTAATTTATTTATTTAGTTGCAGCTAGTGCAAACAACATATCTTTTTTAAAAATATTAAGTGTTTGGATACTGAGGACCTGTGTATATACAATAATTTTAACGAAAGGATGATGATTAAAGATATTTCAAAGGTAAGCAAGCAGTTTTAATATTCGTTTAGAAAAATAATATTCTGATTACTGTATCGTGTAATTAACTTCAAATAATTTTTTGCATTGCGTGTTGAGATTAATTTAAAATGACAGTGAAATTTAATTATTAGAATACAACCCCAATGTATAAACAAATTTTCGGATAGGTAAAAAGATCACAGATAGGAATTAAAATAAATACAATTATGCAATCTCATTTGATAAAATAAACACAGCTTAAATAAAAATCTTTTTCAATCAGAACACGTGCAATTGCCTAACCTCCAGGGGTTGTATTGCTCTTAATATTACCAAAAGGACCTGAATTAGGGTTGAAAAAGCCCCCCCCCCCCCGAAAAGAAACCGTCACCCAGCCCCAGCCCCCAAATCCAAGACCAACGCCTGGACCAACCCCAAGTCCAACCCCAAGCTCAAGACCAACCCAAAGACCAAACCCTAAATACATCTCTCACGTGAGCAAGTACAAAAAAGGCATGGCTGTCAAAAAGGCTTTTAGTACAACAAAAAGGGTTGAAAATTCCATCAAGGGCTGAAAAAGGTCTCCGAAAAGAATCCACAAAATAAGGCCGACAAAAAAATTGCTGTCAAAAGACCATAATTAGGGATGAAAATTCCATCAAGGGGTTGAAAAAGGCCTCCGAAAAGAAACCATAAAAATAAGGGTAAAAATACGGTCTCCTACGTGGGCGGCCTTGTGACGTCAAAATCCAAGATGGCGGCGACAAGTGCCCGGGTTCTACTTAGGCACATTCGATTCATTCATGATTTTGATTTTCCGGAATTTTTAAATTTTTAAAATTTATATTTTTAAATAGGGTAAGTATCCGCTATGTTTTATACATTTTATAAGAAAAATTTTACCTTTAAATAAATATTGTAAACGGTTATTGAGGTGTGTTGAGACCACCATTGCGCGGAGCCAAGCTCCACGCAAGTAGTCAAATCTATTTCATTAATAAAAATTTACAATAGATTATGGAAAAATTAAAATGTTCTGTCCACGGAGTACATCCTATTACTTTTTCATAAAAGGAAAATGGAAAGTTTAGGATTTGTAGCTTAATATTATAAAACATATGTCACACGTATAGTGAATAAAATAATGCATAAATATTTGAAAACCTGTAAGTGTCAAGTACTGGTAGCCGACACAGTCTTGTTATTTGTATCAAATCAGTGATAAAAATATGTTATGAAAGGATGAAAATTTTCCGTTACACATTGGAAATTAGTCATTCAGCGATGATCAGTCATAACGTAAACAAGTTTGTAAGTATAATGAATTGATTAACTCTTTTCAAGGATGAAATTTTTGTACTGTATCTCTACATTTACAGCTTTAGACTTGACCAAGACACATTTCACAGTTAGTTTTAATTGTTTATGTTTCTACCGATTAAGATTATTGTACAAACTAGTTTGAGTTGTATCTTGCTTGCATTGATTCATCTTTTCAAATTAAAAACATTGAGTATAATCAACCAGCATCATTCAATTAAGCAACGTAGTTATCACAAAAATGAGTATATTACAAACGTACCTAACCGCTTCCTCTTTGATAACTAACTATTCATCTCAATTTATGAGCTGTGTTAGTTATAAGATAAAACGGAATAAAAATAAATCAGATTTATCACTTGCTACCACAGGAAGCATAAATTTATACTTGTACGAGTTTTGATTTCCGCCAGTATTTCGATTTTTTAATCTATCGGATAACTTATGTAGATTCTGTTTAGTTATTGATGGTAGGGTTAACAACTTTGGTTCAAGTTTAAAGTTACAACGGAAATAATGCGGTAACGGTACAACGTCATCATACATTTCACAAAATGTAAAAAGTACCTAACAGTCTATATAGGTACATCGGAACAAGATAGAGAAATTGTGTAAATAATAAAAAATAAATCCTGGTATTTCAGTGCTACGTTACTAAAAAAAAATAACTCCCTGAAGTTTCGGCACAAAACGCGGTACCCTGTACGTTGTTATGTGCCGTAACAAATTTGTCAGCATTACATATTGTCCCAAAATTATTTCACTTTTCAGATGTACCAGGTGTACGACTAAGAAAGGCGGCCGGCCATAACTCACAAACTATTTGAGATTGATCAGTGAAATAAAAAAATCTTATAATACATGTGGCCTAGAGCAAATGCTGGAAATTATTTTTAATTTCTTACCATTGTCGCCAGAGGGCGTTTCACTGATTTCCTATTGAAATTCCCATTTCAATTTCCTTATTAATGTATTTAAAAAAATATATCCATTCTAAACTAGTGATCTATATGTTAAACTTTATTTAATGAATTTTTAGGAATGCTGTCAAATTAAGGGAGGGAGAACCATATAACGTGTTACTGGAAGAAATCGAGTAACTTCGAATCGGGTTGTTTAAATTTCTCAAAATTAGTCTCGATGTTAAGAGAATACTTGATATTACCAAACAAATCCAAAACCATAACAATTTCTTATCTCCGTCTACTAATAAAGGACGCAACTTGTTGAAAGAACAAAACGGTCGAATTTTCTAAAAAAATTCATATGGTACCATATGTTTTTTTCACTTCTATTGGAAGGAAAAATAATAAAGAGGGTATTTAAAAAAAAAAATGTCAATAGCTCTTATAGAACCAAAGGTATAGTCAAAAATGTGGTAATATAACGGCAATTTGAGGTATAAACAAATAATTTTGATAGAATGTAACAAACTTCGAACGTGTTGTTAATAATTCACCTTTCTGTAGACAACTAACGTGCATTTCGTGCCATGTGTGCTGCATATCATAGCTGCATAAAACATAATTTACTTATTTTAAGTGAAACCTTCCACGCATATTGTTTGCACATTCAGTTTCAGACATGGTCATGCGCAAAGACCTTTTGGGAGCGTCGTTTTTTGTGCGATACTGAAGGGTAGTAGAGCATCCATTTTTGCTCTGTTAAATATTTTTTATTAATGCGCTGTAAATTTTACAGTGAGTTTATTTGAAGTTATTTTACAATGTTTGAGACGTTTACATTTCAGACACTTTCACTTTTACTTTTTATTTGTTAATTTTTACTTTAACTTCGCCTTCTCTGTTAGTTTTCACACGTTTATACACATATACGCAATTAATGATTTTACCGTTAATACAATTTACGGTATTAGTACGATTAATCAAGAGTGAGGTAAACACCTTCGTTAATGGGATTTCTAAAACCCCTTAATCCTGGAAATTTATTCATTTGAGAATTATAAAGCATACAAATCCAGATTTATTTAAACCCTGAAGTAATATTACGCAATAGTTTCTAAAACGCTGACCCCGCATGCAGCCATTTCGTTATCTACAGTGTGACCAAGAATAAGGTATTCTGATTTCATTAATTACTCATAATATTAATTATTCATTAGGTTATAACATTACTAACATTATCATTAAGGTATTTCCGTTTAGAATTAAATATAGGTTGTGTAATAAAATTTGTTATTGTAGAAATTTTCTTTTAACTTTATTGTATAATGGTTTAGTTGTTCATTCCATATTTAAAAACAAGTTGGCGTCCGAGTATTTAACAATTAATTTCAGGAAGAAGCAACCCCGACTTTAAAGCGAACATATCTAGGTACATGCAAATATTTTTTGGTTAATAAGGCAAATCGATAGTTTTATGAACCTGGCCCTCTTTAATCTACGACTGAGCATAAGGCACAAAATCTTCTAGTTATTACCCAAACTGTTAAGTAGCTAAAATTTGTAGCCATGGGTGTAAAAGTATACTTATAAAACTTAAGGGTTTTACAAGAAGGTTGAACTTTTGTAGCTGGCTAATATGACACAAGGTAATGAATTTTGTGGACAGACGAAGCTACTTATAGTTGTGACGGACAAGCACATTTGCTCAATATGCATTACTGGTCATTTGCTACGCGAGGTGCAGCACCAATGGAGATGGTCTGAAATAATTGCCGGAAGAATTCTTGGACCAGTGAAGTTCGAAAGAGCATTGACTGGTAGGACCTATTTTGACTTCAAACTAGAAGGACATTTTTCATTAAATGTACGACATCTTTATGAAACATTTCCAGGCAGGTGAATACGTAGAGGGAGAATATTCCCCTGGCCTACGCGTTCTCCGGACTTAACTTGTTCGGATTTCTATTTACCGGACCGGTTGAAGGATATGTTATATCAAACAAGAGTGACGTCAAGAGAAGACCTACTAAATAGAATTCAAGAGCGAATACGTTCAATAGCGGTGGCAGAAAATGAATGTGCAGTGCAGTCCACAAGAGATAAGATCCAGTTGTGTATTGAAAATGATGGTCGGCAGTTTAAGCACTTAGGACGTCATTAAAAATATTATTTATTAAATCGGTCCTTTTCAGGACCACAGAAATTATGAAAGAAATTAAAGTTTTCACAGCTTACTTATTAATTTTAACCGTACGATTTGTTTATACTTCAATTTGCCGTTATATTACCACATTTTTGACTATAGATTTGGTTCTATAAGAGCTAATTTTCCTTCCAATAGGAGCGAAAAGAACACTTGGTACCATTTGAATTTTTTAGAAAAGTCGACCGTTTTATTCCTTCAACAAGCTGTGTCCTCTATTGGTAGACGGAGATAAGAAATTGTTGTTGTAATCAATCGTTGCGGCGCAGAGTTTTAAACCGCGTGTCTTAACTCGTCGTGTTGGTGGTAAAGTCTTTAACTAAAGGGAATATATTCAAGTGTAAGTAGGTATTTTTAAATAATAAATAAATAAATTAGCGCTGGCAGCAAATAATTTTACAAGCGTGTATAACATATTAAAAATCGAGCATTGCCTTGCAAAGCTATCTCATTAGCACGCGGGCTCATTAAGCTGAAATCTGCTAAAATAAAAGACAGTACAGGGCCCCCTCACTCTTGTATTGGTGTGAATTAGCATTGTTGTTTGTTGTTTATATTTATATTTGTGGGCGAACGGGCACAGGATACCACTCTAGTTATTAATTGTAATGTGCAATTGCCGAGTGTGCACATACTCGCGGGCCCAGATGACCATTAATTTTATTTTTATTGTTTTTATTGTTGTATAGATGAATGTGTAACCTGAGAAAGGGGCGCTTTATTTTTCTAACGTACTCAAACTTATATATCGGTCACTATGTTATGATCTATTTACAACTTACCTTTACAAGGCTTTGTTTAATGAGTTTTTTTGTGTCAACTTGTTAAGTAGAATTGTTTGCCTGTGAACTAGTTTCTCTTTATATGTAATTTATTGTAACTGTACGTATGTATTTTGTGCTTTAGTAGTCACTAAACAATTGTGTACGTGTAAATCGCTTGTCTATTTTCTTTTGTTCCTGCCTTTATCTTATTATCACCTGTGCAATTTTACTATTTTATATGTACCTTAATTTGCCTTATTGTTTCATGTGCTTATTTACTTAAAGACCGGCATGATTGGTTTTAAAGGACCACATGTTTGGTATTACGATTTTTATCCTGATGATTTATGACACAATTGTGGGTGTGACATGTTTTTTTCGTTGTGTTTATGTGCAACTAAACTGCTTTTTATTCATTTTTCTATTAATGTTATAATTTTGTACGCACTTTAACCTGATTTAATGGTGGTTTGTTATATATGTAACCCATTCATTATTTTTTTTGTTATTTGATTTATTAACGTACTTGTGCAATTATTTATTTATGAATAAAGTGGGCTTTATTGGTGGTTATTTCCCACAATAGTACATTAACGGGCTGAACCACCCTTGCGCAACGCTCGTTAATTTTAATTTGAGTAGTGTCATTGTTTACCTGCCCCACATGATGCAACACTTACCTCATCCAGCCTATCTCAGTCAAATAGCACAACGTACCTACCACTAGACGGCCACTTCATTTGATCAGATTCTCATGTTTTAATTATTGCCAGGAGAGTCAAAGTAAGGCAAGCAATTAATTTGAGTAATAGTAGCATTATTGTCAGTAAAGTCAAGATAAATCACTTAGCGATTGTTTTGTTCTTGAATTTGCATTATTGCAAATAAGATCAAATTACACTTTTCAAGATAGGGTACCTGGGGGACGCTACAACATTTATTATAAGATTTTTTATTTTACTGCTCAATCTCAAATAGTTTCTGAGTTATGGCCGGCCGCCTTTCTTAGTTGTCCACCTGGGACTACAGCTAACTTCCCAACCTCGTGTTTGCGAAAATCGCGGGATCGTGTGTTTTTTGTGTTATAATTGTGCCGAAATGTGCTGTAATCAGTTCGTCAGGGTTCTAAAATTTTTACATGTGCTGCTAAATTGACAACTAGTGCAGTAAGTTTTACTGGAAAATGTACTCGAAGGTGGGAACTAATATAGTACAAGCTTTTTGTTTTTCGTTTTTATTGCAGTGGAAAATGAAGCTCACTAAACGTTTTGTGTTTTTACTGATGGATAGTTGATATAACACTGGCTATAGGTTTTCCGTTCATTAAATAAGTCATTTTAGAATGTAGACCTAATTATCTCTATCACACTTACTGCTGCCCGTATTCACCTTTCACTAAACTGTTTTTTATGTAAAGCAGTTATGAATTGGAAAGTAACAATCACCCGTCAAGATCGTGTTAATTAATGTGTTTCATACATTTAAAAATCTTTATCGACATTTTTGTTAGCAATATCAAGTATATATATATATATATATATATATATATATATATATATATATATATATATATATATATATATATATATTAAAAATAATACACATACCTTCAGATGTGTATTATTTCGACTAATAACCATATGTTGAACTGAAATATTTGTTATACAACGTATCCATACGTAGCCTCACTAAACACGTTTTCTACTTATGAAAGGTTGGATATAAACTGACTATTGCTTTCCCATCATTAACTAATTTAGAATGTAATACACAAACCTGAATACTGCAACTTGTATTTAGAATTTATGTTGTACTTATAAATTTACATTCAAAATAAATCAAACGACGATAACATGCTTTAAAAAAATGTTTTTCACTTTGATCGTGTAAAAGCCAGACTTCATCAGTTTTTTATATTGTGTACAAACAAAATATCACCTTGGAGTTATAAATAAATAACAATCTTCAAACTGTGTTTTTATATTGTATATACATACAAATTGCTTTAAATAATATTTAATTAAGTAAGCAATCAATTAACATTTTCTAGTTTTACAATGTGATTTTTGTAATAGGATTTATTATAAAGAGGTTGCATAATTATCCTCTGTCATAAAAATTGTATTCTAATAAAAGAACAAAGGCATGTAAAGATGATGATGACAAGTGCGTTTCATAATAAAAAGATTTATTTTAATTTAATTTAATCTGTTCACATGTATCAAGGTTATTGATATTTTATAGAAGCGGTCGGCCTTGGAATTGTTTAAGTTAACATGTATCAAGGTTAGTTTTTTTTTATAAAAACGATTTTTACCTTGAGAAAGTTAGACTTTGAAGTTGTCCTTGAACTTAACCTTGTGAATGTTCAATAACTTAATTACCGCTGACACATTGTAATTATATAATACAGCTATTTTTAACCTTTCTTTAAAAAACACAAAATATTTTCTAATCATAAGATTTATACTGAACTGCATTAGGTTTTTAAGTTGACATATATTTATCTCTATTTAATTAAAATTATTTTCTTTAAATAAAGTTTAAACGAATGTTTGACATAGTTTTTACAACGAACGCTTATACCGTATAATCATGTTTTTAGAAAGTATTATTTCACTTCACTTTCCTTTAAATGTAATGTAATGTAATCCGGTCATGGGAATTTTTATAAAACGGTTTTACCTTGAGAAAAGTCTTCTTCAACTAACCTTGAAGTTGGCCTTGGATTTTGGCCTTGAAGTTGACCTAGTGAATTTTCAATGACCCTGGAAAGATTACTATAAAAACGTGCATCTGAGTTTAGTTAATTTAGTTCTGTTTTTAAGAGAATATAATCATCATCGTTATGGAGTTTTTAAATATTAACCAAATTTTGGAGTTGTTCAGTGCTGGTGTGTTAGCCGACGAGGGGTTGAAAAATGCCTACAATATTATTACTTATAAGATGTGTGAAAATGGTACTATCGATTCGATAGAAATTTATAATGGTTTTTCTGAGGCTGCACGGAGAGTTGGTGGAATGTAAGTTATATATCTGTTTTATTTTTAAGTTGTTAATTAATTTTTTAAAGCCCTATTCAAGTAAATATGGATGAAGTGTTTGATAATGGTGATGATGAGATATTGGAAACATCTGCAGTGGAGAATTTGATAACGGTATGTCTTTTAATTTGTCTATTGTTAGATAGTTTTGTGAATGAGTGCATTACAGGAACTGCAGCAAGGCCAATCGGGCTCAGGCCTATCAACCCGGCAACAAGAAGCCGGACCATCCTCTACCCAAACGGGGATCAGTCTTATTAATATAATAGGGGAGTCAAACAGTAAATTTATTAAAAAATTTAATACTACGTGTAAATCGTTGCGATTTACTTTCAACGATGAAATACGCAAGGATAATTCCTTAATATGGCTACAGGAAAAAAATATTTCGTTTTCTAAATGTTATTTAACACATAGTTTTGCATAATTTTCCCTTTCTCTTCAACACATCAAAGAATTAGAATTATGAGGGTCCATTGCCACCTCTTGAATATTATTGTGCAGACCAGATGTCGGCAAAAGACCGGCAAAAACTTTTAGATTGGCACGCGACTCAAAGTAATTATGTTTTTAAGATGAGTGAAGAGATTGTGAAGTATTGTCTGATGAATGTTAAGATTCTCGTTAAAGGTTGCATTAGGTTCTGGTCGACCTTCCCGACTCAAAATAAAGTCGACCCGTTTGAGGAGTTAATCACAATTGCTAGCGCTTGCAATAAAGTGTTTCGTAGGCTTTTCCTCAAAAAGAATGCAATCAGGTTCATTCCAAAAGCCGGATACAGGCGTGCCAACAATCAGTCAAAAGTCGCAATATAGTGGTTACACTGGGTGGAGTATTCACAGGAAGTGACCATGCAGCATGCCGGAAAAGCTCGCGGGTTTAGAACACCTGAAGGTGTTAAGGTCGACGGTTATTGCGCTGAATCAAATACCGTTTATGAGTTTCTTGGATGCTATTGGCACGGTTGCGAGGAGTGTTTCCCCAACTAGGCCAATATTGATCCTAAACTGAATGTAAATACATCCATGTTTGCCTGAAACGAGAACACGGTGGCGCGATCTCAAGATGACAAACCTTTAAATCCACGAGACGCGTTTTACGGTGGCCGCACCCTACCATGAGTGTGACGGCATTAGCGAGAAAATAATGTATTCTGACGTGTGCTCATTATACCATTATGTAAATAAATACTGTAAATATCCAGTAGGTCATCAGAAAATTCACGTAGGTTTAGAATGTAAGAACATTTCATTGGAAACGATGAAGGGTTTAGTTAAATGTCGAGTACTACCACCCTCTAATCTCTATCACCCTGTTTTGCCCTTAAAATGCACGGCAAGTTTTTACTATGCAGGACTTGCGGTGTTAAGTTAAATGAAGGGGAATGTGGGTATAGTGAACCCGAGCGCAGTTTCGTAGGAACGTTTGTAGCGGACGAGTTGCGTAAGGCTATCTCTAAAAACTATAAAGTTCTGGATGTTTGTGAGATTTGGGAGTACGAGGTAACCACATATGACAAAGCAACGAAAAAGGATGGACTGTTTAGTGGTTACATCTATAATTTCCTGAAACTCAAACAGGAATGTTCAGGATGGCTTAGCCATTGCACGGCAGAAGCCGAGAAGTTGAACTACATAACGGAATATTACGATAGGGAGGGGATTCAACTAGACGAGAAGAATATTAAGAAAAATCCTGGTTTAAGGTACTTGGCCAAACTAATGTTAAACTCTTTTTGGGGTAAGTTTGGTCAACGTGAAAATTTAACCCAGAGTAGTATTGTATTCGAGCCAAAGGACTTTTTCAAATTATTTACGGATCCTTTGGTGCAGGTACAATCCATTACACCGGTTAATGATAATGTGGTGGTTGTAAATTGGGATAGACCTGAGGGTGAAGGTAAAGCTCTAAAGACTATTAATGTGTCCATAGCCGCGTACACTACAGCTCATGCACGTTTAGAACTACATAGTTATCTCGAGAAGCTGAACCGTCGCGTTCTGTATTACGATACAGACAGTGTCATATTTATGGCGAAACCCGATGACTGGAATCCAACTTGCGAGGATTTCCTTGGCCAGATGACTGACGAGCTGGAGGCGTACGGTGAAGGATTTGTTAGTGCGGGACCGAAAAACTACAGTTATAATGTGTTTTCAAGCAGTGACCAGACAATTAAATCAGTGTGTAAAGTGAAGGGCATTACCTTAAACTATACAAACTCTCGTATTATAAACTTTGAATCGATGAAGGATATGGTGCTTAGCAATAGTAAAGACTCTCTTTTTGTATATAATGATAGAAAAATAGTTAGAGGTAAGTGTTACAATGTATTAAGTAGATCTGGATCTAAACAGTATAGAATAAGTTACTCTAAACGTCGAAGGATTGAGAACTTGGACGCTTTACCGTTTGGATATAAGGAATAAATAAAAACATATAAAGAAAAATTATTCATTTACAGTCTTCCTGTCTTGATTCATGTCTGCAGCTTTGAGAGCTTTCGTTTACGTGTTTTTGTTTGTGTGTTTTCGTGTTTACGTGTTCTTGTGCTTGCGTGTTTTCGTGTTTGCGTATTTTTGCGTTGGCGTGTTTTCTTGTTAGCGCGTTTTCATTTGCGCGTTTTCGACTTTACTCATAAATTCTATATTTATTTTTAGAAAGTTATCTAATTAGAGAAAACATTGTTTACGCTACTTGTTTTTTCCTGCTGCGTAACGACCCCAGGGGGTAATTAGATCGGGCCTATAAAAACGGACGAAGTATTCTCTAGCTTAACTTGCAATCTTTTACTTCGTGTGTCAACGCCGCGTCTCTTAAATACAACACTGGTGAGTTATTATTTTTCGGTTTAACTTTTTACTTTTATTTTATTCACTCATACAGTTTTTAATGTTACGTTATAATTACAGAAATGGATTTAACTAAGCTAAACGCAACAACTTGTTTTAAGCCTTTTAAAAATATTAAGGATTTTGAGAATGGCGTTGAATACAAAACACTCAATCTTGGACACATATCAACACAATATGGTGAAAGGGTTGCTGTGGAACTGGTCAAGTTGAAATGTATACTACCTGAGCGGTTCTACAAGTTTTTCAACGCCGAGGACCAGCGCATAAACAAGTTTAATGAACAGCTGAAGACCAAAGACGTTTCATTAAGTTCTTTAGGAGCCGCAGGAAAAACAACAAATTTAATATTCAAGTAGAAAATGGCATTATAAAAATCACTTGTTATACGTTATTGGTATTAATAAAATTCTTGTTTCGTTGTAGTTGTACATGAGATTAATTTGAATGACGGTAAAAAATTTAATTATAATTCACATAGGATTTTAATTATAATAATGAAAATAAAAATAAGTGTTCTGTAATCGAAGGAGGACGAAGTCCAGAGAGCTAGATCCTACACATGTCTTACAGGTTAGCATTCGGACCCTTATCAAAAACAATTTCAAATTTCCCGCTATAACCAATCAGAATGCAGAGACTTAGCTCCTCCAATCAGAGCACAGCGGCTGAGTGGTGGGCTAAGGACCAATCAGAAGCCAGAGAGGCGGGTGTACGCAGACCAATCGGTTAAAATGTGGGGCGTGGCCTAGTTTTAATCTCTCCAATCAGAACACTGCATGTACGCGTAATTGCCTAACCTCCAAGGGGTGTACAGCCAAAAAGGCTCTTAATACTGCCAAAAGAACCTTAATTAGGGGCTCAACTCCACCCAAGGGTTGAAAGGGCCCCCGAAAAGAAGCCGATCCCACCCTCCAAATATACGCCTCCCACGTGGGTGAGTACAAAAAGTGGAGGGGAAGGTGCTCCAGTAGGCGGGACTTGTGACGTAAAAAAAGTGGAGGGGGTGGTGTCCCGTTACTACTTAAAATAATTTGTTCCTTGTGGCTACAAACTAGTCCTAAATTCGAATCACAAGGTTCTCCAGTTTTATTGGGTACTACTATTTTTTTTGCGTTTTATAGTAAAAAGACTAAAATAAGTAGTTAACAATAAAATAATCGTGGGTACAAATTAGTCCTAAATTCAAAACACAAATTGATTGAGATTTTTGTTGGTCAGAAGTTTGAGATGATGCCGTCCAACGCGCGGAGAAAGTTAAACAAAAACTGAATTCTTAACAAAATAGTTTATCTACAGAAAAAAGTTGGAGGGGACCGATTAGTCCTAAATTTATACGTTACGTTTGTTTATTACTTCCAAAAATTGCCCTTTTTTTAATTATAAATTGTTTAAATAATTCATAAACAATGAAAAACTGACTTGGGTACAAATTAGTATTTAATTCAAAGTATTGAATAGACTGTTAATAGTTCCATCCGGAATCGTGGGGGTGCTGGATTCAGTTCAAGTTAGCACTCCCATTTCGGTTTTCCGTAATGTAATTTACTTTGAAATAAGTATAATACTTATGTTTTGGGTATTAAATCACGTGTTTTTTATTTATGTTTTATACCAATTTAAACCAATTTAAATAACAATTACAGGTATCGTCCTCAGTGAATAATAAAAAATTAAAAATTAAATTAATTGCCAAAATAAATTTACAAAATATTTTTTAAAACCATTATCATTTACGATAACAGCATTTATTATCAAATCGAAACGTTTAAATTAATAGAAAATATACATGAAAAATAGTCGATTGAATGCCCAAAAGGTAAGTATTTTAATTGTGTGATAATCGTGAGAGCTTACATTTCAACTTTTTGAAATACTTTATTTTCAAATACTCAAATATAAAAGAAATCTGGTGAACGTGATGTCCAAATTCCTCTGCTGATTATTATATTGTCAAAAAATTCCATCAAATAATTTAATGTTGTTGCAGCTGTATGGGGTGTAAGATTATCCTGCTGGAAATCATGTCTAACATACTTCTGTAACGTACAGCATTTCGTCTTCACGTTACTAACAAAATATCAACTTTAAGTGGACGACAATCCTTTTTTTTAATATTTGAGGATTTTCCGTCGACCATGTTCCAAAATGTTGGTTATTAACATAATCCGAAGGATGAGACATGGTTGAACAAAATAAAAAGTTAAATCTAATTGGTCATTATTATTTAAATTATCAAGAAACTATTGACAATAATGTATTCTTTATGCAAAATCAGGTGGGTATAAATGCTAATCCAAAGAAATTTATATGCGTGCATGAGCAAGTTTTTCTTTGTTCCCGTACGACAGCTACTGTAAGATACAGCTAAAATAATTAAAGCATAATATGAGAACAAAATAATAGAACCTTTCATGAAACTTACCAGATTGCATAGGAAGCTTTCGTAATGGACTAAGAGCCATGCAGTTTGACAAACCTTGTACTACATTCTCCGTTAAAACTGTGCCACTAGTTTTTGTTACACTGTCTGTTATCACTACCCAAAATAATGAAAAGAATCCAACAGTAAATTGTCAAAACCAAATGAAATATAGTACTTTAACGCATACGAATATACAGTGGGTCCCCGGATTGAGTTCACAATAGGTATGATGAACCAAAAATTTTCAAATTGGAATTTAATATTTTAGGATTCCACCCTGCTTGGCCTGAAACTTATTTTTAGTTTACTTTCGATTTATTAAAATAAAGTAGGTCTCTACAGTTGACCAAAAATCCGTTATTTGTCAATTTCGTTTCAGGTACGTTCATAGTACGCCAAAGTGTTATTAAGAAAAGTTGCTTAGAATGAAAAGTTATGGTGTTATGTAATTTTCAGAATGATCGGCCTACTTTGATAATAGAAATAGAAAATTGGAAAAAAATATTTTGTATTATTTACGATTACATGATAAATCTTAGATGAAAAAACAGGGCGATTAGAAATTTTCAAATTGAAATTCAAGTATTTACAGTTTATCCAAAGAAGAAATTAAACTACAATTACTCTACTTATGAAAATGTAAACTTTCACCATTAACACTCATAATAAAATACTTATCTTTTTTGGGTTTTTTAATGGTGTACTTTAAATTATACAATCTAAACGTTTCGATAACACTTACAGTTATCTTCGTCAGTAGTAATGTTTGTTAAAGATGTAGTAAACAATTTTGTCAAATTTGAAAAATTAAAACATTAAATACATAAATAAATAAATTACTCTACTTGGCTTCCTCCAAGATCTGCACATTTTTTAATCCTAAGTCTAAAATCGTCATATACTTTCGCTATGGTCATTTGGCTAATTTCATCTACAGCATCCCTAATTTTTTATTTTAATAAGTCGATGTTATCATGAAGATCATATGAATAAACTTTTTGTTTCAAATAACCCCTTAAGTAAAAAACAAATAGGGGACGATCTTGCTGGCCAATGTATTGGACCATATCGTCCAATCCACCTTTCAGGAAAGTGCTGATTCAAACATTTACTTTCTTGTACCGTTGACTGTTAGTTATTATACGAAAATGTGGATTCTCATTAGACCAATACGTACAATTTTGTGAAGACACGATGCCATTACTTGTAAAAGTTGACTCAACTGAAAAACATTTTTTTTTACATAAATATCTGTCGTTCAAAATCTTTTCTCGTCCATAAACAAAACATCAATCGTTGGCCATCGTCTCCAGCTTCTAATTTTATGAATAAACGTGGGTTTAAATGGTATAATTTAATTTTCTTTGAGAATTTTTTTATGTGCGATTTACTTATTGATAATTCAGTAGACCGCTTTCTCAATGATAATTGATTACCAGTGTTCACGGGTTTTATCACCAACAGTGTAGCAGCATCTTCATGATCATTAACTAGCTTTTTTTTATTCAAATTTTGCACACTTCCAGTTTCTGTAAACTTTATGACAAGTTTTTTACTCCATTGACACAAATTGCCACCATTGGAAATTGCTCGTGAAACTTATTAATAACATGAGCATAAGACGCTTCCCCAAGTCCTTAATATTGCATTAGGTGAATGCGCTGTTTTAGAGTCGACATTTTTTAATACAAAAAACTAAAGAACAAGTAATTTGCAAATTACTGAGATAAGTAATCAATTTAGAACAAATACTTCAAAGTTTTGAAGTTTGTCTAAGACAATGGCAGTAAATTGTTTGCTTTACTACGACGCGATTGTTCTTTCATACAATACAAAAAAAAAGGCGGATATAATGAAAGTGAGCTGATCTTTGCATAGAGCCGTAGTTTTGTTTTCTGAACAACTTTTTTTAGTGACATTTTGGAGGACTATGAACGGAAAAAGTACTTTACCTGAAACGAAATTGACAAATAACGGATTTTTGCTCAACTGTAAAGGCGTACTTTTAACAAATCGAAAGTAAACTAAAAATAAGTTTTAGACCAAGCAGGGCGGAATACATAAATATGAATGTTTACCGCACAATGAAAGAATATAGAGACACCGGAGCTGTTACCCATTCCACAACTTCTGGAGGACGGCCACATGTTGTAGCAATGTACGATGTTCGACAAATAATACACAACTTCCCACATTGAATAAAATTTTAAAAGAAGTACAGAGATTTACCACAGATGTATCGTTCTTCGTTGTATAAATTAACGAATTTAATTCTTAATCACGGACAAACACAAACATATAAACTAACTCTTTGTATAACCACACTTGAATTCTTTGTAGGTAATTAAGTTTCTTGGTTGAAATACGTTGTTTTTAAAAACTCATTATTTCAACATCACTAATACTAACACTTATATTGAATCAAAGTAATGTCTTTGATAGCAATAAGTAGTCTTATTTACTAACTTAAACTAGGAGCTAACGTGTGACTGTTAACTACATACTGTTGACTATTAACTGTTAACTGTATTCTTGAGGTTTCCCTTTTATACTTAGAAATATGAATAAAGTCTATTCATGTATGTAAATAGTCTTATTTAGCATGTCTGTATAATTAAATGATTTTCTGTAATGTTTGTCTACACAAAGCTGTTCAATGTCTAATGATATTATTAGTAAATCTAATGGTTTCTTAGAAATGTTTGTATAAACAAAGATATTCAATGTATAAGCATCATATTTAGAAAATCTATATAATTAGATATTGGAAACGCAATCGCAAAAGTATTTTCGATTGAACGTGATGACATCATAAGATGGAGACGAAGATATCTAAAAACTATTACACAATATCGAAATGAAGGTCGAATTATTTAATACGTTGACAGGTAATTGTTATGGGTAATGCACCGTACCATAGTCGTAAATCAGAGAGAACTCCGACGTCTTCATCACGAAAAAATAAAATACAAGTATGGTCACAATCGTAAAAAATGAATTTTGACTTCAGATATGGTTCGGTCAGAACTTTTACATTTAATTAATTTGCATAAAGATCAATATAATACATGCGTAACTGCAAAAAGAGATAATAAAATTGTGCTAAGGTTGCCTCCTTACCATTGTAAGCTGAATCCAATTTTGCCTACATGGGCAAAAATATAAAATGAAGGGGCATCTAAAAATAAAAGTTTTAAAATACGAGATGTTACGCAACTTATTCTACAAGCAATTCAAAGTGTTACTTCTGCGTATTGGCAAAAGTGTGTTGACCATGTGATTAAACAAGAAGAAAAATGTGCAGATTAAATGGAATAATGGATAGTGTAATAGAACCATTAATAATTTCCCTCGCTGAGTGCAGCATTAGTGAAAGTTCGGAAAGTGACAGTGATTCAATTGCAACAAAATGAAAAACTTACCGTAACATTAGAGTAATACACACCCACACAAACACCCACCCACCCACCCGCTCGATCAACCACCCACCCACCCACACACACACACACGCACGCACACGCGCGCACACACGCACACGCACGCACACACACGCACACATACGCACACACACGCTCGCACGCGGACGTGCGTACACACACACACACACACACACACACACACACACACACACACACACACACACGCGCCGACGAAATACGCACGCACGCGCACACCTGTGCATCCACACACACGCACGCAAGCACACACACATACGCACATGCACACACACACGCACGACCACACACGCGCACACCCACACACATATATATATATATATATATATATATATATATATATATATATATATATATATGTATGTATAGAGTGGTCCACAGAAAACAGTCCAACCCAATATTTGGCAGTATTCATTAGACTTTAACATCTAGATGTCTATTAACCTCTGTCTGACAGGAAGTTTTAAAGGTCTGTTTGACATAGATTACTGTTTCTGTTTTTACACTGTTGTTAAAATTATTTCATTTCTTTTCATTCCGTTTTGTAGGTTGGAAGGTAGTGTGGTGTTCCACACCAGATATTTACTTAGTCTAATTTTGTAATACAGCGAAATGAATTACATAGCACAAACTGCAAGGGTTGCTTGTGGTAATTTATTACCCAAAAAGGACCAATACGAGCAAATGTACGACGAATTTTGCAATTGGTGCAAAGTAAAAGAAGTGGAATCAATAAGTGAAGATGTAATGCTTGTTTATTTTTATGAAAAATGCAGTGAATTATTACGGTCGAAATACTCAATGTTCAAATCAACGATTTCAATTCACCGAAATGAAGATATTTTTAAGTTCAACAGATTAAAAGCGTTTATTAAACGAAAAACCGATGGATATCAACCACGAAAGTTTTTGTTGGAAGCTTCCGATTAGATGTATTTAATGAAGAACGTTGTGGCAATATTTGGACTAACGGGAGCATATCGATCAGAGGAACTATCTAATATAACCTCAGAGTGAGTTCATATTGGTGAGTATTTTACAAACTAAACATAATGTTCCAAGAATTTGTTATAATGAAGGAATGGACCATAATTGTTAATTGAAATACATGAAATTGGGTCCGAAGAAAGCTGAAGATAAACGTTTTTTTTATCGGTATAAACGAGGAAATTGGCGTGGGGGGGAGAATGAAAAAACATAACCTCCTATTGTTATTTTATGTATGTGCAGTAACTAGGTTTAAGTAATCAATAAAAAAGTAGTGTCATTGTTATTTGACCTGAATCAAGCACTTAAAATTTGTGTTTATTTTAAAATGATTTAGATACTTAAATTTAGTTTCGCACATTACATTGACTTAATTAAGGAAGTTATGCTAGAGATGAACTTACGGAACTCATATTACAACATCAAAAGTTAAAGAACCGAGGATAAAAACTTGTGTATTTATTATAATGTAAATGAGTTAGGGTGTATAATGGCGTTTGTGAAATTAGGCCCTACTACATTTAGTGTGTCTCTTCAGAAAAATGTAAGGCAGAAATAAAGATTGTTAAAACTAAAAATTAACTACAGTTATCGATTGTCGGTTTAATAGTTAACGTTATCAGCTCGGTTATCAGGGATTTTTATCAATACCGAAGAACAATTGTAAATGGGAGGTTTTCCCCAACTAATGTAAAAAGTATAATGCAGTAGCTAGTGAGGTAATTAAAACACTTGGCTATTGTAAACGTTGTTAAACATCGGCGTTTTAATAGTAATATAGCACCATGAGCTTTTTAAAACAAAATTTCAAAAGTCCCAAAAGGAGTAAGGAAAAACTGAGAGAGAAGTAGCACAAACACACAGAAAGATGCAATTAAGAGTTAATAATATATAGTTAACGCCAAACAAAGTGGTGCGCACGTCATCAATGACGCATTTTGGTGCGCACGTCATCAATGACGCATTTGCATGTCTTATGTGGCTACGTTTCCGTCGCAAATTGTATAATAAAACTTGTAAAAAAAAAGAACAACTCTAAGGGTAATGCAATTAATATAATACTTTTGAGATAAAATAATGTATGTGCACAAACTTGTTATTGTTTGAATTTTGTGATACAATTTTAATCAACAGGCCAGCAAGTAACGACGTAAACCTAGTCACTGTCAGAGATGGTGCTGTGTTGCCGTCTTTTATTAATCGATTCATCCATATGTTGAGGTTATGGGTGACATTATTCTGACAGGCGTATTTGATTGATCTTTGTCGTCAACAATTTATAATAGTGAGATCTGTATTTTCATTCTTCGGTTGCCAAAATGTCCAAGCAAATGGATAGTCGATGCAAAGAACTCGTGGCATCATTAATTATCTATTTCGAGCAAGAAAGAGATAATATTGGGCCTCTGTTGCCCTTAAATGCCGTTTGAGAGGTAAAATTTGGATAATACTTATAAAATAATTTTACTGTAAGAGTATTTTATTTTAGCGTGTAGCTGCTGCTCTAAACGTCAGTTTAAGGAGAGTAAGCAGAATCTCTCAAGCAGAGAAAAACAATAAGAAGTTAAAGTCGCCAAACAAGGATAGTTGCTATTCTAAATGAGTTACAAACACAGCAACATTAAATACAAGCGGTAATCGTGATACTATTTATAATATGTACCACAGAAGTAAGTAATAACGGCTAATGTACATTTCACAATTGTAATTGAAAATTGAATTTATTATTATATTTATCATTAGAGACGTTAATGTAATAAGAACTTTTTATGCTGTATGGTTTTAGAACAACACATAACCATTCAGTCCCTGTAGTCCCAATTAAAAGATAGGGAATTATTCAATGGCAGTACCACTTCTTTGAGAAGACTGCTCAAAGAACTTGGATTTAAATGGATAAAGGATAATCCACGACGTGGACTCATGGAACTACCGAACGTGGCTTTGAAAAGACTGGAATTCCTGAACAAGCTAAGGATAATGCTCTCTACCAGTTTGTATTCCTTGATGAGACCTGAATATTTCAAAATGGAGCTATCGGTCGTTCTTGGCAAAATGAAAATCTAAAGAGCGTTAAAGCTACTAAAACAGATGGCAAAAACTATAATTTAAACAAAAGCCCTTTTCAGATATATTATACTTCATACAGGGAGCGAAAACGGATTTATTGAGGGTTGTGAAGCAATATTTTCTTCAAAAAGTAAACTTGGTTATTATCATGGGGAAATGAACCAGGAAAACTTAAAATGGTTCAAATATCAGTTGTTGCAAAACCTACAGAACCCTTCTCTGATTATAATGGATAACGCATCTTTGCACAGCATGTTATTGGAGAAAACGCATACCACTGCATGGAAAAAAGTGCTATTAAGGAATGGTTGACAATTAAAAACATCCCCTATACAAATATGATGTTTAAAACAGAACTTTTGCATTGTCTCTCAGTAAGGACACAAATAAACAGTGTTGACATTAATTATTAAACACAACTCTTTTTTTAGAAACAAACCACCCAAAAAGTATGTAGTGGACGAGCGGGCAGAACAGTATGGACACAAAGTCTTACGTCTTCTTCCTTACCATTGGATATTCAACCCTATTGGATTAATTTGGGGCATAGCAAAAAAATTATTACAATAGGCACATTGGTAGGGATGATGACAGTGAGAATGACTGCCTGAATATGTGGCATGAGGCATTACTAGTTACTCTTGATATGTGGAAACATTCTGTAAAACATACCGAAGCAGAAATTTTTAGGTGGTATGAGGGGGAAAGAATTTCCTCCTTACCATTGCATATTCAACCCTATTGGATTAATTTGGGGCATAGCAAAAAAATTGTTACAATAGGCACATTGGTAGGGATGATGACAGTGAGAATGACTGTCTGAATATGTGGCATGAGGCATTACTAGTTACTCCTGATATGTGGAAACATTCTGTAAAACATACCGAAGAAGAAATTTTTAGGTGGTATGAGGGGGAAAGAATTTCCTCCTTACCATTGCATATT
The DNA here is from genome assembly GCA_036346205.1 of Vesta saturnalis. Taxonomy (NCBI): domain Eukaryota; kingdom Metazoa; phylum Arthropoda; class Insecta; order Coleoptera; family Lampyridae; genus Vesta; species Vesta saturnalis. The sequence continues at coordinate 425,313 of JARFJB010001939.1, read as the reverse complement.
CAACCCTATTGGATTAATTTGGGGCATAGCAAAAAAATTGTTACAATAGGCACATTGGTAGGGATGATGACAGTGAGAATGACTGTCTGAATATGTGGCATGAGGCATTACTAGTTACTCCTGATATGTGGAAACATTCTGTAAAACATACCGAAGAAGAAATTTTTAGGTGGTATGAGGGGGAAAGAATATTTGAGCGCGCAGAAATCCGTCATCTGATTATAAATTTTGAAAGTGATGACAATCACACTAATAACGAATCTGATTTAGAAAATGTATCAGGTTTTGACGCTTTTTAGTGAAAATTTTGAAATAGCTTACCTATCTGTTAATAAATCATTTAATTATTTAGTTGTTTATTTATTTACTTATGGAAAAAATGTGAGAACAGTTACAAATATATGTGTCATTTATGTAACCAACAATTCAGGAATTAATATTTATTTGTGGTTGAATAAGAAATATTATTTGCTGGGAAATTAAATATTTCCTGATCAATCTGGAAATACTGTAAATGTAAACGTCATGAAACGCTGGTGACTTCACGTCACTTTGGCTTTAACTATAAACAGGTTTTTAAACAATTGCAACGGCTACTAATTGAGAAAGCAACAAAATATCAAGAAAGTAGTTGTCATCACAAGTACATAAATGTAATGTTTACGAACGTAGTGATTATAAATCAAAATAAGTATGTACACTGTTGAGCTCAAGGGTATATATAATAAAGAAATTAGCTTGCGTAACATAAATTTAAAAAAACTCAAACTCTGTGTGTAACCATCTAAAATTTATTGTTTACAAAAAAATTTAATTTCTACCTGATACGAAGTATGCATAAAAATAAATCTACATGAAAGAACATTCAAATAAGGCGACTGTAATTTAGTCATAGACAAACTTAACGCCACATGAGACAATTGCTAATTTGTTAATGTAAGTTACAGCGTTAACAAAATATGTAATCAAGAGTTTATAATTATTAAATATAAGTTAAATATAGGTAAGTCAACTCGTATATAAAATAGAAATGTTTAACCAAAGTTTTCAATATCGTAGCTAGAGGATCAACAAATAATATGCATTGCAAGACAGTTCAATAAAAGTAATCTACGACCTGAACACTTTTCACTGGTTAAAAGTAGAACTACTTCGATGTAATGTAATTAGCTGACACGTACTAAAGCTAAACGTCAGATGGAATAAACGTAAACTTCCCACAAAACTTGTTACGATGCACGTACACCTTGGAAGAGATAAACAAGCCAGATGTCTAACAGCAAAATCTGCAAGTGATAGAATTAGTAAGCACCCTTAGAACTGAAATATATGATTTCTGTGAAACTTATAAGATTTGTTCCTAGGAGATCGTCCAAACGTTAGTAGAGGAGATTATATATTATTGGTGTTATAGATGGCACAGAAAAGTCCACGTTGAGAAAACAAAAATTTTCCAATAATTGTAATTCTAAAATTTAACTCCTGAAGAAAAAAGGTTCAGTTTTTAAATAATTGGGCTCCTGCACAGGCTACGTTTAGACTAACTGGAATTTTGAATTGCCAAGAGATGCCTACGATCGGCTATTATAAGTTTGTTATAAGTTGAAATTTGTACTGTATATTGATGATGTGAATGCATAAACCGTGTATCCCTAGCAAAGGTGTCCCGAGTAGGTATCAAAGTCATTGTAATACCGATAATACAAAAAAGAATTGAAACGATTGTTCTATGTTCATGGGAATTGGGGAGCATCAACCCACAAGTGAGAATTGTGATGAGGTCGAAGTTGAGCTTTATATAGCAGAAAGAGTTGTCGGCAGTAAAGTAATACTTTGTCTGTATAAAAATCCTATTTTAAGAGCAGATGCTTTGGTAATTGACAGAAGATGGTAACCTATGATAATTGTAGTATAGGTTATGTCGTCTTAAACTTATACATCCAAAAATTATTTGGTTACGTTTAAGTAATTACTCGAACAGAATCGTTTATACACATTAATGGAAAACGTGTTTTCTGATTTTTTTCGGAAGTACCTAATCCTCAAGGTAAGATCGAGATCTGTGCCGTTTGAGTTTTATATAGCAGAAAGAGTTGTCGGCAATAAAGTAATACTTTATCTGTATAAAAATCCTATTTTAAGAGCAGATGCTTTGGCAACTGACAGAAGATGGTAACCTATGATAATTATAGTATAGGTTATGTTGTCTTAAATTTATACATCCAAAAATTAATTGGTTACGTTTAAGTAATTACTCGAAGAGAATCGTTTATACACATTAATGAAAAATCCTCAAAGTAAGATCGAGATTCTATAATCTGTGCCGTTAAATAAGGTTGTTGTAGTTATGCATATTAAGGACGATGACGTAACGTGTGCGTTTTATTTATCCGCCGTTTAATAAAACGTTATTGAGTCATACGTCTTTGTAAACTTTTTATTATAACCGTGAACTGCGCTAAACGTACACCTTCTTTTAAACCAGTTACACAAATTTCCTAATTCACGACTATAATAAACAGTTTAAAAAACTTATTATTGAATAACGTTTTATTGGAAGATGGAAAAATAAAGCTTGTGGACAAATGTTAAGAGTACACTGACTATTAGAACTGTTTAAATATTCAAGTGGGAGGGAGCATACCATTAATAAATCTTAAAAATTTCTATTGTCCCTTTTTTTAGAAGAATGGACAAAGAAAGCAAACTTCAAAATGGTGCCAGCGATTTTATTTAGTACATTTCTGTGCTCCTTCAGAAAATTTTCGAATTGATCTTCTGACCATAGCTTGATTATTCCTTAATTTATCGTAATCGTTCTCGATTTTTTCAAGAAGTTCTCCTCCATTATTTATCTCAGTAAAATCAACGTTGGACTTTAAATATGTATCTCTAAACAATTAGTAGATTAGGTCCACCCCTGACTATCCAATTTTTTATATATGTCTCCCACTATTACCCTGAAATGAGGAGGGGCCTCGTCATGTTGGAAATACACTCTTCAAATATCAACAACTGCAAATACATAGTATTTGGTAGATTTATTGCAGCGTGGAAGCTGCTGAAAATAAATTTCTTCACTGTGCACCTTGGTTATAGAGAATCTGAAAACCATTAAATATAAGTTATTAAGAACCACATCGGTATCTCCTTCTACACCTAACGTATGCACATTTTCAATTAAAGGGATGAGAGGGTTTGAAGGAGGCGACAGAAGGCTACACCCTACGCTACGCTTCCGTCAATCTGGAAGAATAATGACACAGGGTGAGACCGTACGTTACGATGTCCGTCTAGTGTATGTATAAGGTTGTGTTCGTTCAAACGGTAGCAGGTCAGGGTGGGGATGAGAAAATATTTGAGTTGCGAATATCTCAAAAGATTCTGTGGAGCTAGTTAGGTCTAAGTAGGGGGACAAGTCCCTAATTGGTAAACGCTTTCGAACAAAGCCCAAAATTTTGTAAATGTGTATCGCGGTTTTTGTAATACCGGCAAGAGAATAAAGATTGATTATTTCTTAATTCTGAATTCTAATAATTAGGAAAAATGATGAATTCATAGATAATCAATCGGGATACCGAATGTAAAAATCTTTTTGTACTCATAGCTTTAAAATAGGTATTTCCCGGTTACTCCCGATGCACCGAAAACTTGTTTTCCCGCACTGTGGTATTTTTTACCCTCCAACAGAAATTAAGGTAATTACGTTGTATAGTTGGTAGCAGAATTGAAAAGCTGCTGATATAACGGACGCAATTAATTTATAAAATTTTGAAATATTGACATTTTCGTAGACCATTAAACACAGTTTTATCATTGAATAAATAGACCACATGGATTTTTACTTTCTCGTATTGCAATCGAAAAACTTAAATTTCTAGAAAAAAAATTCGTGTCTGTGTGTCGCTCGAGACTATTTGATCGCTTTGAATGAGATATGACATGGGTCCCTATATCTGAAAGTTATGTATAAAACTGGCTTTTCGTAAAATTCAATTAATGGGGGGCGAAATGAGGGTGGTTTTTTTGGAGGGGCATTTCCAAAACCAGAGCCAGAAAGTATCGTTGATGAAAGTTAATAACCCTAAACCACAATCGAACAAATTTTTTTTAATTTTAAATTCAAAATGGCGGCCAATATGGAGATTTTTAGTACATTTCGCCGCTTGCGCTGTCACTAAGAGACCCTAAAAGCCACTTGCAATTTGAAAATCGCAACTTGTAGATAAAAGTACATGCTTTTGAACGGTTTGTAAATATTTTTGAAAAAATAAAATGTTGCCCTTAATTACGGGGTTAAAATTGCCCTTTTTTCAAAACTGATTTTCTCAAAAACGGTTCTGGTAATATTTTTTAAATATTTTATAGTCACATTATAACGAAAGGGATTATATATCCGATTTTGCCGAAAATAACAAAAACCATTATTTTATATCAAAGTTTCAAAAACAAATCTAAAGTATCTTAAAGCTAATTTCTCATGCTATCCAAATACGTAAAAATATACAGTGATTTGCAAAATATAAGGTGAATAAGAAAAAAATAATTATTGTTGGTAAGTATATGCTACTATATTGCAAGTTATAGTGACTGGCCTATCAACGTATAGCTTTTAAATTTACATACTTTATAGTCACATCAAGGAGTATATTTTTTTGGTCACATATAACGAAAATATAATGAGCTTTATGAGATTTCTATCTTATCTAGGACCAGAGATACGAATTTTAAAATTAAAAAATTTCAATTCCTTATAACTATGTTTCTAATAAAAATGAAATCTTGAAATGAAAGGATTACATAGTAGACGTAGATAGCTACTAAACTGCTATATTGGATTCTTTTTAGCGCTTCCGGTTTTGCCGAAAATAACACAAAAAATTATTATTTTAATTTTTTTTAATATTTTATATCAAAATTTCAAAAACAAATTTAAATTATTTTAAAGTTAATTTCTCATGCTACCCAAACATGCAAAAATATACAGGGTGTAGGTACGTATATCTTATATTGCAAGTTATAGGGAGTTAGGAATTGCTGCGGGCAACAGTTAGTTTCCTTATACGAGAAAGTGTTGTGCCGAAGTCCATCGGCCAGATTTTTGACTTTGTTCTTGGAAAAAGGGCAACAAACGATTTTCCGTAAATTTTGTCACGTTCTTCTTCTTACACCAATCAAGAAACTTCGTATAGGTGATCATGTACCTCTCTTGATTTTTTTTGAGGAAGCAAATTCAATGCTGTCTTAATGGCTGCTTTTTTAACATCAGGTGGCATCAGAATTTCTTCGGAATCATTTTTTACAAATTTAACAAAAATAATTTTAAAGGAAATCGCGACTCAACGTTTAAAATTTTATTGACATGCAACCGTAACAACAATGCAACATTACAATACCGGCTATGTTACCAATCCATTTAGAGTAAAACAACCAAACAATGTTAAATTATTTGTTTTTAATTTTATTAATTATTCGTTACAAAAAAATTTGTACCTAACTTGTTCGGGATAGATTTTCCCGAATGCGCACTAAATCCACCACTCCTTGCGGTCATGCTGCAAACAAAGTGCTCATGCGGGAAAATTAACTTTCCCAACTAGTTGGATAAATAACTATTACAGCACTAATGATATTTACAATAGCGAAAATTATACCTGATGTAAAGAATTTCAATTCTTTAACCTGTAAAACTATTATAACACAGACCATCTCAAAATCTATGGAGTTTTCTGATTTTACAGTAAGAATAGCATACGTTCGAAAAACAAAATTTAGTGATTTATGAACGTTTTAACAGGCAATACAAAAACTGCGCGACATTCAATATAATAAATTGGAAATCATTTAAAAGTTTAAAACTAATTATAATTACATTCCATTATTACCTTTGGGACCTTGGAAAAGACAACTTTTATGACGGCTTAATGGTTTGATAACCATAAAACAGGTTTAAAAAAATATTAATTATTAGATAACAATAATTGTGGGCAATGTTAAAAATATATAACTTCTAAATGAATATGAACAAAACTGGTAAATATATCTTCCATCTGCTCTCTTATAATATCTTTAATACTTTGATTTCTTTGTCTTAATTACTTTTGTAATAATTTAGCTCTTAGATGCAACCTTTATTTTTAAAACGTCAAGGATCTGAGTAAACGATATTTCAACATGGCAGCAATTTTCATTAAATAGTTCACAACACGATCTCAAGAATAAGATCGTGATCTATTGTCTCGTGAGTGCACTATACTCCTTTACAACAAACATTTCTGCGGTGGTGGGAAATCAATGTTGAGTATAAAAGATAAAATTAATATTTTTCACGTTCTGTACAGAACTCCATTTTCAGCAGGTCAAGCATGAACAGCGTTTTACAAATATGACCCTTATGTAATTTAATCTTGACTAATATACATAATGAAAAAAACATTTACTATAATTTATTAAATCAGACTTCTGTTTTCAAAGTTATATTTGTAAAAAAAAATATAAAACATTGTATGGTATTATGCGGATGAAGACGTCATCTTGTTATATAATGCCATATCGACGGTTTAGTAAAAGAAAAATAAGCAAAAAACTTGTTAATTTTAGATCTCAATCTTTCTGTATTGTACAGTGTCTATAGCACAAACAGTCGAAAAGGCTAACTGCTAAAAAGTCTAGGGTCTGGCAACAAGCTTTTAAACGCTATGAATTAGCTATTAGTAGAGGTAGAACGTTTAACATCAGTTTCAGACTTTCTCACTTAAAGATCAGATGAGTTTAATCGTTTATGATATTTCGTTAATTGTAAAAATTTACAAATTAAATTTCGCTAGACGTTTGTGTCAAATTTTATAGTCATTGTTGTGATTCAAATTATTGTAATCCTCATGGAGAATTCTGATGCTTTACTACGTCAAGTAGAAGACTAGCTGCTTGAGTGCAAAAAATTTGAGGTTTCTTCATAATTTTTTTTAATTTGCACTAAAAACAGTTAAAATAATCAAAATTGACAGTAAAGTAATTCACTCTTGCCCATTTTCAATTTAGGGTGTCGAAATTGACAAAACAAACAAATTCTAGTGAACAATGACGATCAAGGATCTTTAGGCACTAAATGGTAATACCTCAAACATCAAAGTTTATTGTAATTGCGAATTTATGACATGGTTCGATTACTACTCGTAAGAAGAACCAAGAAGAAACTTACGAGAACTACAAACAAGAACATTAACATTTACATTGATAGTAGAACTTAAGTTTAAGGTTTAACTTGACCATTATAATTCTTACTGAAAAACTATTTTTAAAAATGAACAGAATACACTTTTTCACAACTCTACTTTATAAGATTTTTGAAATGATTTTAAATAATAGCGTTCTGTACATTTATTTAGAGGAATATGCCCAATCGTATGGCGTGAATATGATTTTTTAGTTGTACTCATAAGCGGCTCGTTTGGGCGGGACATTGCACATTGTTATTCACAAGTTTTTTGTTTTTCAAAATTTCGCAATTTTAACATAAAATTTAAAACATTTCGATTTTTTCATAAAAGACTGATATTCTTGTCTGAAGTCGCTATGACGCACCGTTTTCGAAATAAATCGATTTGAACTTTTCATGTGTTAATCATACTTTTATAAAATTAACTAACGAATTCATTTACAATTATGAAAGATGGCTATAGAACATAAACAATATATATATATATATATATATATATATATATATATACATACAAAATTCAAAGACTGATATTTCGGTACATCCATAGTGCTGCGTTTTCTTGGCAGGCTCTGGAGCGCGTTCGTAACGTACCGTTGGTTGCGCCATACCGCGCTTTCGTGATCCTTTCAGGATCGTTTTGAATTGCCGTTAGATAAGGGAGTTGAACCCGATTTCATTACCGATTATGACTTATTTACCGAATGTGACGGAAGGAGTAGTCTGGTGTTCCAAGGGGGCTGCGGTCGAGTTTTGGAGAGAGCGACAAGTTTGTGATTAGTAGTGGAGCTTAGGGGAGTAGAATGGAGTTTTAGCATTGTTTTAATAAACAGAAATATATTTATATATATATATATATATATATATATATATATACATACATACACAGGATGTCCAGAAAGGTGTGGTCAAAACTGCTAGGACGTATAGAGGGGCTCAAAATAACCCTAGTCTTCATTTGAATTTTTTTCCTATTGTCTTCGTTATGTAGTTATCGGCCTTCAAAGTCAGAAGTTAAAAATTGAATTTCAATGATAATTTTTAAACCGCTTCTTTCAATACTATGAAATTTAGACACCCTAATAGCTCATAGAAAGGCATTTTTTGATACTTAACTGGAATTCATTGTACAGGTAAAGTCAAAATTAAGGTTCGAACGGTTTTGAAAATACTATTTTATTTAAATTGTAAATTCTAAATAAAAAAACAATTTACATAGATTCACTAAAATGTATTTTTCTCGAAAACGGTAAGACATATCGATTTCGCACAAGAGTACCTTTTTTGTTGCTAAATGATAACGGAATGAAACTGCTATAGTAAAATTCGAAAATTGTCAATACTGTCAAAAATTGTGTTAATTTAGAATCTTAATTTTGGCTTTACAAGGTACAATGAATTCCAGTTAAGTGTCAAAATATGCCTTTCTATGAGGTAGTTAGGGTGTCTAAATTTCATGGTAATGAAAGAAGCGGTTTAAAAATTATAATTGAAATTCAATTTTTAACTTCTGACTTTGAAGGCCGATAGATAACTCCATAACGAAGACAGATAGGAAAAAATTCTAATGAAGACTAGGGTTATTTTGAGCTCCTCTATACGTCTTAGCAATTTTGACCATACCTTTCTGGACACGTGTATATATATATATATATATATATATATATATATATATATATGTATATATGTACTATATGTATATATACACCGTGTCCAATATAAGGATGCCCACTATGGGGATCTCGGAAACGGTAAGAGATGGAAGGTCGGTTAAATGGAACAAAAGTTACGCATTTGAGAGTATGTATTTATGGTCTTTGTAGAACTCGAATATCTCTTTTAGTTCTTGAGACATTTGAAAAAAATTGAATTTTCTGATTTTCGTTTTTATTTTTTGTTACCTTATTTGAAGAGCTATCAAGAAAGGAAGAGCATATTTTAATTGCCACTTTTCTAGCTCTACTTCATGCTGTTATTCAATTTTTGATACAACGTTTCGTTTGTTAGCAACCATCATCAACTTTATTTTTTTAAATACACGAAAAAGTTATTTTTGCCATATTTAAATTCTCTCCTCGATTCTGAATTCAATGATATATCACACTTTATATTTTTGATACGTTTCGGATGAGAAAATTCATATTCAATGTAAAACATCGAAAACGTACAGTTAAAACTAATTCTGGAAATATTAGAAAACCGTAAAATTATTATAAAATTATGTTTTGTAATTTTAAATGATAGACAAATAAAAAACAAATTTATTTTAAAGGTTAATAAACTCACAAAAGATGTTCAAAAAGATTCCCGTTATTCTCTAAATATAAATAGCATCTTCTAACTGTAGCATCTAAAACATTCTTCAGCATTTGAGGAGTTATACTAGCAAACGCTTCGAGAACTAATCTTTGTAAAATTTCTTCGTTTTTAATATCGTTTCCATAAATGTAATTTTTAATGTATCCGCAAAGAAAAAAATCCAAAGGTGTTATATCTGGAGAACGGGCTGGCCACAGTACATTTGCATGAGTGCCAATACATCTTTTTGAGAATCTAACAACTGACAGGTATTCTATGACAACTCTGGAATTATGTGCTGGTGCACCATCCTGCATAAACCAATAACCTTCAACTTCTTGGAAAGGCAAATCATTCAAAGCTATCTCTAATTCATTTTGGAGTAAAATTTGGTAACGTTCAGAATTTAAGGACTCGTGGTAAATAAAAGGACCTATAATTCGAGTACCGAATATAGCAGCTCACATATTAAATCTGAAACGGTGTTGGTGTTTGGCCGTTTTGTACAGACGTGGATTTACTCTTGCCCAATAATGAGCATTTCTACGATTAAAAAATCCATTATTATTAACCATACTTTCATCGGACCATATTATTTTATTCGGTAAATATTCATTGTCTTGAGAATGACGTGTATACCATTCGCAATATGTTCTACGTCTTTCTGGGTCACCTGGTCGAAGTCCTTGGCAAATTCTAAATTTATATGGATGTACTTTCTCCTTCTTTAGAACATAATGAGCTGTGGAATGGGCTATGCCAGTTGCCTCTTCAATTTTCCTAGTAGAAACCTCTGGATTTTCCGTTACAGCTAATAAAACAGTACTGGATTTTTCTTCATTGCAAGGTTTTTTGCGAGATTTTACAGGTTTTTTGAACGCACCATATTCTTTTAGATTAACCGCTAATGTGCGAAAAGTTCTTTTGTGAGGTTGACGCCTTTCTGGATATTTGTTTCAATACATTATTTCGGCTTCAGAACAATTACGTTGACAGAAAATGTAACACGTCAGAATATCGAATTTTCCATTATTTGAAACATGTACTCCTACCATATTGTTTTTAGGTAAACACAAAATGTAATTAACCCAAAGACCACCAAACAAACGTAATACGGACAACAATCAATTATGACAGGTAGGTAAACAAAATGCAAAGTCAATTTATTTTTATCAAATGCATCAGTACGACGGAAGATGTATTTTAACTGTTTAATTAATAGTATCTTCACTAAATACATGCTTGTGAATTATTTTATTCGCAACAGGTATTAGAAAATGAGAAAACATTATTTTATAATAATTTTACAGTTTTCTAATGTTTCTAGTATTAGTTTTAACTGTACGTTTTCGATGTTTTACATTGAATATGAATTTTCTCATCCGAAACGTATCAAACATATAAAGTGTGATATATCGTTGAATTCAGAATCAAGGAGAGAATTTAAATATGGCAAAAATAATTTTTTCGTGTACTTAAAAAAATAAAGTTGATGATGGTTGCTAACAAACGAAGCGTTGTATCAAAAATTGAATAACAGCATTAAGTAGAGCTAGAAAAGTGGCAATGAAAATGTGCTCTTCTTTTCTTGATAGCTCTTCAAATAAGGTCAGAAAAAATAAAACGAAAATCAGAAAATTCAATTTTTTTCAAATATCTCAAAACTAAAAGAGATATTCGAGTTCTACAAAGACCATAAATACATCCTCTCAAATGCGTAACTTTTGTTCCATTTAACCGACCTTCCATCTCTTACCGAATATATATATATATATATATATATATATATATATATATATATATATATATATATATATATATATATATATATATATATATATATATAGTGAGGTTTTTTTCACTGAACATAGCAAAACATACTAACACTATTAACCCTATGTTCAGTTTTAAAAAAACCAAGTCAATGTATTGCTACGGGTTACTTGTTACAAATATCGGGTAGGCAAGCAACCCAACTTACAGGTGTGTTATTTTTTATTTTGACAAAACTGTTATTTTATTTTTAGGTTAAGTATTGTTGCATTAATTGTTACAGTGAAGTAACAGCTTTAGTGAGAAACTTTTAATTAAATCATTTTAACAAATATTCTAAGTGACCCCCTTCTTGCTCCAAGCAATATGCTAAACGATCGTAAAATGCTAGAACAGCGTTTCTTAAAAAAAACAGGATCCATTTCATTGCAGACGGTACGTATTCTATTTTATAGCTCTCTTCTGTATACTCTATTACTATATTACTGTAGACTTTGGATTTGAGGTAACCCCAAAGAAAAGTCATTTGGTGATAAATCGGGGGACCTCGGTGGCCAAGCTATGGGTACAAATCTTCCAATCCAGCGATCCTGGAAGGTTTCAATAAGGAAACGTGTAATAGGACCTGTGGAATGTGGTGGAGCGCCGTCCATTTGAAACCATGAGTTCTCAATATTTAAGGCTTCTAGTTGTAGACTAATGTCTCTTTGCAGAAGTTGCAAAAATTTGGCAGCATTTAGGTTGCCGTTAATAAAAAATGGACCAATAAGGGTACTGCCAACTATTCCGACCCAAACATTAACTCTCCTATTGTAATGAGTGTGTGTTAAATTTTGAACATGTGGGTTTGTATGTGACCAATACCTTAGGGAATAAGGAAACAAGGATAACAAGAAATGGGAGAGAAGTGCTAGGTAGAAACCGATAATTCTGTGAATTAACTGTGCCATCTAAACAAAACGATGTCTCATCTGTGAAAACTATCTTGTGTAAAATCTCATTTTCATTTAGTAAATTAAATCCTGTTTCACAAAAATTTGTTCTTTTAATTTGGTCAAGAGGAAAAAGCTGTTGGTGATTGGAAAATTTATAAGGTTTGTATTTATACTTTTTAAAGGTTTTAAGAACAGAGGATTTCGAAATACCAAATTCATTTGCTATTATCCGTGAGGGGGTAATGGGATTTTCTTCCGCATAACATAATATCTCTATATCTCGTTTTTCTGTCAAGACAGGGCAAGCTTTTATTCTTCTTTTGTGTGACTGTATTACACAACCTTCATCATTAAATATTTTGATTATGCTGTGAATAGTCCGGCAGGTGGTATTCGTCTTTCGGGATAACTTACAGAAAACAAATCGCGCACTTGTCTTATACTCATATTGCTGTTGCGCCAGCGTAGAATCTGAATATTTTCATCTTTTAAATACATGCTGCAAACCACTAGTGCAAATTAAACTTTGTAAAAAGAAATCAGTTTTGAAAGTTTTTCAAGACATTAGTGACAATTGTTTAATCAAAGGTTGATTGATAATGTTGAAATTGCTCTTGTAATGAATTGACTTTTTTTTTTTTAAACTGAACATAGGGTTAATAGTGTTAATATGTTTTGCTAAGTTCAGTGAAAAAAAACCTCACAGTATATATATATATATATATATATATATATATATATATATATATATATATATATATATATATATATATATATACATAAATATAAACATCGACTACCGGTTTCCCACCCTCTGACCGTTCAAGGCATTGGTGAGGTCTTCGTCCATTTTTTATTAAGTTAGCTTCATTTTTTCCTGGTTTACTCATTTGTGCTTCTGGTGGTGGTTCGCTTCACGGACCACACCAGTTTAAAGTTTTGCATAACTTTATTTTAGGCTTCGGGCCCTATAGTTCCGACTAGTGGCGTGTGCAGGCGGTAACACGTCATTAGCTTTTGTTTTGTTCTTGTTCTTAGGTTTAGTGTTGTCAACATCTAGTGGGGGGGGGGGGGAGGGAAGGGAGTGTCAGGTTGTCGTGATTAGATTTGCCGTAATTTCGAAATTATGAATTATTTGTGAGTATCGTTACATCTGAAATGTAGTATAAATTCATGCAATTGAATTTGATACCGCATAAATTCATTGGGAAGCTTTTCGATTGTAACGTTTTATTTTGTTTTTCACGTATTTGGAAAGAAATCGAAATTTTACAAATAGTAATCCCATTTAGAATCCTTTTTTTGAAAACAAAATAAGTTTTGTTGTCTTTCAAATTAAGATGAAAGTTTAAAATAAAAACGGGATTTACGTATTGGGAGCTATTATTATTGAAACCCTTTTACTAATTTGAGAGGGAAAAAATAGTGTTTTTTTGTAAATAAAAGTTGTTTGTAACTTGATAATTTAAGTAATCTTTTTTGATTGGCTAATTAAGTAGTAGGGATATAAAAATCCAATGTGGCACCAAATGAATGATTCACGAGGGATCAGACCTAGTATAGACGCAGAGGCGTTAAGAGGTTACAGCAACGAGGAACGACGTTATCCATAATCCGTGTGGAAAGAACTTCCATTAGTAGGGGCATGGTCCCCAAACAACCCTTGAAGGGATCTTATGGTGTCGTTCAACCATCACGAGATTAATTCATCGTTAAGTGTAGTTCGTTCAAAGGGACTTGGTAGAGATTCCAAGGTGTTAAGTGTTTATTTACCTAGTGCTTTCACTGTTCTTTGAAGTAGTTATCGCATTTAAGCGGAAGAAACTAAACGTTCGTTCCTAATTTCCAGACATTAATTGCACAGTTCGTCAATACCGAGTAACTCGCTGTATAATACGTGCCATCCATTGCTAGAAAATTAATAGAGTAAAATTAAGGAATAACGAGTAAAGATAATCAGTAGGGTATCGTACAACCAATTGTAATTTTAATCCAAACGTGATTTGAAAGCGAAACATTCACGAGTTGGGGCATACTTCGAGTTTCGAACGCAGTTACATCGTTCACATTGTCGAGGCCGCCGCCGAGTTTATCCTCTGGGATCCACCAGATGCCTGTACAACAAAAAGGTGATCATTTCTGTGCACATATTTTGCGGTGTTTGACAAATTTTAATAAATTGGTGCGTGTATTTTATTACTTTTTTTTTGTAAATACAAACTGTTGAATAAGCTGTCGTTTGAGATCAGCTTCTTATTATTTTATCGCTTAAATTTTAATACAAGCGTATTCATGCGTGTTATATTTCAAATTCATATGAGTGTTTTGTTTTTTTGTTCTACTGACGAATTGTATCGAAATTCTGTGTCTAATGCGTTACAAGGAGAACGCAACTTATTTGTTTTAACCATTTATTGTGCTGACATAAGAATAATATTACAGTAAACTTTAGTAAAGGCCGACGTTGAAACTAGCCAGTATCACCGCCTATTAGGTAAATTAAATGATTTAACTTGCAAGAAAAATTAATATAACAATTGTGTGATTATTTCGAGGGTGGTGATTTTATAAATACATATCTGTTGTTTTTTTTTAATGTGAATCCAATTGTGAACCCATTTGTTGTACAGCACAATACTTACGCGCAAAGTAAGTGTTTGTTTTTTTATGAGTTTGAGTCATTGAGTCAACATTTTTGGTGTTTATTTGAAGTAAAGTAATTACATTCGAAAGGTACCATTGATTATTGAATTACAACGTAACTTTTAAAGGTTGATGAGTTAACGCATCATATTATTTATTTGAATTTAAACATATTTTATAGCGGTTTGATCGATTTAATTACGACGGGTTGTAAACAGAATTATGGTGATTTTTAAGTGATTTTTTTTTCTGGGAAGTAAAATTACATCGAAATTCGGATTTAATGAGTAAAGTAACGTAACAACAGAATTGTTTTTGGAATCAAATTAGTAATTGATTTTTGTTGCGGCACGCAATTAATTCTAGGTAAACGTGCGGTATTATTTGTAGCCTTTCAGGTTAGCGAAGATCTGCTGGTCCCAGGACTGTGATTCCGTTCAGGTAAGCGAGTTTTTTGAGCATTTAAGCGAGCGGTGAACTGCCGTAATTAGTCATTAGTCACTTCAAATACTCTGGCGCCCTTTCCGGTTTATACTTCAACTCCAACCCCTATTTTGGCTTATTTATGGTAAGTTATCCTATTGAGTACAAAATTTACCTTACCCACACCGACCACTGAGCAGTCGAGCAATTTTACCTGTTATCCCGTTCTACTGCCACTTTATACCGTAGCAGGTATTCCTGTTGTCATAGAAACAAAGCGTGACCTCGCCAGTGAACATGAAAGAACCATATTGAATATATTCTCGCCCACCAGACCTCAGAAAGATTTATCCTGACCGGTCTTTTGCAAATAGAAACTCCCGTCCTTTACACCCAAAGAGCAAATCATTTTCCTAAGAAAATCTCATTCCACTTTCAAAGCCTACATATAATTTCGGTAGTAACTTTGCTAAAACAATCTTATCAAGTAAAAGCATATTTCGAAATATTCATCCTTAACATAACAAATCCCGCTAACCCCGAATATATTAATTCAACCATCGCCACCAACAAACGCCTTCTGAGGTTGGTTATTCCATTTAATCAAAATTTTGTTGTCAGCAACTTGTAACAATATATTACTTAATAAGGGTGCTAAGTAGCCTATTACGCACGTCTCTCGTAATTTCAACGAGTACGTAATACGCGATACCACCCGAGTTGTGTACTATGCGTTTTCTACTACCTTCTATCGTTTTCTTTCTTTTCTGCTTTGTATGTCGTCATATTTGGCTGTATTTTTATGTGTTTGTTGTTTAGAGTTGGTTTCTACGTTGCTGGTAATCGTAATCCATCATCTCTGGTGTTCAGCATGTCAATGTGTTTTTCTATTTCAATAGCGTCTCTAATGATCCAAGATTTGTAGATGTTGGCTAGCATTGTAGCATTTTCAAAATCCATTTTGTGCATGATGTTTTTTCATGTTGTGCTAGCGATGAAGTAGTTTAACCTTTTTTGACAGAATTTATGTGTTCTTCTCTTCTTCCATGGATCTTCCTATTGGTTTGGCCTATACATATCGAAGAACATCCGCCACATATTCCTTGTAAGACAAAATAAATCTACAGGTACAAGCAGTATACAGAATTAAATGCTACGGATGTCAATATAAATAAATTTATATCACAAATTCATACGTTCAATGAAATTTACGAATGAATAACAAAATCTAACTACATTATAGGCAAGGTAACGGTTTACTGGCTCTACGAGGTTACAGGCTCTCCTGACGGCTCGCCGATAAAATTCTCCTTTCGTCAGTAATACGCTATTTACCATACCAGTAATGTAAAATACTATTTTATTTACAAGTTCTCACATAGTAAACCGTTACTTGCTACTTTAAAATACAGAAACGTATTTAGTAACATTTATAAGTTTAGAAATTAACGTATTTCGAATTAAAACTGCGTCTGCTACTAATAATCATTTCCTTAGAAACCAACCCCAGGCGTTTTAGTTTATACTACTACTAAGTAGTTGTAATATTAAATTAAAGTGCAACGAATAGTAAATAAAGTATAAAGAAGTCTTCCGCTAGGTTGAATCTACCAACAAATAATTAAAGTCTCAATTTACAGATTAACCACAAAATAAGATCAAACCTTTAAACAATTGCACAATATGAAACGGAACAAAAATTAGTAGTCGGATTTTTTCTGATAATCGTAGTTGACTGGTCGAGGTAAGAAGCGAGGCATTCGACTAATCGAATAAACAGTGAGAACTAGACTAGTTAATTACTGGACTAATGTGATTGATTGGTTAGTCCACTAATCCACCAATTAACCGATTAATGGACTCAAATAGATTAAACGATTGGTTGGATTAAAAAATGTACCTAAAATGCAAGACGAATATTTTAAGTATACGATCTTACGCATTTAATGTGCGCGACTAGTTTCGCATTTATGGTAAATTTTGATTTCGATATTTTCGAGAAGACAAACGACGAAATTTACATTTAACACGTTATGCACTACGTAGTGATTAGCAAAAATGTTACTTCATAATGTAGTCAGTGAATAAATGTTGTATTCATGAGTAGTAGCGTTAACGCATGAAAATATTTGAAGTGGTATTTCTCAGAATCGGTTCATTTCATCGTAACGCAACAAGAGATATTTTTTTGAATAATTTTAGATGCTCTTCAATATGGTGCTGTTTAAATTCATAAAGTGGTGAAAACGAAAAAGTTATGGGCCATATATCGAAAGTTAAGGTCAGGTTAGGCCCTTTGGCACTGTAGTATTTGGATCATTTGGAATATAAATCTACAAGGGCACTAGTAACACGTGGAATATATGAAAAAATCAAACCACTAATCCAAAATTATCTAGGGATAACTAAAGAAAAGAACTTTTTTTGACAGTCTGCACCTCCGTTAATATTGAGTATTCGAAAAATTGTTATAGGGCTTTATGGCCCTAATTACTTGTAAGGAATCATCTCTTAAAGTCTTGACGCATAATTTCCCAACACCCTGCATAAAGACGTACATAAGCAATAGCAAGACGTTAATTATAATTATTAACCACCTATTTACACACTCATGATTGAAATCACATTAAATCCTTTCTCTATTAATCACTATTAGATATTATTGTTTGTACAAATTACCGTTTTGCTTTGAATGATGTATGTAATGTGCAATTCGATATGCGCGTAAGAATAAGTAAAAAATTTACTGTTACTGCCTTACGCTTTTAAGTGGATGTTTTTTTGTTGCCCACTAAACATGCCTAACTC
The DNA here is from genome assembly GCA_036346205.1 of Vesta saturnalis. Lineage (NCBI taxonomy): Eukaryota > Metazoa > Arthropoda > Insecta > Coleoptera > Lampyridae > Vesta > Vesta saturnalis. Next base: position 407,214 of record JARFJB010001939.1, on the reverse strand, counting down.
TGTTGGTCATTTTGGCGCTGGTACATCAACTTTAAACAGCTATAACGTAGATCGTTCGTCTTAGTTTATCGCCGGCGGTCAGAAAAACTGAACACACTTACCTTCTAACCCAAATACCATGTGTTCGAAAAAATGACAAAGATATATACCCTCACTAGCAATATTAATATAAGTACTAATCCGATTTTGAAATACCCATTTTACTGACTAGAGCAAATAAACACTGCATATCTAGGGGACGGGTGGATTCCATTTCTAAAAACTCATCAAAAAAGAATACATAAAGGGACAACTCACTCACAAGTCATAGTGACTACCTATTACTGTTTATTAATATAATTCTGGTCCACTTAGTTGAATTGTGGTGTTTTAATAATGAAAGTTAGAATTAGTTATATTTAGCTCCTTAACATAATGGATTTTTAACATTTATCATGATGTAAAGCATTGTACGTAAAAAAGTGTTTGTGTAGGGTAGCTTTCCATTAATGTTAAAAATAACAAATAATTACCACTTTCAGCTAGTCAGGCCAATTAATACCACAAGTATCTAAAGCGTGGGAACAACGGAATGGTCACCTTATAAAATCAATACCTAACACGTTCAAAATCGGATCCGAATACTTGCATCAACGTATTTATTTTGAAAATACAAATAATTAACTTGTATTATAACAAACAGCATTGCACACGAGGGTCACTGCTAAAATTCGGGGAAAATGTACAAAATGCACACATTATGTTAAGTAATAGCTATTTACGCATCAAGGGCGTTGCTAGGATGATAACGCCCGGAGACCGATGAAATCTAGCTCGAGGGATTTAGCCCGAGAAGTGGATATCGTTCGTAATCATTCGGTGATTTTATTTTTCACTTTGCTCTTAAAAAAAATCTAGCCTATGGAACAAAAACAGATTATTTACTTAGAATTGTCAAATTTCCTTTGTATCTGCAATTATGAAGACGCTATCAGAATCTGTACAACAAAATGCTCAAAAAGCCATTAAATGTAATACACAATAATTGAATTCAAATGGATGGTGTTCCGCCGCATTATGGAAGGCGAATCTGTGAGTGGCTTGATGAAAATTATAACGGAAGCTGGATCGGTCAGTATCAGTTTGAACAGCTGTTGTAAATTGTGCATCATTTCATTGTTATTAAATAATATTAACCCGTTAACGAAGGGAATTCCTCAAAATGTATTTTTTTTGGTTGCCTAGAAAACGTTGAACATTTGAATTTGGTAAAATAAAATAAAATTGAGTTTAAATGATTTCATTTGCAAAGCTTTATATAATAAATGCGTATGTAGCTTCGCACAAAATCGAAAATAACTCGAAATTGGTACATTTTATCAAAAAAATACCTTTATACCAAATTACTTAAAAATGATCGCGCAATTCAAGAATTTTCTCTAAATGAGAAAAAATGTCAGTGGTGTACAAGTTTTTTTTTTGGAAAAAAGTAATGACAACCCTGTTTCTCCGCCACTGGCTTACATAATCTATCGAGGTAAACTTAGAATTATGAAAGACCCTTATTAGGAATACCACCTAAAATTTTGAATTATTTTAATAAACCGTTACGAGGATATTTAAAAAAATTGTTATTTTTATGGAAAGTTTAAGACCCTGTATCTCGAAAACGAAGCCTTCAAAGAATATTGTTTGTATGGCAAACTATAGTTATTTTTCAATAAGGAATCCGCTCCTGAAGTTAGGCGTATTAACGTGAAATCACCCTGTAGTTCTTTTAACATTGAGCTCAAAATTTATGTTATTACAAATTTAAATTTTTTAATAGTTGGCTGGAGCGGAATTTGAAGTAAGAAAATAATTCGGCTGTCAGACTTTAGAGGTTTGTCATTCTATTATTCCGATTATTTGCTTTGATTTGTCTAATATTTTTAACTTAATTGTTAGAAATTCATTGTTGTTAACTATGGCAGTTAATATATCATTTAGAAACGCAGATATAACATGCTTGTTTGTTACATAAATTGGAGCGAAAATGCAGACGAAGTATTAGAAATCTATTTTCATCTTGTTACTTTGACTAACTACACGAAAAAAATATATCTCATAGATATTGTCACCGAGTGTGAACATTTTAAGCAAATTGCTTTAGAACATTTTTTCTCGTCTCGTTTAGAAATTTTGATTTTAAAAGACAAAAGATTTAAAATGTTTTGTTGTTGCTATTTGAGGAGTTTTTTTTTATTACAAGTTAAAATTTCAATTCAGTAAAAAAGTATATGAACTTTTTGGTTGTTGTCACTTAATGTTAATTCAAGAATTGATTACGTTTCAGCCACAAGTGATACTCGCGTTACAATTAGAGTAATGTTAGAATAGTTTTTGTGTAAATAAGTATTTTCGTTATTTTAAGTTTTAGAAATTCTCATAAGTTGAAGGAGTAAATTACGTTCTTTTAAACTTACATTGACAATCTTTTGCTATAGTTGTTATAAAGCTTATCTCGAATTAGAATTTGTCGTATTTAGTTAAAATGGATTGCTTTGTTAGAATCAATTTAAATTAGGATCGTAAATATCATATAAATTTTCCCAAGGTTTAAAATTAAAAACGCAATTTGTTATTAGGGATAAAATTTCAAGTGGTTTTTCATATTTTCTGTTAACATATATTTGAAGAAACGTGCCAAGATTCTTTTGCAGTACAGCTTACCTATTTATTTTTAATTAGGAATCATCATTATAGGAAAAGGCAACATTTGTCTGAACTACAATATGACCTCAGTATAATTTAGTGCGTGTGCACTGTAAGAGTAGATAAGCGATGGTTACTTGAAAAGCCATTCAGTTTCTATGTGAAAGCAAAAATATGACGTAATTTCTCTCGATCATTTACGGAGAGGGCATATCGTTTCTACCGCGTTGATAATTTGAATAAATGCGTTTTATGATTGGTTGTTGTTTTTAAAATTGAACGGAAGAATTTTTGAATGCATGTCCTCAGTCCTGATCTTGATCTGGTGAATTGCAGTTGTAGGAGGGCACAGCTTTTACCATTGACGTGTTCCCGATTCTGCTAAACTTATTGTGGACTGCGGGTCCGTTTCGATTTGTGCGGTTTTCGTTGGCGGTTCACAAAGCCGGAGAACTTTGTGTGCCTTATCGTGGTCTACTCGACCTAGCCGGTCACGTCCAGATTGTTTCCGCTGTCACCTGGAAGACACGTATTCAAGAATTTTGCAAAAGGTAATTTAACACTGCACGTTTATTGTGATTGTGTTATCATACGATTGTTTGCATTTTGGTGAAATTATTTGGCGATGAAAGAAATAAACGTAGTCGTCTTTCTAAGGTTGACGAACTACTTTTAATTGCGTTTTCTTTTGGGATTTTTTTAATGTTTACTTAAATGTACTACAGGTTTATGTGTATAAAAATTTCGCATTGTAAAACTGATTCTAAGTGGCCATTTGGCTACGTAAATGTAGTAAGGCAAAGGGTGAACTTGCAAGTTAGACCAAATTGATAAAGATGGGTGGTACATTTTCTCCTTTGAACATGATTAGTATCTGAATTTGATTTTGCAATAATTAAGCGAAACATTTAGCGTTGTATTTTGGTTACATGCTGTTTTCGCGTGTTGCCGATAAATTCACGTTTGGGTTTTGAATTATAACGGCGGTCTTCTTTAATTGAAAAGTTACGTACACATTGAAATTTAAAAGAATGTTTATTTACTGAATGTCACCATCTGTATTGTACAGAGTCTGTCACAGAATTGCCGCGATTTCACCCACATTTTAAATACAAAATCCCTTTCCCATTAAGGGCATACTTCTGCGAACCAAGGATTAAGCACATCCGGTTGACAAACGTTTCATGATTACAGACAGGTCATATAACGGTCAACTAAAAATACCCTAAAACTAAGTCTTAAATCACGTTTGCTGCTTAAAATTTCAGTGGGCTGAACACAAGCGTTGGGAGTAACGTAACCTAAAATTAAGTTAAAGAAAGCCATTGAACCCCAACAGCTGATTTGCGCGCACGCTTAGTATCTGAAGAGTGTGGTTGTTTTGGAGATTTGTTCTAGAGCTAAAGTTCCGGAGCATCTCTTCCGTGCACCTGGAGGTAGCCAACGTCAAGGTAAGTGAGATCTTTTGACTGTTTAAGGCTGATTTATCTACGTGTGTCCGGGTGTATTCTTACCGATTTTTTTTAACAACACTCTGGTACCCTGTTCCAATTTCGACGCACCCTTATTTGCGACTTTAGACAATACGACTAACCACCTTCAGTATTTGTAAATTCAAAAACACGCCCACGGTCCTCTGTTCAACCGAGCTAGTCCGGTTCACTTTAATTATTACTTTCCGTGTTAATTTCATTTTCGAGAGTAGCAATATATCGACAGAGGCAAAAGCCAGAAAAAAGAATATTTTCAATCGAATAAAATCAAATCTAATTCAACACGGCTCTTTTTATAAACCTCGTTCGGAATTCTACAACAAAAAAAATCACGCAATTCATGAAATAAATGTATTATCATTAACCGCAATACATCCAAATATGTCTAGCCTGCAGTATTTGAGTGCCTAAAACAAGTGTTCAAAAAATTCTCAAATTCACTCCTATAAATTTCATATGGTCCAAAACTTACGTTCGAGTGATGCAGAACGCAATTTTGTAATTGGTATTTACAAAATGTGAACAGAGGTGTTTGTTTTGAAAGATTTGTTATTTGATCTGACGAGGTGCACTTTAACAGACTGGTATTTCTAATCGCCAAAATAATAGATTTGGGTCTGAGAATAACGCACATGCATTGTTTCCACGAGAACGACAAGGAAGATTTGGCTTTAACGTATCTTGTTTCATATTGGGTAGTACATCAAGCTTTTGACGGAGGCCATATTGACAATAGATATTTACAAATTTTGGAAAATAGTGCGCCCCAAATAAAAGGTGATGTGCCATTAGCACATTTAAATTAATTATATGTACAACAAGACGGTGCTCCTGCCCACAACGCTGAAATTGTTAGAAACGATCTAGATTCACGCCGCTTGATATTCACAAATGGAGCTGTAAGACGGCCACCCAGATCACCAGATTTGTCAGTTCTAGATTTGTTTCTGTGGGGATATCTTAAGAATAAAACATGTATAGAACCCAGTATCAAACTCTGGCGGATTTACGCAACGCTGTTGACAAGGTTTTTATGGAACTAAAGGTGAGGCCTGTTATTATTTGAAATGCAATAAGGCGGATCAGAACTACGTGTGACATTTGTATAAGGTTGCGGAAAATGAGACAAAGTAAAATAAACATAATCTGCCCACTTTGTATAATTATATCGTTCATTAAACTAATATTCTGACAAATCACGTAAATATATGCGAATGTTAAAATATTTATATTGTAAAAAGTAAACAAAATTGTCACATGCTAATATAATCTATTTATTAGGTACACTACAACGTTCATTTCCTGAATGCTTGGCATTAAAACCAACAAATTTATAACACAAAAGTTATCTTAAGTAACTTTTAATTAAATACTAAAACCATTATCATAAAGTAAATACAGATAATATTGTAATTGTCACATTTGTATCCAATTAAACATATTTTCTATGTTTCTATAGGTACCCTGAATTTGAAAAAGCACGGAAAAATTAATATTTTGATGAGAAAGTGAAAGTCTAATCTAATTAAAACTTACAAAAAAAATATTTATTAATACTCTAACAACAATTGTATGGAAATTAATTGATTAGATTGATACATAAAAAGTTAAAAATTTTTGTCCCCGAATTAGCATCAATCATAAACATTAGGTCATTCGTTAAAAAATCATTCAGATAAAATAAATACTTATTTTTTGGGATTTTTAATGGTATTTTATACAATTAAACGTTGATATAGTATTCGTCAGTATGTTGTTAAAAATTGTTAAAGATGTAGTAAACAATTTTGTCAAATTTGAAAAATTCAAACATAATTTTTCAAATTTGACAAAATTGTTTACATCTTTAACAATTTTTAACTAACATTACTACTGACGAAGATAACTGTAAGTGTTATCGAAACGTTTAGATTGTATAATTTAAAGTACACCATTAAAAAATCCCAAAAAAGATAAGTATTTTATTATGAGTGTTAATGGTGAAAGTTTACATTTTCATATCTGTGATAAAAGTTTACAATTAAAATACAGAATAGGTATGTCGCAGTATCACAAGTTTATGGCATTTAACGTTTTAATATTAATGTCGATAATCCAAAATATCTTTCTCAGTATAAAAAAACCCACAGGTTTCTTTTGTTTATATTTAATATTAAAGTTAAGTCTAGCATTTGAATATAAAGTTATAATTACGATTATCATTTACCTATGTAGTCACGTTCACCGTGGATTAATGACTACATACAAATTTGAGTTAAAATACACATTGCCAATTCTCTAAAATTAAAATACTACACAGTGTGACTCGAATCGATTAGTATTGCATGGGTAACTTTGTTATAAAGATACAGATTTGGTTAAATGGGCAATGTACAGTTTTTCATACTCAGATGCTGCTTAGAAATATAAAAAATTCCGAGTACTTTCGAAGATAGTCGACAAAAACTGAAAAATGTGGTTTTTAAAAAAACACCATTATTTCCCTAAATATAAAAGTTACAAATTTTTTTTAGCAAAAGTTACTTATTTCTTTAGACGAACCCAAATGTGTCTCCAAAAAATTATTAACAATGATAGTAATTTTCTTACATTAAATAAGCACCCTATTGGATTTTGAAAAAATGAATTGCAGTTTTTTTCTGCTTTCAACCATGTGTAAACAATCTATACGTGAAATAATAGATACATTCCGGCCATATTTTATATTATTTATAAAGTGTATGGTAGAAATTTTACTTATAATAATGCGTTTCAATTCGCTATTTTTAGATTTAAAATTTATAATAATTAATTCTGTTTGGTTATAATTCATTTGTTTTCATGGCTTACTTTAATTTCAAGCATATAATAAAATATTATTTCAAATGTAGATTTTTATACATCGATGAAAGCAGAAAAAAAAATGCAATTTATTTATTTCAAATTAAAATATGGCGCCTATTTAACATAAGAAATTAGCTAACATTATCTCTAAGGACGTAGTTGCGATAATTTTTTGGAAACACAAGTAAGTAACTATTCTTAAAAATAACTTTTATTTAAGGGAAACAATCGTCTTTCTCAAAAAACGCATTTTTTTATTTTTTGTCGATTATCTTCGAAAGTACTGGGAATTTTTGATATTTCTAAGCAGCATTTGAATCAGTATGAAAAACTGTACAACATTGCCCATTTAACCAAATCTGTATCTATATTAACCACAAAGTTGCCCATGCAATACAAATTTGGGACACACTGTATACATATACATATAAAAAGCACCATAAAAAATTGGGCTTGATTAAGAAATACATCAAAATGGTTTACCTACGTATTTCAATTTCACAATTTATTATCATTGAATACAATAAATGTTTTGATTATCATTCAATTCAATTGTTTATTTACTTTTTAACCTTTAGTTGTCAATGCAACAATACTTTTTTCTTCACAACGTAAAAAAAACGGTATTGTTTTAGTAGTACTTACAACAATGACAAATATTAATATATTAGTATAATGATAGTTACCTAATTATAGCACACGTCACTGCTATACTTATTTATCACAATTCCCAATTTATTAAGAGAAGTTTATCACAACTGATAGCAAAGTGTTATTTTAAAGATACTTGAACGGTTAAAACTTAAACCAGAAAAAAAACATTTATTACTTTGGAATTTCAATCGTCTCAAAAGTAAAACAAAAGAAATCTCATTCTTTTACCATTATTGTATATTTTTATCCAAATTTATGTAGACAATATATCAACCTTAGTTGAAAGGATACAAATGTATTAAAGGCATGGGGGATAAAAATCCACCAATGTTGAAGACGTATACAAAACAAATGTATGTACCGGACGCATATAGGCTGAACGTACCATCTTTCAACTAGGACAAAAATGGAACACTCTCATTGGTCCGCTTTTGAGATGTGGTACGTTTTCTCTGACTAGACTACAGTCATAGTCAGGTACGGTTCGCCGCTTTGAATTAGCTGTAGAGAGTTGGCTGCTAGCGGCGGCGCTACTCATTTTAAGTCTTAATTATTCCGTTATACACTACTATATTGTTGAGCACCACGTGGCATGCGGTAATTAATTTACGAAAATGCAACAGTTTCCTCAAGGGTTTAAACTAGAGTTGTCAGACGTCCGGGAAATCCGGGATTATCCAGGAGTGTTGTGTCTTGTCCAGTGTCCAGTAATGATGCGTTACAATACTGGAAATTGTTGTGCGTCTTCGGTCGACCGCCGATTCGCCGAATTGGCGCATGACGTACACTCATACACGGTGCGGCGTCCGGCGCACGGGACGCAGGCTGCGTATTGCGCAGCGGCGTCCGGGGAGGGTGTGGGCGAATGTTGATTATTTTATTCGTGACTGGCTCGAGTCGATTGTCAATAGAAAATCAAACAGTAGCCCGTTTAGTTTGATTTCGGACAAAGCGTTGAATTCGGAAAAAATAAACGATTACATGGACCAACCATCCGCAAGCAAGAAACAATACAAGGGTTTTAATGATAAGTGGATAGATGATCCTAATTTTAAACACTTCAATCCACAGCAGTTTGCAAATCGTGCAATTCTGATATCGCAATTCAGTATGAAGGCCGACGTCCATTGACAGTAAGTAGATATTAATGTTATTCTACGTCTTTAAAAGTATCTACAAGTTGTAAATACATAAAAATTATTCAACTAACAACTTGCATATTATATTGATTACTTTACTTTTTTTTTCAATTTCACCTTCTCTACAAGATGGCCGTCACTTTTGCCAGCCATAGATCGATTATTACATAATTGGTCAGCTGTAAAATATTATTTTTTGGAAAAGGATCCAGATAATAGTCACCGTATTATTTGGTCATTTATATTGAACCTTGTGATGAAAACAACAGTACTAATTATGACGAAATATGAAAATGTAAACTTTCACCATTAACACTCATAATAAAATACTTATCTTTTTTTGGGATTTTTAATGGTGTATTTAAATTATACAATCTAAACGTTTCAATAACACTTACAGTTATCTTCGTCAGTAGTAATATTTGTAAGAATTGTTAAAGATGTTGTAAGCAATTTTGTCAAAGTTGAAAAATTAAAACATAAACATCAGCCTGCTATTAATACAACAGTTTGAGAAACGTAAAAAGCCAACTCTAAAAATTAAATTTCAAATTTCAGTAAAGAATAACTAGAGGTCATTAAAAATTAAATATTGTTAAACTGCCTTAAAGATGACAAACCAGAACACTCTCTACGACGAAAGCTAACAATGGAATTTGTCAGCCAAAAATTACTAAAATTTGAAATTTCCTTGTATGAAAAAAAAAGATGTTTTAATGATTCTAAGTCTTTAACTTTAGTGTTAAATCCAAATTTTTCATATCAGGAACACTAGAACTTTCAAAATATAGTAATTTAGTTAGTCAGAACTATTGAATCTCGATTTTCGATGTGAAGTTAGCACTCCATTTTTCAAATTGAAATTTGGAAACATTAATGAGCGGAACTCTTCATTTTTTATAAAGTACTTACTTCTAAACTCTTTAAAAGGAAGCTAGCTCTAATCAGAGCTATTGGAACTCTTTGTCGGGGTGATAACTTCACACGCGTTAACAACTTACAGTAGAGTATTGTTGTTATAACTATGAATTAAAATATATATTATATATATATATATATATATATATATATATATATATATATATATATATATATATATATATATATATAAGAAAGAGTTAGTGTGTAGCAGCCAAGGTTGTGGGGCTAGTTTAAAATAAAGAAAAGATCCTTTGTTCAAAGGGAAGCTTTCGGTAAATTTATTACCTTTGTCAACCAATCTACAAGAAGTTATGCGTTGATAATACATATAAATTAAGATAAGATAATAACTTACGATCGTGGATACAGTTAAAAACATTGAAGCAGCATTGAAAGAAGATATTTCAATTTAAATTTAAATTAGATGTCAAAATCAATTTTTGGACTTTGACAAAAAAAATTAAAATTATTGTCATAGTTATAGGAAAAAACTAGCCCCACAACCTTGGCTGCTACCCACTAAATCTTTCTTATTGTTTTTTAACTTAATCAGCCACGATTAACAACTTTGATTATATATATATATATATATATATATATATATATAATAAGCCTCCGTTATTTACAGCATGCCTTAGAAGACCTGGCCTCGACGAACAATCAGGATGAAGTTGATATTGTCGTTATCTCGCCTAACGCTGATCCGCAGACGGATGAAGAGGAAATCGACGACATCTTAGAAGGAGCAACTCCATTTTCAAAAGATGTAGCTGGTGAAATTGAACTACAGTACATAGGTAGTAGTGATAGTGACAGTGACACAGAATGCAATTTACCCTTGTCAGTTATACAAGAAAATATCGTAGTCATCCCAGACAAAACAACAGTCTAAAAAAACAAAACTATCTACGCCAAAATGGACTAAGGAATTTGTTGACACCAGTATTCATGCAAAATCAGGGTCTGCAGATCGCTTAGAAATAGTGAAATATGAATTACAAACTCTGAGTCCAGTGGAAGTGTTCGAAAAGCTATTTGACAATGTGTTTGAACATTTAGTAGAACAAACAAACCTATACTCATCGCAGAACAGACATGTTTTTTTTGTTTCAAAAGCTGGCATGAAGCTGTTTATAGGAATCCCTCTATTTACAGGTTACCACAAACTACCAAGTGAGCGACATTACTGGAGCCTTGATGAAGATTTGGGTATACCTTTTATTGAAAATTCAATGTCACGGAGCAGATTTCAAGAGATCAAGACATATGTTCACTTAGCCGATAATGATAATTTAGATAATAGAGACAAAATGGCTAAACTACGCCCTATGATTTATCTTCTCAATCAAACATTCCAACAGTGGGGAATCTTTCATGAACACCTTTCCATTGATGAATCGATGGTAAAGTTCTTCGGCCGCCACTCAAGTAAACAATTTATAAGGGGTAAGCCAGTTCGATTTGGGCATAAGAATTGGCCGATCTGTAGCTCCACAGGTTATTGCTACGCTTTCGACACCTTTTGGGGTGCCAAAAATACATGGAACATAGTGGTCGACAAAGACGTTCCTTTAGGATCAAGGGTAGTCCTTGATTTACTGCAAAACGTTGCCGTAGCCTCCGATCACGTGGTTTTCTTTGATAATTATTTTAGCAGTCACGGTTTGCTAGAGGTGCTAAAAAATCGTGCTTAACGGATAACGGAAACAATACGGAACAACCGAACCAGGAAATGTCCGCTTTCGGACGTAAAAACGTTCAAGAAACAAGAAAGGGGTTACTTTGAGTACATGTATGACAGCGATGCAAGCCTTCTCTTTATCAGATGGCAGGATAATAATGCCGTTACTATGGTGACAAACTACGGCAAAGATAAAATTGACGTGGCCCAACTAAATGTGTTACAAAATTATAATCGATCAATGGGTGGCGTTGACTTACATGATCAAGGAGTTAACAATTACAGAAATCTCAATTCGCGGCAAAAAGTGGTGGTGGGTGCTTTTCACTAACATGTTAAACATGACTGTCGTCAACGCATGGAGACTTTTTCAATTGGCATCTGATAAATCCATAGGTCTACTTGATTTCGAGAGATCAATAGTTCGTCACTATTTGGCCTGCCACCAAAAATCAACATTCACAGGTAGCAGGCCACCTGGACAACTACTAGCAAGTGTGCGAAAACATGAGGGTGATCATTCTCCACAAAAACTGGAGAAGCAGTTGAGGTGTATCCAGCGTTATCAGAGGGTTAGATGGAGTTGTACAAAATGCAAGGTTACTCTTTTGCATCGAACGAGATTGTTTTGTAAAATATCATTCGTAAACCTTTTTTTTTCTTTTTTTAATTACCTATAATAAAGTTTTTTCGTATTGTGTGTATTTTAGTAATTTGACTGTTTTTGTAGTATAAGCTCCCATTGTACTCGTTTGAGTTACATATGCCTATAGGACAAACGGTAAATTTTTGGATATGGGTTACATTTAGTTTTTTATTTCAAAGGAAGCTTTCGTTAAGAAAAAAACAAAAAAATTCGAAATGCAACCTTGGATCTTAATGGGTTAATTGACCTCGTAATTGTAAAGACAACATTTTAGTTAAAAAATAAATAGTGGTCAAGCAACAGCGAATTGGTGAATTAATGTAAATTTATTATAAGTTTTTGTTATGAACGAATAAGTTCAAAGGTAAATATGTAATTAAAAATTATTATTAATTTTATTAAATACATAAATAAAAAGTTTACCTCGAGTAGGATTTGAACCTACGACCTGTACTTTGCTAGAGTACCGCGCTAACCAACTGCGCCATCAAGGTTCAAGCCCCAATCGGTGTAAATTTTGTCTTTATGTATGTAGAACTGATGTAAATTCTAAATATAATGAGATTACAATCAAATTACTTATATTAATGGAATGTGAGCCTGCAATATTGCAAGGATTCACATATACCAAAGCAACTTGACTAATATTAAATTATTATAAGTTTTTGTTATGAACGAATAAGTTCAAAGGTAAATATGTAATTAAAAATTATTATGAATTTTGTTAAATACATAAATAAAAAGTTTACCTCGAGTAGGATTTGAACCTACGACCTGTACTTTGCTAGAGTACCGCGCTAACCAACTGCGCCATCAAGGTTCAAGCCCCAATCGATGTAAATTTTGTCTTTATGTATGTAGAACTGATGTAATTAATAAAATTAATAACAATTTTTAATAATATAAATTTAATTTATAACAATTCCTGGGTATGATAATAAAAAGTAATAACAAAGTCCTTCACGAAATTAATTATATAAATGTAGCATAAAACAAAATATACATAAAAGGACTGGATTACACAATGAAATAAATATTTGTTAATGTTGAGAATGAACATTTTCAGTTGGAATCTAATTACAAAATATTGAAAAAAACTACACGAGAGTTCGCTATTTAAAAAAAGTTTATGCAACAAAGAACTGTATAAACTTTGAATTGAACACTATTACATTTACAGCGCAGATTGAAGCATAGGTATATTAAAACTTACGATTCATTATGAAAGTTGCCCCTAAAGTGGTCAATATTGTGAAATTAACATTTTCATTCAAACTGAACACTCCGAGGAAAAAATGAGAAACCTTCCATAAAGTTAAGCTAAAAACATTTAATTTTATAACATAGTCTAATTACGATTATTAAAAGCTCTCGTTGTAAACGAATGTAACAATGATCTTGGGTCTTGATTGACTTTCCACGTTACGAAATTGGATACTATTTAAATTTTTCAATGAATGTTTTGTGGTGTCGCGAACATTTTTGCACGATAAAAGCACAACATATATTCCAGAGGCTACAAATGGCTTTGGCGTATTATTGGTAAATAGGAGCATGGCTACAATTGCGATTGAAACGTTCAACGCTTGTAAAATTTACTTGTAAAAACACGATTTATGCCCAAAAAAGGCTAATTGTATAATGATAACTCTATACAGATTTATATTTTGGCATTTCTCTCCCGCATACCCAATGCAAATTATATACGTCATGCAGCAAAGCAAAGTTACTTCACTAAATGCATGTATAACTTGTAGCATTGCGTACGATTTTTTACTCAATGCTTGTAGTAAATGTGGTAACACAATCTACTCTGCACAAAATTATGAGTGTATGAGTTTATAAGAGAGGTATTTCATGTTGTGGCAAATGTATCTAGATGTAATCATGCAATAAAGAGGGTTTTCAATTTTTAACAACGTGCACGTTACTTGCTATAATTAATGTATGCATTTTACACAATTTCTATTAAGAATTAATTAGCACGCGAAATTAGTGCTTTATGATTTATAATTTAGTATTCTTTAGTGACTATCAATATGTCGAAACGCACCTGTAATAAGTCGAAGTGATAAAGTGTGTTAAATGGATATTTCGAAAAAAAAAACGTAATCATTAGGAAGCTTTTCTGTTATACAAAGGGCCAATTACGATTAGTTATAAAAAAACGCAAAATTCATTAGAACAATAAAAAATTACTACACTTATTTACTACATACAGTTATATTTTTAAGCCATGTTGCCTAACTCTACGCAAATATATGCAGTGTCGACAGATTTGTTATTTAATTTATTGTTTAACATTTTCTTCCTCTGAATGCTGTTGGATTTATTTATGTACAGGTATCACGATCGTGAAAGGTATTAATTATAATTTATATTAGTGACACTAAAGAGAAATTGAACGTGCATTAAGCATAATGTTAACGTGAATATACAAAACAATTACATCGAACCGACTGGTATGTAGTCCAAAGAAAAACATGCATAACTTGGATTAGTTTATGGTCGTAACATGAAGGTAGTTATATCATGCTATATGTTGCGTTTAGAACAGCGTCCTTAAAGAGCATGACATTCAAGGAATAACATCTCCGGCAGTATTACTTCTTTGGGATATTAAACGATATTACTTTTCGTCGGAAAAAACAAGAAGCCTCAAAAGGGGCTGATGGAATTAGACATTGCCGTTCGCAGAGTGAAAAACAAAACGATTTCACTAGTAGATCCTTTCAATATAGAACCATTACACACATTTTTAAAATGGCATAATACCTGTTTGAATTGTCCACAATTTGTCAACAGTAAGGTCATTAGTGCTCCAACTCTTGCCGGAAAGATTTTTATTTTGCATGAGCATTGGTTGCTAGACAATTAAATGAGACAAATTGACGAAAAATCCCGACCGCGGAGTGGGTGGGATTTTTCCAAAAAATTTGCCGAGTTTAATTGCCTTTTAGCATCCAATGCGAATTTGCAAAATAAAAATCTTGCTAGGCAAGAGATGAAGCACGAATGGTCTTTAGTTGGAGAATTAACTGAATGAATTATAGATAAACGTCATGTTTTATGTTAGGTTAATCAACACTTTATTTATGTGAACAAGCATAATTATAATTAGGTACAGTTAATGAATCTTGATTGAGAATTATGTTGATCGGAAGTTGGAAATTGAATTTGAGGTGAATTTAAATTATAAATTTGTGTGACAGTTGAAGAATTCCGAATTTGGTTAATAATGTTTGAATGGTGATCTTCATCTATTTGGAGATACGATTTTATTGAGGATGAACTAGCGTGATCAGCGATTTTAATTAACTTTTATTGATTTACGCCTGATTTTGCCAAATGGGAAACAATGCTGGATCGATGTGGATGGTTTGTTAATTTCCTTTTTTTGACGTCCAGTCCAATTTTTCCAGCCGATAGCGAAGTCCATTTCGCAGTTTCATTGTAACCCACAGGAAAATTTTTATACCATTTTCCAGATATTTTCCAGTGTGGATTAGGAGTTAAAAATAGTCTTGATGGACATCGGTTTAAGTTATTTTCATTAGGTGTAATCCATTTATCTTCCGCGTATTTTTCAGCACCACCTTGAGAAAAAACTCAGTAATTTATATTTTTAGACAAATTATTAACGTACCTTGATATGTTTTGGTAAATATAGGATTGTAAACAATTCTGGCTGTTAAAGATCCATCGTTTCTAGTATCTTCTTTAAAATAGTCCATGGTACACGCACTTCCTTCTCCTCCGCGCCACGCTAGTTCAAAAGAAACAATGTGAAAAAACTTTCTGAAGCCCTTCTAGTGTGTCTTCGCCATAACTGTTTATAATCTGTTCAAGCTCTTCAAGAGAAAATGCTTGAGCGCTCAATTTCCGTCTCTCAAGGATAGTCTGGAGCTCGTGAAGATTTAAATACTATACCTGTAAATGGCTCGATTTTTCTATTGTATGGATTGAAACATAAGTCTTTCACCATCTTAGCTGTCGTATTCTATAAGGTGTTGATACAAGTCTCCTTATATTAATGCCCATTCTGTTTTCGCATGTTAAAAGCATAATCTTTCAAAATACTTGCAATATCATCTGTAGTTAAACATTCAGTTAATTCTTAATTACGTTCTTTGCAAAATGTAGTATACTGGTTCCAAACACTCTTTCTACACTATTATGTGCTCTGCGGTATAGCATTTTCAATGTTTTTGTCTATTAAGACAGCGGAAATATTTCCGAAACGTGACATTTTTATAACACGAAAAACAATCTGCAGAATGGCAATTCATTATTTTTAAATAGTAATAAGGTTGCTAGAAACAATTACGTAGCGGCAAAAAAAGTACCATGCTTTTCTTTTCACTGTAAGAATTCCTTGGTAACTTCTGATTGGTGCACGTGACTCGATTTTCGTAATTTAATTGGTCGACCATATATGAAGTTAATTATCATCGTAAGTTTACATATTTAAAGATTTTTGAAATTCTTTTCACTAGCACCTACTTATAAATGAAAAATTTTTATAAACTAACTACGTTAATCGATTGTCCACAATTTTTTGAAAAGTTTTCTTTAGCACCTTCAGATGAAAAATTGTATACTACCTACTCCAGTAGATCGTCCGTGATTTGTCCATAGACTATTCCCCTTTCAAAAAAAGGGTAGATGGAGATATAGATTTTTATGTTGACAAGATTCTTTTTGTTCAATTTTTGAAAAACTTAGGTGCTAATAAATTTTTTTTTCGTTAACACCTACAAATGAAATCTCCCACAAACCAACTACGCCATTCGCTTGTCCACGATTTGCCCAGTCTACATCTCTATTTTATTTGTCCACCTTCCAAAAAAAAGTTAGATGGTAATAAGGATTACTTAATTTTTTTTAATACCACAACATGTGTCTGTCATTTGTCCAATTTTCCAAAAATCATAGGCTACTTTCTCTATTTTATTTGTCCACCATCCAAAAAAAAGTTAGATGGTAGTAAGGATTACTTAATTTTTTTTAATACCACGACATGTGTCTGTCATTTGTCCAATTTTCCAAAATCAAAGGCCGCCTTCCTTGATAAGGTCTTAATTATTGATACGTTTAATTGTAAATTCCTCGAGATCTGTTTACTTTAGAGATATACTCAGAATTCAACGCAGATTCCGAAAATGAAATAAAAAACAGGTGTTTCCATTTGACAAAATGGACAAAATGACACACACACACACACACACACACACACACACACACACACACACACACCACACGCCCACTCGCACGCACTCGCGCGCGCACATACACACACGCACGCACGCACACACGCACGCACACCCGCCACACACACACACACACGCACACGCACACGTACACGCACACGCACCCGCACACGCATACGAACACGCATACGCACACACACACAGACATTTTGAAAAATTTTCTAAAATTTTGTTTTTCGGGTTCAGGAAGTCGTAAAACATCAAAATAATGCAACTTATTTTTTTCGATTTCTTTTCGACCGCAATACGTTCTTGTTTAGCAAGAAAGTAAAAATTTACACCAAAACGGTGGTCACTAGAGGCTGCAGTGTGACTGCACACGATTATTTTAGTTGGTGGTAGTTGATGGCGGTGGGTGTCAGTGGATGGTGGTGGCGGCTTCAGTCTGACTGCTGCCTTACGGTACATAATTTACAGCCCTCTAATGCATTCTCAACTATCTTTAATTACAAGCACTCCTTAAATGTAATAATGCCCAGATTTGTGCCAATATGAAATAATAGTAAATTAAGAAAAGTGTCATAGATAGTAGGTTTCAGTATCCTTTATACAATAGGGACCCATAAAAAAAGGGTTCACTTGTAAGTAGTCAGTCACCGAGTTTCTCTCGGACAAGATGTACGAAACATTACACTTTGTCGTGAACAAATCTGTGTAAAACAAAGATATTTTTTTTATTAAAATATATTTCTATTTAACAGTATTCACTTTATCATTCAATCACTTTTGTTACATTATTATCACAAACTGCATTAGGTTAATAAATGATATTTTATAACAGCATTATTTAAATTTTATACCAATAACATCAGCGAGCCATCGTTCGCGAACGACAGTGTCGCGATAAATAAATCGAGCAGTACAATTGCGAAATTAATACAAGTACTATTTTTCTTCGTCTTCTTATTAGTCCCGGTCCTGAGTTATGATCCATTTTATGTAATAAGCAATTGCCACTCACTCGCCACATCTGGCAACGCAATGTGCATTTTTCTGTAACGAGACAGGACTGACGAGCAAGAAAGAAAAACGCGCGGTGCGTGAGAGCGGGTGGGTAAGATTGGCGAGAATGGGAGCGGGAGTGCTAGCGTTTCTTTGTGTGTGATTTATTTATTTTATTAATGAAAATTAATTTTATTTTAGAAAAAACTGCGGGCCTGTAACTCGGCAGATTAGACATTATTCTCGGAGTCACCGGGGTATTTCGGGAGGGTTGAGAACCCTAGCCAGAGGTTCCATTCTTTTAAACCAAGTGATTTTTTAACAATTTTTTTTAATTTACTTGTGTCCTTCAATTTGTTTTATGATTTTAATCGTTTGCACTATTCTTGAGTGGAAGTACTTTAGCTTTGTAGTTAGTTTAAGGTATTTATACTTTAATAAGCCTGATTACAATATTACTTGTCGAAACTTATAAGGTTCTGTCTAGAAGGTTTTGAGAATCTACTTTATATTCTTGACTTTTCTCTGTGATTTTGAGAATCAACTTTAACATTAATATGGACACTCATAATTGTGATTCAACAGGCATTCCAGCTTAAAGTAAGCCTGAGGTGTAAAAAATAAAAATAAAATATAATGTAATTCAATATGTTATAAGTGAAGGTAAAAGGTTCTAGTTTAATAATTGTATTAAACTTTTTAATAAATTTTGATATTTATGGAGTGTTAGGTCTTTGTTCTGTGAGTATCAACATCCATCCTCAGGGTATGTTTTTTCTGTAAACTTGGTAGCACTGCAATAAATAACAAACAGCTGATCTGTGATTGAAGTTGCTACAGAAGATACCTGGAAGACTACTCTAACTATTAACGCCCGTTACACTTTTTTAAAAAAAGTTAGTATTACAAAATGAACAAACACTTTATAAAAATAGTTTTACTGTAAAAGCGAGGTTATGTATTTCCCTAATGTTTTGGTATTATTGTTTTAATTTTAGTTTTATAATTTAAGGAGTAATTCACGTAACGGATGTTACATAATTTAATGTAACGGGTGTTACAATTCAACACAACCCATAACCATTCAATTCTTAGCATATGTCCATTCATTTTAAGTAGAATTTGAATACATAGCCCTATTGAGCGTATATTAATTTTGGTAATAACACCTAAAAATTTAACAATGATACATAGTTTAAATAAATAAAATTGAACACGATAACACTTTCAAATCTGGCCCTGCAAATGCCCTATTTGATAACATGTATTCCAGAATCTTTTAACCTATTTACTAGGCAATTAATGTTAGGCCTATCAAGTGATCGAATGGGACTAGTGATGTAATAAAGTGGCAGCAGCATTTGGAAAAAAAAGAGAGCGAGATAAAAAAAAGAAAATATCTCAAAAAGAAATTAGAAGAAAAACAACGCGAAAGGATCCTAAGCAGAGTAAAAAATGTAGGGAGAAAAAGAAGAAAGCGCAATTATCACCACCGATGTCTCAGATTTCCCCTATTGGAAGTTATAAATGTAAGCAATCTTTTGGAAAAGCAGTGAATAGATTAAAAGATTCTCTCCGACTGTCCCACTAAGAAAACTGCAATTATAAAAAAACTTGCAGTTGATGTAGGCTTGAATTTTAATGAACCGAAACCACAAAAAATAGGTCCAAGAGCTCTTCTAGAGAATGAAATACAGGCTATAAAGGCATTTTATGATAGTGATCCAATTAGCAGGGAGGCTCCAGGTAAAATTGGATACAAAGACCGTCAAGTGTCCTAAAACAGGGAAACGATCGAAATTACAAATAAAACACATGATAATGACAATAGGCGAGGTCTATGAAAAGTTTAAGAAAAGTCACCCTAATATTATTGTGGGTGAATCCACATTCTTTTCCTTAAGGCATCAGCATATTCTACACGTGTCTAAGATGCCACACAATGTATGCGTATGCAAATACCATAGTAATGTAAATTTCATTTCTGAAAGTATTTGCAAGGTTGATTTTACGTTCCCCAAGAATCACAAAGGCCTTTTACAGAAGCTTTGTTGTGACGTGTGTAAAGAAAACTGTATGTATGAATACTGTTTAGTTTACCGAAAAGATAAGGTATCTGATATGATTAAACCCGGCAGTGATCTAAACAAAGTGATTTCCTGGAAACAATGGATTGACGAAGAAGGTACAGTTAGTACTCAGTTAAAAATTTGCAATGGTACGGTTGAGGAAGCCGTAAAAGAGTTGGAATCTAAGATGCCCCATTTTAAAAAGCACTGTTCTGTAAAAAAAAGGTCCAGGAACAGTTTTTATTGACAAAATTAAAGCGCTTAAAGCCAATACAGATGAGACCTATGCCGTAATGCAAATAGAGTTTGCCGAAAATTACTCTGTCACGCACTAAGATGAAATAAAGGCTGCCCATTGGAGCCATCATCAAGTAGCTGTATTTACCTGTTGCGTGTGGCTACCCAATGGAATTGTTAAGTCGTATGGAATCATCAGCAATGATACATCTCACAGTAAGTACTGTGTGTACACATTTTTAACACAATTATTGAGAGATGTTAAGTACTGCTATCCAAACATTGATGTAGTATTGATTTTTAGCGACAACTGTGCTGGACAATTCAAGAGTAGGTTCACCATTTCCACTCTTTGCAAATTGCAAGATGAACATGAGCTAGAAGTTGAGTGGAATTTTTTTACCAGTAATCATAAGGAGCGGTCGACGGCATTGGCGACACTAGGAAACGCAATGTTTGGATGTCAGTAAAAGGAAACAGAGACGTCCACATAGCAACAGCTAAATTATGAACACGTAAACAAAAATGTGTCAGGGATTACCAGCTTCTATGTGGACAAGGTGACGGTAGCAGTAAATGAACCGGTTCTCAATGAACTGTGGGATAGCGTTGTCAAGATGCCTGGGATTCGAGAGTGTCACTACTTCAAGGTGCATGATTCCACAAACATACTTACAAGTAAACCATCTCAGTCTTTAATGGAAAAAATACCAATATTTAAGGAAAATGAATCATCTGAAGGAGGTTTTGAGGTGGAAATAACTTTCAAGTTTCTAGCTTTACCACTAGAGGGCGTAATCTTTATAGAAATATTTAAAAATATATCCAACCATAATAGGTATTAAATAAGTAAATTAGAATAATGTACAACTTCTGTAGTTTGGATCAACCGATTTTAACGAAATTATTCTCATTCGAAAGGGCGTAAATGAATTACATCTACTATAAAACAATTGCTGTATTATAATTTAAAATAACAAAATATGTCAGTATTTTCAGAATTTGTTAAACTAAGAAGGCTGCGAAATAAAGTTGACAGGGGCTTCAAATTGTTTATTTATTGACAGTAGTCAAAATATTGCTATCTTTTTAAGAAGTGTTGGCATATAATTCGAATATAACTTTTCTTAATTAGATATTAATATTACTAATATCAGTAAATAATCAGCATTAATTCATAATGAGTAAATCAAATGCCGAATTGTATGATATGATTGGAGTTTATTTAGAATGTCATCAAAATGCCGCTATTGCCTCACGTATATATGCCCTAAGATATCCTGACAGGAGGCATTATGGCAAAAAAGTATTTAAAAGAAAGACAAGAAGATTAACAGAAACTGGTAGCTTTTATCGTCCTTGCTATAAACGACGTGGTGTAGGTGTGACCGAAGATAATGTAATCAATGTTCTTGCTTTAGTTCAACAGAATCCACATATAAGTACTACAAGTAGTTGGCAAATCTCTACAGAATTAAACATACTAAAAACTACCGTTCTACGGATTTTAAACCATAACAGGTATATATATATATATATATATATATATATATATATATATATATAATATTATGAATTGAGCGTTTAAATTTCAAAATTGTAATCCTCTTTATTTTATTTTCATATTGCGATAAAAACGGCAACATGACACTTAATCATTTCATTCATTCCTTAAAAATATTTGTTTTTCTATGTTTTTTAGACTGCATGTAGTTCTCCACCAAGCTTAACATAAAAGGGATTTCGATGCAAGGCTGGATTATTGCAATTGGATGTTAGGTATGCTGGAAGAACAACCGCATATCATATCAAATATTTTGTGGACAGATGAAGCCACCTTTAGTAGTGCGTGTGGTGTTAATCTGCATAATATGCATTATTGGGCTGATGAAAATCCGCACTGGATGGACGAAGTGCAGCTTCAAGGTAGGTGGAGTCTTAATGTTTGGTGTGGTATAGTTGATGGAAAAAATCATAGGACCTTTGAAGACACTTTAAATGGCGATACATATTTAAATTTTTTGGAAAATGAATTGCCTATTTTATTAGAAGACATTTCCTTACAAACAAGAAGAAATCTGATATTTCAGCATGATGGGTATCCTGCGCACTTTTCCAGGCGAGTTAGAGATTATTTGAATTTAACATATCCATATAAAAGGATTGGAAGCGGAAGTATATTTCCATGGCCAGCTAGATCTCCAAACTTAACATGTCTAGACTTTTATCTATGGAGAAGATTGAAGGAGTTAGTCTTTCAAACTCGACCAACCACGCGACAAGGCATGAAACAACGTATTAGAAATGCAATAAATAGTATATCCATAGCTAAGATTGAAGCAGCTGTTATGTCTACTCGCGATAGATTACGTTATAATGTAGAGTGAGCCAATACTAGTTACGCATGTTTACGCGTTTTTACTTATATATTGAGTTAGACAAAACATATCGACATGCGGTTTGCGCCATTTTGTTACGAATTTAATCAGTTTTCGTTATAATTTACAATACTTAGGTGTTTCCATTTAAAAATTGTAACAGACAAATTTAAATTTTTTTTATTTCAAAGTGCCCTCTACGACAATTGAAACTAAATGCAATTGTTTTATAGTAGATGTAATTGGTTCATTTACGCCCTTTCGAATGAGAATAATTTCGTTAACATAGGTTGATCCAAACCAAAGTTATAGGCATTTATTCATACAAACATTCCCACTCTCCCCACCCTTTATTTGAAAAAATAGAGAAAAAAGTATTTAACAAATTTAAGCATCATTCTAATTTACTTGTTTAATACATACTATGATTGGACATGTTTTATAAAAAAATTGTTTTTAAATTTTTCTATAAAGATTGTGCCCTCTAACGGCAAAGCTAGAAACTTGAAAGTTATTTCCAGCGATTTCCCTTGGCCGTTTTTACTAAGGAATTGTTGTTTTTATAAAATATAAGTTTTTATTTCTTAGTGTGATTAAAGAAGCCTCAATTATACTTCTTGTTGTTATTTGACAACATATTATTGTATAAAATACAGGGTGTCCGGAAATAGCATGTACCTAGAGAAGGATGTGATTCTACATGAAAAAATAAGACTTTTTTTTCCTATGAACTTATATGCTCAGACGTACCGTTTTCAATATACAGGGGGTCAAAGTTGAATTTTTTTTCAGTTTTTGGACAATATCTCGAGAACCGTATGAGATATGATGTTCAGCCCTTATACACAATTTGTGCTCATTAAGTCACTTGTTTTCGCTGTAAAATGAAGGTTTTTGAAAATTCAATGGCGTGGATTTTGGGTATGTTGAGGGTTTCAATCCCCCTCATTTCTACGCCACTGAATTAAATGCAATTCTAAGAAGCGCCTTAGAACCGGCCATGTCTTCTACACCAAAAAGGTGCTTTTGGCTGATAGTTCTAAACTCAACGGTTTCCGAGAAAAATGGCATTCAATGAGAGAAAACATTATTTTTAAGAATTCAACAATTAGAGCAACGTGTCGCCTATGCTAGCGAAGAGATAAGAAATAAAGAAGGGATTTTTGAATCTGTAAGAAACTCAATGAGAAATAGGGTAGCTAAATGTATTGAAGTGGACGGAGCCCACGTAGAACACTTTTAGCATTTGTTTTTCATTCAATTAGTAGATATTTGTATTTGTATACTTTCAGTTTTCTCGAAATGTTGTACCTACTGTTAATAAATTGTTAAAAGAAATTATTCTTAAAATTATGGTTTTTTTGTCATAAAATTCATTTCTCAGAAATGATCAACTTTAGAGCTACTAACCAAGAGTACCTTTTTGGTACAGAAAATAAAGACGGTTCTAACGCGCTCCTTGAAATTGCATTAATTTCAGTGGCGTAGAAAGTAGGGGGATTGAAACCCTCAAAATACCCAAAATTAATGAGCACATATTGTGTATGAGAGCTGAACATCATATCTCAAACGGTTCTCGAGATATTGTCCAAAAACTGAAAAAAAATTCAACTTTGACCCCCTGTATATTGAAAACGGTACGTCTGGGCATATAAGTTAATAGGAAAAAAAAAATTTTTTTCATGTAGAATCACCTCCTTCTCTAGGTACATGCTATTTCCGGGCACCCGGTATGTTAAAAATCTTAATTTTAGCAGCTGTGTAACACCCGTTACATTTTAATGTAACATTCGTTACCCATGATTTTATTTTATGCTAAAAAAAAATTGAATACAAATAACAATTTTAATTATAGTTCCATTAAATACATTTACTGGGGAATAACTCCTATTTCTTTTATAATTTTATAGTTTTAAAATACACAGAGTTTTAAAAATATTTACATGGTGTTCAACTTCACTGTCCATTTTCAGTAACACCCGTTACGCTCCTTTTTTATATATTTTAGGCTAACAAGCAACAAACCATTTTTACTATCAAATATAATGAAGATTGATGAGAGTCGGTTTAATATTTCAGATTCAATCATTCATTTTTTATGTAATTTACAATTAAAGTGTCCGTTACAATACAATCCCTGTCAAACGTCTGTAAATAATAGCACCGAGATAGAACTGATCTGAAAAACTGTATTAGTAAAGGCTGTTATTTAAACCAAAACAGACCTAGCAGGATAAAAAAAAGGATTGGCTATTTTTATTTTAAAATTTGAAATTAACAGCCAAGATGAGAGATCATGAGAAAATGTAATGCGTATACTCTTATTTTTTCGACTATTTTTCGATTATTTAACGTTAATGTAATAGATAAATTAGTTGCCATGTAATATGGTTAAACATTAGAATTTCATGTTTCCGCTTTTATAGTGGTGGGGTTTTTTCAGGATGACAATTTTGGAATAACGTACTATATATAAATTGTTGATTGGTGAATTACGATTAAAACAATTTTGCACTTGGGAGATCTTAAGCAAGTAGAAATGAATGATGTTATTCACCTTTAGCTGACTTCCACGTTGTAATGGAAATTCATCATTAGTAACCTAAGATTCCATTCTTTATATTCAGTGACTACTGAATCTGTATAGGTATCATTAAATCTTAATTGCCGCAAGAATATGCAGATACATTTAAAAGAATTCCCAGATACACGTAATGGAAAAACATGTGTTTTGATTGTTAGAAATATCTACAGCAGGTATACATACAGCATGCTTAAAATAATGAAAACAGACGAAAAATAAAGTATTTTAAAATTAAACTATTTGAAATTTTAATAATATGGATATTTTTTCTAAAATGCACTATTCAAATTTAAAAGCTGAATAGGTGAGTACTGTGTCTAATGTTTCGAATCTAATTATCTGATATAATGTTATGTAAAACTCATACAAATATGGAAAGTAGCCTTGTGTACAGAAATTACCTCATCATTAGCAAAAATACGTTTGTCAGATTTCAGAAAAAAAATTATTAGTATTTAACATAAAATAGCAAATAATACAGAATTTATTAAGAAGTCAACAACCAATAATAACCGGGATATACAACTCATAAAACTACAAAATTAAGCACTATGGAAAAATACGGCAAGTGCAAAACACTCCTTAAAGTTTTCTATTCAAATAACTTACCAATTTAAGAATAAAATCCAAACTGTCTTTAGCAGATGTTTATAATTACAAATAAATATAACAAAATTATCACAAGAGTATTCAAACAACAACAACACGATGTCAACCGAATTTTCTTTTAAAACACATGCTCAACAATCGCCATCTCGGAATAAACTGGCTATGCTGTTATTCCCATTACCGAAAAGAGACAACATTCTAAAGGAGAGGTTGAGTTGTGCTTGCTCTTTGAATCAATAGCGCAAGCGGCAAATTTAAAGAACTCAAACGCTTATCTTTTTTGTTTATTTATTATTAAAACAATAGTTATATTTGTAGGTTTCAGACATTATCGGATAAACATCATTATCGTTTTTATTAGTTTTTTTTTACCGAAAGGTTACAATTTCACTACTTCTTTGGAATTATTTTATGCTTATTTCTTTTTTTTTACGATCACATTAATAAATAGATAGGAATTGGTTAATTAAGCTGTTTGCTCTAACCCCGTAGTTTTTTTACCTTAGTAATAACTCTGTAAACATTTCCTAACCTAAAATACAAGATTTTAAAAC
This sequence comes from Vesta saturnalis, assembly GCA_036346205.1. Classification (NCBI taxonomy): domain Eukaryota; kingdom Metazoa; phylum Arthropoda; class Insecta; order Coleoptera; family Lampyridae; genus Vesta; species Vesta saturnalis. The sequence goes on along the minus strand of JARFJB010001939.1, from coordinate 380,541 downwards.
AACAGTTTAAACAGTTAGGTATTTTTTATGCAATTGAATAAAAGGTTAAAATGTCCGTTACTTTTGCAATGTCTATAAGAACAAATTTTACTTGTCCCAATCTCTCAATTATAATTCCTTTAAAGTAAACCAAAAATATTTACATAAAAAATTGAATTATGCCAAGTTTATACCAAACTTTGTCAAAATTAAGAATATAGGTGTAATTTAACTAAATAAATTTGACTTAAATATGTTTATTAAGAAAAGACAAAAGAAGTTAATGCTCTCTTGAATTTGATTTCGTCTGTTTCTTTTTTTTAACTAGAACAACTAAATCAATCAGGAGTTCCTAATTTCCGAAAATGAGATAATGAGGTGTCGGTTAAACAATAAGCGAATAAGTGATGAAAAAAATTAGGTGCACCTCCCAATAGGTAATAAAACCACAGGTGTCATAATGACACTTCCAATCTTTTTTTTATTAATAATTATTGGGCTATTTGGCATTAAAGAATTACTTCAGTTTTTGATCGATATTTCGTTTACTATTCATAAACTTCTTCAGGGGAAAAAAATGTTATGAAATATAAAATTAAGAACAAATATAAAAAAGGTGGTAAAATTTTGAATTTAAAATGATAATGACATCTGTGTGTGAACTACTTAAATAATTATTTAGATGTCTAGATTACAAAACTTTTGATTTAAACAATTCTAAAAGATTAGGATAACTTCTGTTTAAATTATTAGTATGGAATTTGAAATTTATAGAGTCTGAATATGAATTAACATAATTCATTTGAGAAATCCACAATTTGTAAATTACAAAAATCAATTTTGTGGTCTAAAGAATATCAGTGAACTGCCAAAGCACAACGATTTCTATTTAATTTGCAATCACTTTTATGGAGTGATATTCCGATTTTAAGTCAATTTGAAGTTTGTCCAAAATAACTAAAATTGCATGATTCACATTTAATTTTGTGAATAAGATTGCATTTAACATCATTTGAGGTACTATATTTTAATTTAGAAAAAAGGTTATTAATAGTGGTGATATTATGCATAACAATTTTAATGTTTTATTACTAAATATTTTTTTAATTCTGTTATAAATTTCTGGAATATATGGAAATTTATTTTCATATCTTCATATTTATTTTGGATTACATCATTATAACTATTATACAAAATTAATTTATTAAGGAAAGATTTTGAATAAACATTTTTTATGTTGGCTAATTTTTGAAGATTTTTGTCAATCTTATGAATTCTATTTTTTAAAGCTAAAATAATATTTTTTTTAACTACAAAGGATGGTTAAAATAGTAATATTAATTTTATTATCATGATTCCTTATAACTTTAATATCTAGAAACGGAACACTTCTATGTTTCTCTTTTATGTATATATATACATATATATATATATATATATATATATATATATATATATATATATATATATATATATATATATATATATATATATATATATATATATATATATATATATATATATATATATATATATATATATATATATATACACTATCGGACAAAAGTAAAGCAACTTTTCAAAAAAAAAAACATTTCCCTTATTTTATTTTTTATTGGACAAAATACAAAGAAATCCTAATTACATTTTAAAGCTCAAGTAGGCGGCTGTCACCTGTGATAGTTGATTTTTTTTATAAACAACACCAACCAATTTAAGCAATTTTATTGTCGAAAGTGAACAATTTGTAGTCGACAAAAGTAAAGCAACATTTTTGAGTTTATAAAAAATAAAAGCTTTTCCTTCAAGTAAGGACTAAAATATTCAAATTTATAGTAGTTAATTGTCTTTACGTAATTTTAGTCATACCACGAGGTATTCATATCTGCAAAGAATTAAAGCAGATGGTAGTAAATGCACATTTCGAAGGTAAGCAACAGTCTGTTATTTTCAGACAGTTTCTTTTGCCAAAATACAGTGTGTTAAAAATAACTTCTACCCACAACGCACGAGGACACTTGGAAAAAATACCAAAATCTGGAAGACCCAGAAAAACGACTGTCTTGCTAGACAGACGCATCAAAAGAATGTCCCAGAACGATCCGTGGTTATCTGCACCACGAATTATTGCAGAAATTCCCGAAATTCTGGTCAGTTCCAGAACAATTCAACGCAGATTAGTTGAAGCAAAATTATTTACTAGACGTGCAGCAAAGAAACCCCTTATTTCCAGAAGAAACAGATTAGCTCGATTTGCATTTGCACAAGAGCATATTAACTGGACCATAGACGATTGGAAAAAGTTTTATTCAGCGATGAAACTCGTTATAAACTGTACAATTCCGACGGAATGAAACGTGTAAGGCGACCAATTAACACGAGATTCCATCCCAAGTACGTAACACCTACAATTAAACACGGTGGAGGAAGCGTTTTCTTATGGGGTTGCTTTTCTTGGAAAGGAAACATGGATAGATTTATTTATCGGGATATACTGCAAAATGTAATGCTACCATATGCAGAATGGGAAATGCCTTTGCGTTTCGTGTTTCAACAGGATAACGATCCTAAACACACCGCGCCAAGTGTTTCGAAATACTAATGTTGAGATTTTGCGGTGGCCAGCCCAGTCTCCCGACCTCAACCCGATAGAAAACTTATGGGAAGAGGTAGAACGTCATTTTCGAACAACCCGGTTTCCTAATAAACATGCATTGCTTGAAAAAATTAATGAAGTTTGGGCGAACCTTCCAGACAACACAATTCAGAATTTGATTTCATCAATGCCACGACGTTGTAGGGAAATTATAAATAATAATGGATATTCCATTAATTATTAGATAAGTAATTTAAATAATTGTTATTTTTTAATGTTGTTGCCGATAAGTTGAATAAAATATTCTTTTATGTAAGTGTTGCTCTACTTTTGTCGCAATGATTTTTGCATTAATTTTTTTAATTCAAATTCTTTAAGCTAAACCTTGCAGGTATTGGTTGATTTTTCTTTGGTTAATTACTCAACTTACGAACTTACTAGTTGATTAAAATTAATTCAGAGGTTTGCCAAATTTAAAAATTTTATTCAGCTACAATAGATTCAGCAAATGAGTTGCTCTACTTTTGTGCAACAGTGTATATATATATATATATATATATATATATATATACAGGGTCTCCCAATAGTGCGTATTCGGTCGATAGATCCTTAGCCATTAAACTTAGAAGATAAGTTTAATTACGAAAGTTGTCTATTTTTATAAGCTGCATAATCTAAAAATAGTTTGGTTTCTACAGGGTGTAACATAAAAGCGATACAATATAGAACTTTTGATTTTTAAATAGAACACCCTACATATTATTTTATTCTTCGATTCTCCTTATAATTTTACATCTTTGTTATAAGAATTCCTTACAAGCTAAATCAGTTTTTGAGATATTTGCAAAGTTAACTAAAAACTGACATTTTTATGTAGTAATTCAAGTAGGTGTATCTCAGTTATTTTTAAAGATAAAAAAAGAATCTTTGGTATAGAATTTATTCATACATTAGCTTACTTTAATCTATTATCAAAATTGGATTTCAATATACAGAGTGATCACAAAAACTAGTAGTAATGGGACACTAGACGCCATCTTGGATTTTGACGTCACAAGACCGCTCACGTGGGAGACCGGATTTTCCACCCTTATTTTTACTCGCTTACGTGTAGGACGTATTTTTTCACCCCTATTCTTGCACATCCACGTGTGAGACCGCATTTTCAACCCCTAATTATTTTTTATATACCCTCGTTTGAGACCGTATCCTTTCTTTTCGAAGGCCCTTTTCAACCCTTATTATTTTTATATACCCTCGTGTAGGACATATTTTTTCACCCCTATTTTTACACACCCACGTGTGAGACCGCATTTTCTACCCTTTTCTTTTTCAACCCTAATTATTTTTACTCGCTTACATGAAGGACCGTATTACCCTTCTTTTGAGATGATGATCTTTAATTATTTTTATTAATTAATTATCCTAGGGAAATTCTTAATCTGATAGCTTTAAGATGATTATGATCTTTAATTATTTTTATTAATTAATTATTTTTAGCCCTGAAATGATGTAAAAGATAGTTTATTTAATTTTGTGTTTTACTATTAACATTTATTAGAACTTGTTTATCAGATATTATTTAAAGAATTGATTAGATAATAATAATCACGTACACATTGACTGTATTTCCCATTTTACTTTATTAGCGTATTTTTTACCAATGAGATTGTTATTACATTTATTTTAATGCCTATCTACAGGTTGTTTAACATACGAAATTTATTTATACACTGATTACATGTTAACACGTTTCGCCGAAGAGTGCAATTGTATGCGTGTCCCAACATAATGTAACTTATAAGATGATCTTAAAGCTGTAATATGATAGATTACAAGCTTTTATAATAATAATTAAAAAAAATATTATTAGAGTTGATATGCCGTTTTATTTCAAGTAATTGTTTCAATATATATAAAATGTGTAAGTGGACCTGTATTATTTGTTGTAATATGTGTTATGACACTTTCTTTTTAATTACCGGTTGTAACCTTCTACTTACATAACTTCAACTTATACACGAATTAATAACGACCTCCACTAGTTTATAACACAATCGCTATGTAGCGTATTTTTTATTTACACCCGTACTTCTATAAATTATTAACGCTCCATTTTAATGGGGCGATCAACTATCTGAAAAAGGTTAACTGTTAAAGTATACGATGAAGATCGTTTAAAGCAAACCTTGTATTATTCTTATACTTATTTCAAAAATACTAGTATAATTAACATGAAGGTTTATAACAAGGAAACAGTTTTTAAACACAAAGAATTTATCTGTAAGGGGCAGACAATGCTATTACATAAGACGGTTTTGAAGTTTACCTTGAAGTTAGCCTTGCGAGCAACTTTTATAAAAAATGTACACCTGAGTTTAAGTTGACGTATATTGGTTTATGAATATTTTTATTATTCTAAGAAAAAATGTTATTAAAAAATGTTTTCTATTAATTACCCTTTGTAGACTATATGCTTTATCTACACACGAAATTTTATTTCACAACAGCATACTCATTCTACCTTGAGAAAATTGTTAACCTTGAGAAACAAGTAGGCTTGAAACTCAAAAAAACTCCCTGTTACCATTCTCGTCAATGTAGATAGAGGTCCAATGCTGGTCTGGTTTGTTTGCAGGATCCGTGTTTACGATAATCGCACACGGTCGAGGTACGTATCTGGGAAGTTGATTAGAAGCACATACAAGTCGAAAACACATTCTTCTTGTGGCTGGGGGGATCGATTTCAAGCATCTCAACACTTGTGCCGCATACATCTTTGTGGATTTTTTATCAGATGGGATTAATAGTAACGTCAACTAAACGTTTTTTAAAAAATTTCTAATCTGAAAATAAGAGTGACGTAATCTATTTTTATTTTGAAATTTCATAGAGAGCATCACCATCATCGAGATTTTGAGATACTATCATCTCATCCTCTTCACCTTGAACGATTATATTGTAACAACCTATAAAAGTAGACAGTTTTTATCAGACATTATTACATGGACATGAGGTTAGCCCTAAATTAAATGGTTTCAACGCTGCTCTGGGAATGCTGCACACACTTAAAACCTTTAAGTCCGCTCGCAGAAGTTGTACCGTATTCACTTTCTTCAATTTTTATCTGCACTCTGTTTCGAGGCTGTAGTACGTTTTTCTAATACATAAACAGAATCTTCAATACTGTGATACGTATAGCAGCAAAACACATTAGCTAGTTAGTTTCGCCTCTATATTACTTTACATGCAAGCCTGATCTTATCATAAATAAATACATCTGTCAAAAAAGCTAATTAAACACGCATGCACGTACGCACGAACGTACGCACGCTCGCACGTACGCACGCTCACACGTACGCGCGCTCGCACGCACGTACGTACGCTCGCACGCACGCACGTACGCACACACACACACACACACACACACACACACACACACACACACACACACACACACACACACACACACACACACACACACACACACACACACACACACACACGAGAGAGAGAGAGAGCGAAAACACGCAAACGCGAGAAAACACACTAACACAAAAAACACGCAAACACGCTAACACAAAAAACACACAAACGAAAAAACGCTAACTCAAAATACGCAAACGCAAAGACATACAAATGCGAAAACACGTAAAAACGAAAACACGCAAATACGAAAACATACAAACGAAAACACACCAACACAAAAAACACGCAAAACGAGAACACGCTAAAGCGAAAAACTTGTAAACTTGCAAACATGAATCAAGACGGTGGAGCACCGCGAGGAAAAACAGGTTTTATTAACAAAATCGAAGGAAAGCTTAACGTTTGAAAATATATTATTATTATTATTATAAACAACAATACATCATTATTATTTAATAACATGCTTTATCGGTTTTCTTCTTCTTCTTGAACCGTGAGTCGTCGTCATCATTATCATGATTTTGAGATTTGCCCTTCCCCCTACCTCATCGCTCTTCTTTCTCATCTGTGAACCATCACCATCATCTCGGATGTGAGATACACCCAGCTCAACCACGTCATCGCTTTCATCATTATCTTGAACGGTTAAGTTGTAATAGTTTATTAACAAGTCAGTAAAATCTTTAATGTCCGCTGATGTTGGCTCATAAACAGGAGAATACATTATAGTAATGTTCACTCGATGACAGTTACACCTTAAAGAGCGAAACACACGAGAAACGAGAACGCAGCTAGCCTTGGGTCTTGTGAGCAAGCGTGCTCGTCAATGTTAGGGTAGAATCGGACATCTTCGGGGATTTCTGAAGTATTGACCTAACCACACTCTAACATAGCCCCTGGGGACATGTTTATAAATCTAAACGCCTCTTTTATGGTCGAGCTATTTTCTCCTAAGACGGCGTCTTAGGAGAAAATTAGGGCTGAAAAGGGCCTTCGAAAAGAAAGGATACGGTCTCACACGAGGGTATATAAAAAATAATTAGGGGTTGAAAATGCGGTCTCACACGTGGATGTGCAAAAATAGGGGTGAAAAAATACGTCCTACACGTAAGCGAGTAAAAAGAAGTGTGGAAAATCCGGTCTCCCACGTGGGCGGTCTTGTGACGTCAAAATGCAAGATGGCCTCTAGTGTCCCATTACTACTAAAACTAATTCAATAACATAAATTTGAAAATGTTATATCTTCATTTTTTTAAATGGCACACCCTATATTTTTTTAACGCCTTGTCTTCGTCTATTAATTGGCTTTCATTTCTATTAAATATGTTCTATACCTATCTCTAACAGTTTCGGAGAAATTTAAGTTTGTTCAATTTTTTTCGTTGATAACACTGAAGAAGAGTAAAATTAGACGGTCTAAGCAAGCTATGAATACACAAGGAACTAAAAAACATATTAACTGAAATACAAACACTTAAAATTATAATAAATGATCAATGTGACCACCATTTTGTTGCTGGCAAACATGAAATCTTTGTATAAACAGGTAATCACAAAAATTAATTCAACAACGTAAATTTGAAAATGCTATATCTTCATTTTTTTAAATAGCACACTCTATATTTTTTAACGCCTTGTCTTCGTCTATTAGTCGTCTTTAATTTTTATTAAACATGTTCTATACCCATCTCTAATAGTTTCGAAGATATTTAAGTTTGTTCAATTTTTTTCGTTGATAACACTGATGAAGAGTAACATTAGTCGGTCAAAGCAAGCTGGGGATACATAAGAGACTAAAAAATATTAACTGAAATACATATATTGTAATTATAATAAATATTGTATGAAACCACCATTTTTAAGAGATATTTGAGATGCTTTTAAACGATTCATCGTAAAATTAAACAATTTAATCAAAAGAGCGTAAAACAAAAGATGAACGAAAACAAATGAAGAAATCAAACTTGTATACTTACTTCCTAAATTACAAAATGAATTTTTCGAAAGAAGAACTTGTTAATATGATTTACGTCCTTGGTGAAAGCGATAAAAATTGTCAAACTTAAAACTTAAATTTCTCCGAAACTATTAGAGATAGGTATAAAATATATTTAATAAAAATTAAAGCCGACTAGTAGACGAAGACAAGGCGTTAAAAAATAAGAGTGTGCTATTTAAACAAATGAAGATATAGCATTTTCAAATTTACGTTGTTGAATTAATTTTTGTGATCACCTGTTTATTCAGACTTCATGTTTGCCAGCAACAAAATGGTGGTCACATTGATCATTTATTATAATTTTAAGTGTTTGTATTTCAGTTAATATGTTTTTTAGTTTCTTATGTATTCATAGCTTCCTTTGACCGACTAATTTTACTCTTCTTCAGTGTTATCAACGAAAAAAGTTGAACAAACTTAAATATCTCCGAAACTATTAGAGATAGGTATAGAACATATTTAATAGAAATGAAAGGCGATTAATAGACGAAGACAAGGCATTAAAAGAATACAGGGTGTGCCGTTTAAAAAAATGAAGATATAGCATTTTCAAATTTATGTTATTGAATTAAGTTTTGTGATCACTCTGTATATTGAAATCCAATTTTGACAATAGATTAAAGTAAGCTCATGTATGCATACATTCGATACCCAAGATTATTTTTTTATCTTTAAAAATAACTGAGATACGCCTACTTGAATTACTACATAAAAATGTCAGTTTTTAGTTAACTTCGCAAATATCTCAAAACCTGTAAGTTTTAGCTTGTAAGTAATTCTTATAAAAAAGATGTAAAATTATAAGGAGAATCGGAAAATAAAATAATATATAGGGTGTTCTATTTAAAAATCAAAAGTTCTATATTGCACCGCTTTGATATTACACTCTGTAGAAACTTTTAGATGATGCAGCTATAAAAATAGACAACTTTCGTATTTAAACTTATCTTCTAAGTTTAATGGCTAAGGAGTTATCGACCGAATACGCACTATTGGGACACCCTGTATACAGGGTGAGTCAAGCTCAACGGGACGTAATCTCCTGGGAAAACGGTAAGAAATAATAAAAAGTCCTCTTACATGCATATGTAGATTAGTAACGGCTACAATTATAATTAATCTCACATTTACAGGGTGTTTCAAATTCGAGTAACATATCAAAGTTATGTTTTTTTAAATGGAACGCCCAGTATGTTATTAAATGTTTCAATTACTTTTTAAAAGATAATGTTAGTTTATTAACAGTACCTTATAGCTAAGCTTGATATTTTTCGATTTATTTGACATTTTGTCAAAATACAGTCTTCGTGAAAATAATTAATTGCAGCTTATCAAGTCAATTTCAAGCTGTAATTTTTTTAACAAACAAAATACACCCATGTTCCACACAAAATTTTTTGCTTATTTATTCTATACTTTTCAGGTTTTCTATCGGTATAATTACAATAATAAATTATTACACAGGGTGTTCCTGACAATTGGTTTAATTTTCATCATCTTTTTTGTGCAATTTCTTTGTTATTTTAAATGCAACAACCTGTATTTTATTACATTTTTTAGTTCACCATACAAAAATACAGTTTATTTGTAGAGGGTTTTGTATGCCTATTTTTAATACTTTCCGAGTAATTTGCATTAGGTTACTAAAATTAGTGCATTTTATTATTTTAATACAAAATGTATAATAAATGTTCAATATGATGTCCATTTTCACGAATGTACATTATTATACTTTTTTCAAATGATCACCTCACATTTCTTAGCATTTCAGGAGTTATCGTGGCGAATGCATTTTGAATACGTATTTTCATGTCTTCGATGGTTGAGGAGGGGTATTAAAGACGATATTTTTAACCCCACAAAAAAAAATCCATTGGTGTTAGATCAGGTGATCTTTGGGGGCAATGATAAGGACCGTCTCTGCCGATCCATTTTCCTGGGAAATGTTTATTTTAAATATTGTCTTACATTACGCGAAAAATGTGCTGGAGCGCCGTCTAGTTGCCACCACATTTCTCTTCCGACATTTAATGGAATGTCTTGTAAAAGAATCCAAAAATTACTTCTTAAAAATCTAATGAAATTGCTTCTCTTTAAATAACCATAAAAAAAATATTGTGAAAAAAATACAAATTTTATGTATCTTTAGTAAACTAATACATATTACTCGGAAGTAGAACCCCGGCACTATCCCCACCCCTCCTTTTTACGTCACAAGCCCCGCCCCTTTCACTTTTTTATATGCCCACGTGGGGGACCGGATTTTCCACCCTTATTTTTACTCGCTTACGTGTGAGACCGGATTTTCAACCCTTATTTTTATATACCCTCATGTGAGACAGGATTTTCAACCCTTATTTTTATATACCCTCATGTGAGAGCGCATTTTCCACCCTTATTTTTGCACATCCACGTGTGAGAGCGCATTTTCCACCCTTATTTTTTATATATCCTCGTGTGAGACCGTATTTTCAACCCTAATTTTTACACGCTTACGTGTGAGGCCGGATTTTCCCACCCTTATTTTTTTACTCGCTTACGTGTGAGACCGTATTTTCAACCCTTTTTCAACCCTAATTATTTTCGCTTTTTGATTCGTCCACGTGTAGGACGCGTTTTTCAACCCTTTGCATTCTTAATTAAGGCCTTTTTGTATTTATCAGATCCGTGTGGGGATATATTTTCAACCCTTGATGAAATTTTAACTGTTTTGTCTGTATTAAGGGCCTTTTGACAGCAATTTTGTGTTCACTAGCGTGAGCGACGTACATTTCAACCCTGACAGTATTTTCAACCTTTTTGTCTGTATTAAGAGCCCTTTTGGCGGGGAGCCCCTAAAGGATAGGCAAATGGATGTGCACGTAGGATCGTATTTTCTACCTATTTTTTTTAAGGGTTAATAAACGGTAGAATTTTTTTTTTGGTATTAAAAGAAGCTAATCAAGGTAAAGGTAACGTATACGTTTGATTTTAAAATACACTATTAAATTCTATAACGATAATAAACAGTTAATGGCATTGCATAATCAGCTAATTACCCTGTTGTTGTCATACAATGTGAATGTACGGTTTAGCGACTATTTAATATGAATTGAATTTTATCAAACGAGATTGCATAATTGTTGTTATTATTAAAAATCATTATTAGATTTCTTTTAAACCCCCATCTACAGATTGTGATCCTCTACTTGGTTTAAAATTCACTTGAATATATTTTAAAATGAAATTACTTTAAAAAATAAAACGTGTAATTAACTAATTGATTAACCTGCTTACAGCAATAGTAATCACTGAAAATTAAGGAATGTCGCTTTTATTTATTTACCATTTAATACGTATCATTTATATGCAATATATTCTGGTTTTAAATATGAGTCACAATGTATCGCAATGCTTTCTGCTTTAATTATAGGTCATAATTAAATCTAGTTGTCGCTCAAGGTAATCACTACCAAATTAATCTCATCTACAACAAGAAACTTAATATCAATAATGTTAACAAAGTATTTTTATAATGCCATTTCGCATAGTTTAATGTCCATGTATGGTCATATTTTAGTCTTGGGAGATCGGATTTTGTCACAAAATACAAGCACAGGAACAATTACAAGTACAAGCACAAGCGCAAACACAGGTACATACAAACACACAAACACGAAAAACGAAAATCGCAAACACGAAAAACGAAAATTCGCAAACACGAAAATTCGTAAACACACAAACTCACAAACACAAAAAACGAAAAACGAAAATTCGCAAACACGAAAAATAACAAACACACAAACGCAAACACGAAAAATCGTAAACACAAAAATTCTCAAACACGAAAACCGCAAACATACAAATGCACAAACACGAAAAAACGAAAACACACAAAACGAAAAACACACAAAGCTGCCGAATGAATTAAGACTGGGATTTGGAGTCTATAAACAAAATGATTCTCTCTGTCTGTGTCCCTGTCTCTGTCTCTCTCTCTGTCTCTGTCTCTATCTCTGTCCCTGTCTCTGTCTCTGTCTCTGTCTCTGCCTCTGTGTTTGTCTCTGTCTCTGTCTCTGTGTCTGTCTCTGTCTCTGTCTCTGTGTCTGTCTCTGTCTCTGTCTCAGTCTCTGTCTCAGTCTCTGTCTCAGTCTCTGTCTCTGCCTCTGTCTCTATCTCTGTCTCTGTCTCTGTCTCTGTCTCTGTCTCTGTCTCTGTCTCTGTTTCTGCCTCTGTCTCTGTCTCTGTTTCTGTCTCTGTCTCTGTCTCTGTCTCTGTCTCAGTCTCCGTCTCTGTCTCTGTCTCTTAATCGCATACGGTCGAGGTGCGTGTCTGGGTAGTTGATTAGAAGCACATACAAGTCGAAAACACATTCTTCTTGTGGCTGGGGGGATCGATTTCAAACATCTCAACACTTGTGCAGCATACATCTTTCTTCAATTTTTATCTGCACTCTGTTTTGAGGCTGTAGTACGTTTTTCTAATACATAAACAGAATCTTCAATACTGTGATACGTGTAGCAGCAAAACACATTAGCTAGTTAGTTTTACCTCTATATTACTTTACATGCAAGCCTGATCTAATCATAAATAAATACATCTGTTAAAAAAGCTAATTAAACATAACCCACGGCCTGGGTATAGCAAGCAACGCTTCCAATTATAGCTTTTAGACAACACAATAGGGCCTACAACTAAATACAATCGACTAGCCCTGCTTTAGTACGAGGATCAAACGAAAACGCGCATGCACGCACGCACGTACACGTACGCACGCACGCACGTACATGTACGCACGCACGTACACACGTACGCACGCACGCAAGCTAGCACGCTTGCACGCACGTATGCGCTCGAGCGCTCGCACGACCATACGTACGCTCGCACGCACCACGTATGTGCACACACACACACACACACACACACACACACACACACACACACACACACACACACACACCACACACACACACACACACACACACACACACACACACACACAACCACAAAACACGCTAAAGCGAAAACTTGTAAACTTGCAAACATGAATCAAGACGGTGGAGCACCGCTAGAAAAAAACAGGTTTATTAACAAAACCGAAGGAAAGCTTAACGTTTTGAAAAATATTATTATTATTATTATTATATAAACAACAATACATTATTATTATTTAATAACATGCTTTATCGGTTTTCTTCTTCTTCTTGAACCGTGAGTCGTCCTCATCATCATCATCATCATGATTTTGAGATTTGCCGTTCTCCCCTACCTCATAGCTCTTCTTTCTCTTCTGTGAACCATCATCTTGGATGTGAGATACACCCAGCTCAACCACCTCATCGCTTTCATCATTATCTTGAACGGTTATGTTGTAATAGTTTATTAATAAGTCAGTAAAATCTCTAATGTCCGCTGATGTTGGCTCATAAACAGGAGAATACATTATAGTAATGCTCACTCGATGACAGTTACACTTTAAGAGCGAAACATACAGAAACGAGAACGCAGCTAGCCTTGGGTCTTGTGCGCAAGCGTACTCGTCAACGTTCGGGTAGAATCGGACATCTTCGGGGATGTCTGAAGTATTGACCTAACCACACTCTAACATAGCCAGGGCATGTTTATAAAATCTACAACCTCTTTTATGAGTACGATTTCTCCTAAGACGCCAGAACGCAGCTAGCTTGTCAGCGATGCTCGCCATGTTCGGGTAGAATCGGACATCTTCGGGGATAAGTCTGAATTGACCTAACACATCACGAGCCTGAGGCATGTTCTATAAAATGTAACCCTCTTTATGAGCACGTTCCCAAGACCATACGCAGCTAGCCTTCTGGTCTTGTTAGGATAAACTAGTCTCATCAACGTTCAAGGTAATGACATCTTCGAGCGATGTCTGAGTTGTGAGCTACGGACATCCCAGATGTCGATTCTGCGAACATTGACTGAGTTCGCACAAGACCAAAGACTAGCTGCGTCTGGCGTCATGACGCGTCTTAAGAGCTAATGCACGTAAGTTTCAAATCTACATCTCGTATGATCGATATGCAGGACAGAAACTCTTACTGACAGCTTGTTAAAAACATGTGTACAGAATAACTGCGATAATGTTTCTAATGTAATACGATAATGTATCTGTTGTTTATCAATAATTTCAATAAGTAATGATTAAATGATAAATTTTCAAAACTGTATAAGCTTCCTTCAGAAGTCTTTAGTAATAAACTGTTTATTTCTAGCGGTAACTCCACGTGCTTGATTCATGTTATTCAATTTTCGCTTTAGCGTGTTTTCGCGTCTCGTGTGTGTGTGTGTGTGTGTTGTGTGTGTGGTGTGCGTGTGCGTGTGTGTGTGTGTGTGTGTGTGTGTGTGCATAGCGTGCGTGCGAGCGTACGTACGGTCGTGCGAGCGCTCGAGCGCATACGTGCGTGCGTGCGAGCGTGCTGGCTGTGCGTGCGTACGTGTGACGTGCGTGCGTGCGTACATGTAGTGCGTGCGTGCGTACGTGTACGTGCGTGCGTGCGTGCATGCGGTTTTCGTTTGATCCTCGTACTAAAGCAGTGCTAGTCGATTGTATTTAGTTGTAGGCCCTATTGTGTTGTCTAAAAAGCTATAATTGGAAGCGTTGCTTGCTATACCCAGGCCGTGGGCTATGTTTAATTAGCTTTTTTAACAGATGTATTTATTTATGATTAGATCAGGCTTGCATGTAAAGTAATATAGAGGTAAAACTAACTAGCTAATGTGTTTTGCTGCTACACGTATCACAGTATTGAAGATTCTGTTTATGTATTAGAAAAACGTACTACAGCCTCAAAACAGAGTGCAGATAAAAATTGAAGAAAGATGTATGCTGCACAAGTGTTGAGATGTTTGAAATCGATCCAGCCACAAGAAGAATGTGTTTTCGACTTGTGTGCTTCTAATCAACTACAGACACGCACCTCGACCGTATGCGATTAGAGACAGAGACAGAGACGGAGACTGAGAGACAGAGACAGAGACAGAGACAGAAACAGAGACAGAGACAGAGGCAGAAACAGAGACAGAGACAGAGACAGAGACAGAGACAGAGACAGAGACAGAGATAGACAGAGGCAGAGACAGAGACTAGAGACTGAGACAGAGACTGAGACAGAGACAGAGACAGACACAGAGACAGAGACAGAGACAGACAGAGACAGAGACAGAGACAAACACAGAGGCAGAGACAGAGACAGAGACAGAGACAGGGACAGAGATAGAGACAGAGACAGAGAGAGACAGAGACAGGGACACAGACAGAGAATTATTTTGTTTATAGACTCAAATCCCAGTCTTAATTCATTCGGCAGCTTTGCGTGTTTTTCGTTTTGTGTGTTTTCGTTTTTTCGTGTTTGTGCATTTGTATGTTTGCGGTTTTCGTGTTTGAGAATTTTTGTGTTTACGATTTTTCGTGTTTGCGTTTGTGTGTTTGTTATTTTTCGTGTTTGCGAATTTTCGTTTTTCGTTTTTTGTGTTTGTGGGTTTGTGTGTTTACGAATTTTCGTGTTTGCGAATTTTCGTTTTCGTGTTTCGATTTTCGTTTTCGTGTTTGTGTGTTTGTATGTACCTGTGTTTGCGCTTGTGCTTGTGTAATTGTTCCTGTGCTTGTATTTTGTGACAAAATCCGATCTCCCAAGACTAAAATATGACCATACATGGACATTAAACTATGCGGGAAATGGCATTATAAAAATACTTTGTTAACATTATTGATATTAAGTTTCTTGTTGTAGATGAGATTAATTTGGTAGTGATTACCTTGAGCGACAACTAGATTTAATTATGACCTATAATTAAAGCAGAAAGCATTGCGATACATTGTGACTCATATTTAAAACCAGAATATATTGCATATAAATGATACGTATTAAATGGTAAATAAATAAAAGCGACATTCCTTAATTTTCAGTGATTACTATTGCTGTAAGCAGGTTAATCAATTAGTTAATTACACGTTTTATTTTTTAAAGTAATTTTATTTTAAAATATATTCAAGTGAATTTTAAACCAAGTAGAGGATCACAATCTGTAGATGGGGGTTTAAAAGAAATCTAATAATGATTTTTAATAATAACAACAATTATGCAATCTCGTTTGATAAAATTCAATTCATATTAATTAGTCGCTAAACCGTACATTAACATTGTATGACAACAGGTAATTAGCTGATTATGCAATGCCATTAACTGTTTATTATCGTTATAGAATTTAATAGTGTATTTTAAAATCAAACGTATACGTTACCTTTACCTTGATTAGCTTCTTTTAATACCAAAAAAAAATTCTACCGTTTATTAACCCTTAAAAAATAGGTAGAAAATACGATCCTACGTGCACATCCATTTGCCTATCCTTTAGGGGCTCGCCAAAAGGGCTCTTAATACAGACAAAAGGTTGAAAATACTGTCAGGTTGAAATGTACGTCGCTCACGCTAGTGAACACAAAATTGCTGTCAAAAGGCCCTTAATACAGACAAAACAGTTAAAATTTCATCAAGGGTTGAAAAATATATCCCCACACGGATCTGATAAATACAAAAGGCCTTAATTAAGAATGCAAAGGGTTGAAAACCGTCCTACGTGGACGAATCAAAAGCGAAAATAATTAGGGTTGAAAAGGGTTGAAAATACGGTCTCACACGTAAGCGAGTAAAAATAAGGGTGGAAAATCCGGCCTCACACGTAAGCGTGTAAAATTAGGGTTGAAAATACGGTCTCACACGAGGATATATAAAAATAAGGGTGGAAAATGCGTCTCACACGTGGATGTGCAAAATAAGGGTGGAAAATGAGCTCTCACATGAGGGTATATAAAAATAAGGGTTGAAAATCCTGTCTCACATGAGGGTATATAAAAATAAGGGTTGAAAATCCGGTCTCACACGTAAGCGAGTAAAAATAAGGGTGGAAAATCCGGTCCCCCACGTGGGCATATAAAAAAGTGAAAGGGGCGGGGCTTGTGACGTAAAAAGGAGGGGTGGGGATAGTGCCGGGGTTCTACTCTCGGAACATATTAAAAATAGACTACGAAACCCTTAACAACCATCGAAGACATGAAAATACGTATTCAAAATGCATTCGCCACGATAACTCCTGACATGGTAAGGAATGTGAGAAGATCATTTGAAAAAGGGATAATAATCTGCATTTGTGAAAATGGACATCATATTGAACATTTATTATAAATTTTGTATTAAAATAATAAAATGCACTAATTTTAGAATCTAATGCAAATTACCCGGAAAGTATTAAAAATAGGCATACGAAACCCTTAATTAATAAACTGTATTTTTGTATGCTAAATCCAAAAATGTAATAAAATACAGGATGTTCCATTTAAAATAACAAAGAAATTGCACAAAAAAGATGATGAAAATTAAAGCAATTGTCAGGAACACTCTGTGTAATAATTATAATAACTTATAATAATTTAATATTAGTCAAGTTGCTTTGGTATGTGTGAATCCTTGCGATATTGCAGGCTCACATTCCATTAATATAAGTAATTTGACTGTAATCTCATTATATTTAGAATTTACATCAGTTCTACATACATAAAGACAAAATTTGCATCGATTGGGGCTTGAACCTTGGTGGCGCAGTTGGTAGCGCGGTACTCTAGCAAAGTACAGGTCGTAGGTTCGAATCCTACTCGAGGTAAACTTTTTATTTATGTATTTAATAAAATTAATAATAATTTTTAATTACTCTGTGTAATAATTTATTATTGTAATTATACCGATAGAAAACCTGAAGAGTGTAGTATAAATAAGCAAAAACATTACAGCTTGAAATTGACTTGATAAGCTGCAATTAATTATTTTCAAGAAGACCGTATTTTCACAAAATGTCAAATAAATCGAAAACTATCAAACTTAGCTATAATGTACTTTTAATAAACTAACATTATTTTTTAAAACGTAATTGAAAAATTTAATATAATACTGGGCATTTCATTTAAAAAAAAAACATAACTTGGATATGTTAATCGAATTTTAAGCACCCTGTATATGTGAGATTAATTTTAAATTGTAGCCGTTGCTAATCTACATATACCTGCAAAAGGACTTTTTATTGTTTCTTACCCAGGAGTTTCCGTCCCGTTGAGCTTGACTAACCCTGTATATACTAAAGACTAATTTAGTGGAGATGCATCCATAGGGTTTAAGACTCAAAAGAAGGCTTTTTTTACTTAATTGAGAGCTTTCGGAATTCTGTATTCCTTCGTCTCTCAAAAATCTACAATTAAATCATTATAAGTTATTTAAAATATAAAAGTTGATAACTTGCAGTATGCGAGGTTACTACTTCAAAACTTGCATACATTGATAATAAAAAGATTAGCTAGAAAATAGACACAACATAGCACAAAAATTCACATAATATAACAAGGTGACAAACAAAAATGGTTGTTCAAAATGAGATCCACCAACCTCCACACATAATGCCACACGCTTTCGCAGCTCTCTTTTCCATTCGATATTTGCGAAATTGTCACCAATATTGGTAAATGTATCAAAAATTCGTTCAATCAATTCTTCTCTTGAAGATGTTTTACTCCGCCCGTACACTAACGACTTAACAAGGCCCCACAGATAAAAGTCTAATGGTGTGAGATCTGGTGATCTGGGCGTGCAGTGTACGGGTCCGTTTGTACCAATCCATTGGTTGGGAAATTTTCTGTGCAAAAATTCCGTTACAACACGCCCGTAGTGCGCAGGAGACCCATCTTGCAAATAACATGTTTGACGTACTCTTAAGAGAACATCTTCAAGCAATGCTGGAAAACTTTCTTGCACATGTACATTTCGGAATTGAAGTGCCCATTAAAAATGTGGGGTCCAATGAGACTATCTCCGATAATCCCGGCCCCAATATTTACCGTGAAGCGATGTTGAAATCCGATAATAGTAATTTCATGAGGATTTTCATCTGACCAAACGTGCTCATTGTGACTATTGTTCACTCTATCCGGAGAAAAAGTTTCCTCACCACAAAAGAGTGTAACAGGAATGTTATCATCATTCACAAAACCGAACTCTTGGAGCCAAATCACCGGAAAAAAGGTGCTGAACGGGTTGAAGGTAATACGGATGCATTCCATTTTCGCGAAGAATCTTCGAAATCGCGGTCCTGCTAATCTGCTAATGCTCGTTCAGCTATCGATTTCAACTTCTCTTATTATGGTTTTTGGGAGTTTTACACCCTTGCCATAATAAATACATTTTTTTCTCATACTAATACTAATTTCTTGCTCGCTTGAGTTAGAACAAACCTAGATTTTTTAAGTAGCAGTAATAGTTGACTTTGAAATTTTTAAACAGAAAAAAAATATAAGGTTTGCTACAATTACTTTGATGAATAAACGCGATACAGGAATTTTCGTATTATTGAGAGTGCCAAGAAAAAACAAACAAAGTACTGGTGCTCATTGTTTTAGTTGAAATTTGGCAGTGTTGTAACTTTGTAAATTAAATTAAAGATGTTTTCTAATCGCGACAAACTTAATATGTTGGAATGTTTTATAGTGTGTAATAAAAATAGCGTTCTTACTGCCGAACGGTACCAAAAATTGTATGAAAATCGACATCAACCATCTCTACCGACGTTCAAGAATTTATACAGAAATCTGAGCAGTTTGGTACCTTTTCGAAATCAAAGAGAGATGAAACCATCATTAACGAGGAGCATATAAATCTATTGTCCTAGGTTAATCAGAATCATTCTACTTCAACTCGACACATTTCAGCTGAAGTTAGTGTGTCACAAACCACAGTCATGAGAGTTTTAAAGAAACACAAATTTGACGCATATCAACTATCAGTAGGAAAGACACTGCATCCAGGAGACCAAGCTGCAAGAATTGCGTTTAGTAACTGGTACATTACAGAATCCAGAGTTTCAAAATCAAATTTTGTGGACTGATGAAACCAAATTTACCATCTGCGGTATGTTCAATAGGCGCAATGAACATTTGTGGATGCAGGAAAATCCTAGGATACTTCGTGAAAGACGGCCTCAAAGAAAATTTGGATTCAATGTTTGGTGCGAAATTATTGGATCGCGAATTCTTTGACCTTTCATTTACAACGAAAATTTGACTAGCCAGCGTTATCTTGAGTTTCTACAAAATGAATTTCAAGATATGTTGGATATCTTAGATTTGGAAACGCCGGTTTCAACACGACGGTACTCCGCCGCACAATCAACTACAAGTGAGAGAGTACCTAAACCAACTGTTTCTAAATTCTTGGATAGGTAGAAACGGGCCGGCTCCTTGGGCATCAAGATCGCCAGATTTTTCACTTTTAGATTTTTTCTTTTTGGTACTCTAAAGGATTTGGTGTATTAGCAAACTTATGCGAGAAAAGAAGAACTATGTGATGCTGTGATACATGCGTTTCACAATTTAGATTTTTTTTTTATGATTGTGGCCCTGAACAGGCTAAATTTGGCCTATCGTGCTAAAGCACTCAAGAACACTTAGGAGGATGAATAGAGGGATAATGAATTGCCAGTAGATGCCTATGAACAGCTACCTTAAATTTTCTCATATCATAAGTGAGAGGAAAGCAGGAACTAGGGAGATCATTCCAGAGTTTAGAAGCCGTGTAGAAAAATGTGGATTGCGCCCGTTTGGTACGACAAGTGGAGATTTGTACTGCATACTGATGATGTGAATGAGCGAACCGAGTGTTTCTCGCAAAGATAGCCCGAGATGGCTTTAAAGAATATAATTCAGCAGAGAGCGTATTGGGGAGCACTAACCCAGAGGTGAGAATTATATTCCAGATGAGGCCGAATTTGGGCCTTATACAACAGAAGGAGTTGTCGAGAGGTAAAGTACTGCTTAGATCTGTACAAAAAGATGGTAGGAAAATACGGAAAGCTGTAAATTCTATTGTAAGAAGATGCTGCTTGTGTGTAAATAATAATGGTGGACATTTTGAACATATGCTGAGGTTGATTAATTTTTTGAATTACTTCAAAGTCGAAATTTAAACATAATTATTGCTAGTTTCCTTGCGTTGTCGTTCTATTTGAGGCCATAATTTTTAGGTGAAATGTTATAATAAACTGAGTAATTAACTTAACCGGATAAAAACGTTTTTTCATGGTACATTCTGTTTTTGCTACTCTCAATAATACAATAGTTCTGTATCATTATAAAAAGAAAAATTTGTTTTTTTTAAATGGCTGCTACGTAAAAAATCCAAGTTTGTTCTAACTCAAGCGAGCAGGAAATTAGCATGTACAACATGTTACGCATTAAAATATCTAAAAATTTTATTCGTGTCATTTTGTTGTGTTCCTAATAATAACGATTCTACAACATTTAAAAGAAAAATCACTAAACTTGTCTTCGCTCATCAAAGTTTGAAATGAAAAAAAAGCTGTATTTATTATGGCAAGGGTGTAAAACTGCCAAAAACCATAATAATTAATTCATTTTTTCCATGGGGAACTGTAAATCAATAATAAAATCATTATAACATTGTTATATTTAAAAATAAATACATCATGTCTGATATCGTTACAAAGCTTAAACAAATGCGCATCTGATAAAGACACAGCCTACTATGCCTTCCATTTAAAATAACAAAATTTTATATCATAACTTTGGAATAATAAGAGATAGAACAAAAGTGGCGACGCCAGTAGATAAAGCATACAAAAAACACTACCATTTTTTCCTCTACATTTTTTTCTCAAATCGATAATAACAGAGTTATTTAGAATTAAATAAAGTGAAAGATTTTAGTTTTTTTGATATTTAGCATGCCTTGAACTTTTTCCAACAACTGAAAGTGTCGTTAATTTAGGTTCATAAAACTGCAACTCTTTCCCCATTTATCCGCATCTTGTCCAGGGCCCGCTCCAAGACCGGACAACCCGGACATTTGTCCGGGGCGACAAATCCTAGGGGCGACATTTTTTACTCTCATAATGTGAGAAAATATTCAAATTAAAATATTAATAATAATAGCATGCCGCCTTTCATAAAAACATTTCTTATAACTGTTTTTACAAGAAAGTTAAAATACTTGTTTTTCATCTATATATGTAGTTGTAAATAAAATAGGTATAATTACGAAAAAATAATTAATTCTTCAATAATAATTATTAAATAAGGAACACGGGTGTTATTTGTATACACTACGTAATATAACCGTGCATCGCATATATACCATATAATATAAATCAGCAAGCAGGGTGCCGCATGAACTTGTCTGAATTAGGAATAGACAAAAAATGACTTGTTTATTGTCTTCAATTATAAAAGGGCTATCTTATTACAGCATAGCATTATTTTTGCTCATTCGGCGGTGGTGCAACTCTCAATTGTATATAATGTTCTGGTTCAATAATCAGTGTGATTTGTAATTTTTTGAGGTAAGTTAACCGTTAACTTAGCGAATCTACGAAATTAGGGTATTTTGATCAGCAAAAGGCAAAAATTATTAAAAAATGAATATAGTTTAAAAAAACTAAAAAACACGCTTTAATGATCAATCGAACTAAAAAACGAAAAATAATTCTTAATATAGGCAGAAAATATAAATAAACGAAAAAGATTAGTATTATTGTAGCGTGGGGTGCTTGATGAATGAAAAATATGGCACAAAGCACCCCACGCTTTTTTCACAATAATACTAATATTTTTCGTTTATTTATATTTCATAAAATTTTCGTTTTAGTCGATTGATCATTAAAGCGTGTTTTTTTAGTTTTTTTTAACTATATTTATTTACATTGAGCTGTAGAATGGATAGGATCAAAACAGTTATTACATAGCTTCAAATAATTGACTTGTTCTACTTGAAATATCTAATGCCTTGAATTCGTCACAATCAAAAATGAGATGGTTTTCCTTACAAAAATGACATGACAGTTTATTTGGAGATAAAACTGGAAAGGACTTACTCGGTCTGGAGGATAGGCATTGGATCCTAAATGCGCCGTATCTTGTATCGTATGTATCGCCGACCGCGCGCATGCTTGTTCAAAGAAGTCGGTTACAAACAGACAGACAAGCAAACAAACATATAGGTGAAGCTAATATAAGCGTGTTAAAAACAAACTTTCATTTAAATTTCATAATCTTTTTCAAGGTAGGTATTTGAAGAAGCTCCTTCTCAGATGAAAATTAAATTTTGAAAACGATTTTTGAACAAAACAGATAAATTAATTAAAAAGTTAAAAGACTTGTTTTGATAATTTTAAAAGGACTGAAATTTGTTTATGTTTCGTTAAAAAATCGTCTTTGAAATTTAATTTTCATCTGCGAAGGAGCTTTTTCAAATACCCTAAAAAAGGTTATGAAATATACGGAATACCCTAAAGCTTGATTTTTTTTAATTATTCCTGCCTGTTACTGACCAATAGACCCTGATTCTTTTTTATATTATCAACTACTGGATGCGATCCCTTTTAAGTAAAGCTACGAGTATTTTTATCTAGTTAGTAGAACACGGACACCTTGGCCGCCATCTTGGATTTTGACGTCACAAGACCGCCCACGTGGGAGACCATATTTTCCACCCTTATTTTTACTCGCTTACCTGTAGGACATATTTTTTCACCCCTATTTTTACACATCTACGTGTGAGACCGTGTTTTCAACCCTTATTTTTTATACGCTTACGTATGAGACCGTATTTTTTATCCTTATTTTGAGATGGTGATCTTTTAATTATTTTTATTAATATAAGATGATCATCTTTAATTATTTTTATTAATTAATTATCCTAGGGAAATTCTCAATCTGATAGTTTATAGGATGATGATCTTTAATTATTTTATTAATTAATTATTTTAACCTGAAATTCTTAATCTGATAGCTTTAAGATGATGATGGTCTTATTTATTTTATTAATTAATTATTTTTACTCGCTTACGTATAGGACGTGTATTTTCACCTATTTTTACAGACCCACGTGTAGGACGTGTTTTTCACCTATTTATGACAGCTCACGTATAGGATGCGTTTCAACCCTCATGGTTTCTTTTCGAGGTCAACCTAATTAGAGCCTTTTTGCACATGCTCACGTGAGGCAGGTCTTGGTGCTGGGGCTGGATCTGGACTAGGTCTTGGACTTTGAGTTGGTCTTAGGGTTATTTTGATGGTATTAAGGTCCTTCTGACTATTAATAGCAGTGCCCTGGAGGTTAAGCAAATGCACACGCATACAATGTTGGAAATTGAAATTAACAAGATATTATATTAAAATTATCGGTCCTATTGCTTTAAAATGGCCAAATGCTATTGGATGATCTTTTACCTAAACGTTGTATTTCTAATAAGGAGGTTCTTGTAAGACACGTGTAGGGCTTCGCAACTTGTTCTCAGGCCTTCGCCCCCTGACCGGAGATGATGTGGGAACCTAACCTTATAAGATAAGTGTAGAGCTTAGCTCCTATCGTGGCCCCCTTGATGCAATTGTATGTTGTTCTTACAGCTGTGGGACTTCGCCACGTCATACAAAATTGTATTCTAATAAGGAGGTTCTTGTAAGGCAAAACTTGTATCAGGGTCTAAGCCCTAGCCCTGTTGAGTTAAAATTGATTTTAGCGTCATCTAGTGGCGTATAGACTAATGAACATTTCCTGAAGCTGATAATGCACACCTCTCTCTTGCTCTATCTTGTTTCTTCCTCCCTCTCTCTCTCTTTCTCACGCACACACAAACACACACACAAACAAATCAATTAATTAATCAATCTCAAACAAATCACGTTCGATCATCAGATAAAACTCAATCAATCAACCGAAATTATGTCTTACAGATTGCGGAAACCAGATTACAGTTCAAACTGAATGCATTAAAGTGTAATTAAATATGACGTGAAATAATAAATGATTTCTACCCTAATGCAATGATGCTTTATGTATAGGCAGACCATCTAAACAGCCACCACCTACACATTCGGAACATCATGTCTGATTTATTTACGTACACACAAAAATTGTTTCATTGTAATGTGTTCATTAACAGTTGTAAAACCCATTAAAGGTAATAATTACTTATATATATATATATATATATATATATATATATATATATATATATATATAATATATATAACATAGAGTTAAATTAAAATAACATGTTTTTAAGAATATCAAGTTGATATAACGGAAATGAAGGCAAAAGGTTTTAATGGTTTATTATTATACAATTAACAATACTTACAAGTTTAAAAAGTGCGTACCTACTATTTTGTAGAGTTGATCTTATGAAGTCATCCTGCGTTAATACATTTTAAAATATCTTATCGGCATTTTTGTTAGCAATATCAGGTAGAAACATATATTAAAAATAATACGCTTACCTTTAAGTTTTTCCTTCAACTGTACAATATGTTAAACTGAATTTTTTTACAACGTCTCACTAAAACACGCTTTGTGGATTATAAACAACCATTACATACATTAACTATTTAGAAAGTAATACAGAAAACCTGAATGCGTATTTAACAAGCATATTGTAATTACAAAAATTTTTACATTCAAACACAAATATTCAAAAATTTTGCTAACCGAAATTACTTTTAAATAATTGAATCTTCAGGTTACGTAAAACTATATAATGCCACTAATGTTACAGCATAATAATAAAACTCATTAAACAGTGATTACACATTAAATACATTTAAAATATGTAACTTTTATACTACGTCTATTATTACATAGAATGAGATTATTCTTAAATTTAATTGATTTCGATAGAGCCTGAAATACTAAACCGTTCGAAATCATTTCTCCTCATTAAAAAGCTATACTAGTGATATGTATACATTAAGTAAGCATAATAGAATACAGCTACATTATGTGTGTGTGTGTGTGTGTGTGTGTGTGTGAGCATACATGCGTGCGAGCGTGCGTTAGCTTCGTTCGTGAAGCAGCTGCGTGTTATGTGCGTGTACGTGCACGTGCGAGATTGCGTGTTTGCGTGCGTGTCGTGCGAGCGTGCGTGTGTACGTGCGTGCGGCATGCGTGTTTTCGTTTGATCCTTGTGCTAAAGCAGTGCTAGTCGATTGTATGTAATTGTACGCACTATTGTGTTGACTAAAGCTATAATTGGAAACGTTGCTTATCCCAGTCCCATTTATGTTTAATTAGCTTTTTGGCGGACGTATTTATTTATGATAAGATCAGGCATGCGTAATGTAATATAAAGGTGAAACTAACTAGCTAATGTGTTTTCTGCTACCGTATTACAGTATTGAAGATTCTGTATATGTTAGAAAACGTACTACAGTCTCGAACAGAATGCAGATAAAATTGAAGGAAGTGAATTCGGTACAACTTCTGCGAACGAGCTGAAAGATTTGAAGTGTGGCAGCATTTCCAGAGCCGTGTTGAAACCAGTTAATTTAAGGCTAACCTCGTGTCCATGTAATAATGTCTGATAAAACTATTAGGTTATTAGCTACTTTTATAGGTTGTTACAATATAATCGTTCAAGGTGAAGACGATGGGTGATTGTATATCAAAAATCTCGTTTGATCTCATGAGATGTGTATAGCTTTTCTTAAAAATACCTGCATGTTTCATTCAAAAATCTCATGCAAAAAACATCAATAATCGTTAGCAATGTAGCTGTATCCTCTATTATGCTTACTTAATGTATACATATCACTAGTATAGCTTTTTAATCGAGAGAAGAAGCATGATTTCGAACGGTTGTAGTATTTCAATCTATCGAAATCAATTAAATTTAAGAATAATCTCATCTCTATGTAATAATAGACGTAGTATAAAAGTTACATATTTTAAATGTATTTAATTGTAATCACTGTTTAATGAGTTTTATTATTATGCTGTAAATTAGTGGTTTAGATAGTTTTTACGTAATGAAGATTCAATTATTTAAAAGTAATTTGCGTTAGCAAAATTTTAAATATTTGTGTTTTGAAAAATTTTTGTGTAAATATGTTGTTTACGCATTCAGGTTTTCTATTACTTTCTAAATAGTTAAAGACAGGTATGTAATGGGCTGTTTATAGCCATTCACAAAGCGTGTTTTAATGAGACACGTTGTATAAAAAATTCAGTTTAAATATTGTACAGTTGAAGGAAAAACTTCTAAAGGTAAGCGTATTATTTTTAATATATGTTTTTACCTGATATTGCTAACAAAATGCCGATAAAGATTTTTAAAATTATTATTACGCAGGATGACTTATAAGATCAACTCTACAAAATAGTAGATAACTTGATATTCTTAAAACATGTTATTTTAATTTAACTCTTTTTAATATATATATATATATATATATATATATATATATATATATATATAAGTAATTATTACTTTTTAATGGGTTTTACAACTGTTAATGAACACGTTACAATGAAACAATTTTTGTGTGTGTATGTAAATAAATCAGATATGATGTTCCGAATGTATAGGTGGTGGCTGTTTAGAGGGTCTGCATATACATAAAGCATCATTGCATTAGGGTAGAAATTATTTATTATTTCACGTCATATTTAATTACACTTTAATGCATTCAGTTTGAACTGTAATCTGGTTTCCGCAAACTGTAAGACATAATTTCGGTTGATTGATTGAGTTTTATCTAATGATCGAACGTGATTTGTTTGAGATTGATTAATTAATTGATTTGTTTGTGTGTGTGTGTGTGTGTGTGTGTGTGTGTGTGTGTGTGTGTGTGTGTGTTTGTGTGTGCGTGAGAAAGAGAGAGAGGGAGGAAGAAACAAGGTAGAGCAAGAGAGAGGTGTGCATTATCAGCTTCAGGAAATGTTCATTAGTCTATACGCCACTAGATGACGCTAAAATCCATTTTTTACTCAAAGGGGCTAGGACGCAGACCCTGATACAAGTCCTGCCTTACAAGAACCTCCTTATTAGAATACAATTTTGTATGACGGGGCGAAGGCCTACAGCTGCAAGATTAAGTTAGAAGAACATACAATTGCATCAAGGGGGCCACGATAGGAGCTAAGCTCTACATTTATCTTATAAGGTTAGGTTCCCACATCATCTCCGGTCAGGGGGCGAAGGCCTGAGAACAAGTTGCGAAGCCCTACACGTGTCTTACAAGAACCTCCTTATTAGAAATACAACGTTTAGGTAAAAGATCATCCAATAGCATTTGGCCATTTTAAAGCAATAGGACCGATAATTTTAATAATAATATCTTGTTAATTGTACAATTTCCAACATTGTATGCGTGTGCATTTGCTTAACCTCCAGGGGCACTGCTATTAATATAGTCAGAAGGACCTTAATACCATCAAAATAACCCTAAGACCAACTCAAAGTCCAAGACCTAGATCCAGATCCAGCCCCCAGCACCAAGACCTGCCCCTCACGTGAGCATGTGCAAAAAAGGCTCTAATTAGGGTTGACCTCGAAAAGAAACCATGAGGGTTGAAAATACGCATCCTATACGTGAGCTGTCATAAAATAGGGGTGAAAAAACACGTCCTACACGTGGGTCTGTAAAAAATAGGGGTGAAAATACACGTCCTATACGTAAGCGAGTAAAAATAATTAATTAATAAAAATAAATAAAGACCATCATCATCTTAAAGCTATCAGATTAAGAATTTCCCTCAGGTTAAAAATAATTAATTAATAAAAATAATTAAAGATCATCATCATCTTAAAAGCTATCAGATTAAGAATTTCCCAAGGATAAAAAATAATTAATAAAAAATAATTAATAAAAATAATTAAAGATCATCATCATCTTATAAACTATCAGATTGAGAATTTCCCTAGGATAATTAATTAATAAAAATAATTAAAGATGATCATCTTATATTAATAAAAATAATTAAAAGATCACCATCTCAAAATAAGGGTAAAAAATACGGTCTCATACGTAAGCGTATAAAAAATAAGGGTTGAAAACACGGTCTCACACGTGGATGTGTAAAAATAGGGGTGAAAAAATACGTCCTACACGTAAGCGAGTAAAAATTAGGGTGGAAAATATGGTCTCCCACGTGGGCGGTCTTGTGACGTCAAAATCCAAGATGGCGGCCAAGGTGTCTGTGTTCTACTCTAGTTTTATAAATAAAATTTTCTTAAAAATAGCAAAAATTTGTTAGGTATTTTATAAAATTAAAATAAAATATTTATTTAAACATTGAGCATTCTAGAATAAATCTATGCATGATCTGACTAAATTGGACAAGAAAAATTGCCCTATTTTATACCATTTTAGATTTTGAAGCAAAATTGTGTAAAATGCAAGTGCTTATACTTTTTCAAATTTGAAAGGTATCAGGTGTGGTAGGTTCGTTACTATTTTACTACTATTACATAATTTATAAATATAAAAAACATATAAAACTGCTTAATCGTTCCCCAAGATCTTAAATGAGCATAAAAAAGTGCAGTACTACTTGTCTAATTTAACTAAGTCTATTGTAAGACAATTTCCTTATAATTTACTTTGTTTTATTTCAGATATTTTGTGTATCTTCCAGAATGTCCGAAGGACGCAAAAAACTATCTGGTTGCGAATATAAAAAACGAAGGGTGGAAAAGGAAATGCAAAGGCAAAGCCAAGCTGGCACTTTACTTAATTATTTACAGAGTAGGCCGGGCAGTACCAACACAAATGACGACTCAAGATGTTCTACATCAAAGACAGCTTTGAAAGACACTGACAACAGTGACAACAGAGACTCACCTGAGAAAAATAAGGATCAACAAATGAACGATATACCTGAACTAATACTTGCAACTGACAGTGGCAGCCCTCCGTCGCCAAATGAGAGCACTATTGATACCAACGTGGCACCTACAGAAAGCGCTCAACAACTTTTAAGTACAGATCCAGCACTCTGGCCAATGATACTACCAGACGCCGAAAGAATCTTTTTGGTAAGGCAAGGTCCACCCAAACCATTGTACAATTACAGATTTCCATACGATGAGACTGGTAGAAAATTTAGCCCTAATCATAATAAAATAATTTTAAGTAATGGAGAGCAAATTTTAAGAGACTGGCTAGTGTACTCTGCCTCAAAAAATTGCGTATATTGCTTTTGCTGCAAAATTTTTGGCTGTGTACTTAGTTCCCTTTCAAAGGAGGGGTTTAAAAGTTGGAAGTATCTGAATCAAACTCTAAAAGACCACGAAATTTCTAAAAATCATAGTCAGTCACAAAAATCTTTTCTAGAACTGAACCTAAGGTTAAAGTGTTGTAAAACTATAGATGCGGATTCCCAAAGACTTGTTAACCCTGAAATAAACCATTGGCGAGAAGTGCTTTTAAGAATCATAGCAATCACTAAAATGCTTGGTAAAAGTTGTCTTGCTTTCCAAGGTACAAGCGTCATGGAAGAATACGTACGTAGGGTGCTTAAAAAAGAGGAAACGAAAGCTCACTATCTTGGGAAAATATTCAAAACGAGATAATAGACCTGTTGCATCAAAGTGTGAAATCTTATATTATTAATGAAATAAAAAAAGCCAAATATTATTCGATAATTTTAGATTGCACTCCTGATATTTCTAAGGTGGAGCAAATGACTCTTGTAATCAGGTATGTTTCAATCAATAAAACTGATTCCAATCAGGATGAGGTTGGAATTAAAATTAAGGAAAGCTTTTTGGGTTTTCTTCCAGTTGAAAGGTCTACAGGGAAGCAAATGTTTGAAATTATAATTGCAGAACTTAATAATTTGGGTTTAAATTTACAGGATATAAGAGGACAGGGATATGACAACGGATCTAATATGCGGGGCGATAAATCAGGAGTGCAATCTAGGATTAAGAACCTAAATCCGCGAGCTTTCTGCGTTCCATGTAGTAGTCACTCTCTCAATCTAGTAGTTAACGATATGGTAAAAGCATCTTTGGAAGGCGCTAATTCCTTTAATATGATTAAAAAAATATATGTATTTTTTTCAGCATCTACTTTTTGCTGGGCAATTCTTCTAAAACATGTCCAGGGTTTGACTTTAAAACCATTAAGTGATACTAGATGGGAGAGGAGGCGCCAAGCATTTATGAGAATGAAGAAATTGATAATTTAATAAGGGACGAAGGCTCGGGTTTATTAAGTTGTATTAAACAATTTAAATTTTTGTGTTCAATAGTTCTTTGGTATAAAATTTTAAACTGTATTAATCCAATAAGCAAATTGTTGCAGACAAAAGATTATGATCTAGCATCTGCACTTGATCTTTTGCAAAATTGCAAAAAGTTTTTTCAGGATCTTCGATCGGATAAATCTTTTAATGAAACTATTGTTGATGCGAGAGAACTGGCTGACGAAATTGACGTTGAAGCCAATTTTGAGTCAACAATACCACGACACCGCGTAAGAAGAAAAAAAGGAATTTTTCATACGAAGCTCGAGATGAACCGATCGAGAATCCTAAAGAAAATTATAAGGTAGATTTTTTTTATTTTACAATTGACCAGACACTAAATGCAATAGATACTAGATTTAAACAACTTAGTCACCATAGTAATTATTTTCAATTTTTAGGTATATAATATATATGATTTAAAGGGCATGTCTAAAGCAAATCTTTTAAAACATTGCAACGATGTAGAAAGTATTTTAACTCATGGTGATTCTGTTGATATTAATGGGGTACAATTAGCAGAAGAAATTTGTGCAGTATCTGGGCAAAAAAGAAAGCCCAAGCACTGTTCTAAAATTAATAACAATGTTAAATTGTGCTCCAAACCTAAGTGTTTCCTTAAGAGTATTGCTGTGTATTCCAATAACTGTTGCAAGTGGAGAAAGAAGTTTTTCCAAATTAAAATTGACTAAGAATTTTTTACCTTCAACTACAACGCAAAATCGTCTTAATGGGCTGGCCATTTTAGCGATTGAGCATGAAATTGCTGATCAAGTTAACTTAAAAGATGTAATAAAAACATTTGCAGAAATCAAAGTTAGAAAGAAAAATTTCTTTTAGGTTACTTTATTTTATAGTTATATTTTTATAGAATCTAAAATTTCTCTGTTTGGTTATGCAATATTTTTTGTACTGCCTTAATAGAATATAAGTCTAGCAATAAAAATGCACCTTATATGTACCAGTACTTTTCAGTTTTGCCTTTTTTAAATGTTTATTATGTAATGTATTACATATATTTTTTTAAATAAATAATTTTTATTTTATTTAAAAAAAACTGGCGGCAAATTGTCTGTTTGTCCGGGGTGACATTAAGGCTAGAGCGGGCCCTGCTCTATCTCTTGTAGTTTGAGATGCCAATGCTTAAAATGAAAACCACTGTATATCATATATATATATATATATATATATATATATATATATATATATATATATATATATATATATATATATATATATATATATATATATATATATATATATATATAGGGTGTATCTAAAAGGTCTGTGCAAAATACTAGAACAAATTGCTGAGATTAAAATATGAGTATTTAGTACAATTTACCGTAGTCCAAAAGTTAATAGTTTCCGAAGTACAGGGTGTCAAAGTTAGGATTTTTTTAAACTCTTTTTTAAATATCTATCTATAACAGAATTTGCATAAAATTTGCTACCTAGAGGTTTTCTATGATGAGAAATTCAGATTTGATCATAGTTTTGATGTTAAATGTTTCATTGCGTACTACAATTCATCATAGCACAACTAAACATTATTAAGTATTGTCATTAGTTACGAAAGAGTATTGTCAAACAATTCAGTCTGACAAATCTTTATTGTAATTTTAATTTCCTTCTTCAATTTTTCGCTATGACCTACAATAGCGCAGAAATGACCGATGTGATATTAGTTTATGGTTATTGCCAAGAAAATGGTCGGAAATCGGTCAGAGTATACCAGAAATATTTCGAAATAGACGCGCTCCAAACCATCAAACATTTGCCGCTGTTGAAAGGCGTCTTCGAGCAACCGGTAGTTTTGCTCCTGCTACGGTTGATTATGGACGGAATCGTACTATTAGAACATCAGAGGTTGGGGAAGAAATTTTAGAACGAGTTGAAGAAGATCAGAGCCTGAGCATCAGACACATTGGTTTGGAACTTGGCGTTTCTAAGAGCTGTTACCTAACGATCCCGAATTAAGACTACGCTTCTGTCTTTTTATTAAAGAAAGGAGAGAAAATGATACAAATTTTCATAGAAACATTTTATTCACCGATGAGTGCTGTTTTACAAAAAGGGGTATGATAAATTTACATAATGAACACATTTATGCTGACGACAACCCGCATGCAATAAACGTTGTGCATTATCAACGTGAATTTAAAATTAATGTGTGGACAGGAATTATTGACAGTTTTATCATAGGTCTGTCATCTTACCGCCACGTTTAAATGGTTTAAATTACTTAGAACATTTAGTAAATTTGCCAAATTTATTTGATGAACTTCCAATAGTTAGACAAAATACGTGGTACATGCACGACGGTGCACCACGACATTTTACGCTACATCTCAGAAATCATTTAAATGAGAATTTTCAAAATCGGTGAATCGGCAGAGGAAATAATGTTCCTGCAAATTGGCCACCTTGCTCACCGGATTTGATGTCTATGGATTACTTTTTATGGGGAACACTTAAAACGATGGTATATTCTAAACCAATAAACACCAAAGAAGAATTTTGGGCGCGAATACAAAGTTCAGTAAAAATTTTACGGCTAGATGCAGAGATGATGGATAGGGTACAGTTCAATTTTCTCCGTAGAATTAAACTTTGTGTACATAAAAACGGGGGTCACTTTCAGCATTTACTTAGATTCTAATTGAACAATTTATAATTTAATAAATGTTTGCTGTTTTGGTCGTTTGTTATAGGCGTTGTATGCTATTCCTCTTGTTCTTTGCCAGTTCATTTTTACATTCTTATGTTGTTACTTTATTGTGTAAAGTTCTTTTGTTGGCAAATTGATCCTTAAACACGCTCCAAACTTCTTGGATTAGTTCTAAGCCTGGATAAGGTGTGAAGGAAAGCTTGATGAATTTTAGCACGCAATGAAACATCTAAATTCGATTATCACAGAAACGACTGCTCGAAAAGACATCTACAAGGTATACCTTTTTTAAAGAAAACCTATCAGGGAATAAGAATTTATAACTAGAAATTTGATATACTGAGGCAGAAAGAAGTTATGGAGCTTTAAATGTAGACAAAGGGCTTCTGGTGGCGCCCTCTGGAAGATACATCAAAACTATGATCAAATCGGTATTTCTCATCATAGAAAACTACTAGGTACCAAATTTCATGCAAATCCTGTTTTTATTAAGATAGATATTCAAAAAAGGGTTTCAAAAAATAATAACACACCCTGTATTTCGAAACTATCAACTTTTGGGCTAAGGTAAATTGAGCTAGATCCTTATATTTTGGTCTCAGGAATTTGTCTTAGTAATTTGTACAGTCCTGTTAGAGGTACCCTGTATATGAATATATTTGTTAACCATCAATAAAACTATTTATTATTTTAACCATATATGTGAGTCTCGTTTGAGACCTTCTTCAGTGGCTATACAATGACATAGATTACAATTTAAAAGAAAATATAACGAAAAATATGAATGACCTACCTGAAATATTATGACAATAGGTTGTTATGATTTTCTAAAATATGATTATAAATTTTGGGTAAATCATGAAGATCTCTTTTGTTATTGCAATTTTTATAGACAAATTTACTTAAAAGCTAAAAAATATTTAAATCTGAACCCTAACATGATTGTTACAACAGCAGATAAAAGTCAAATTACTGTGCTTCTGAACAAAAAAGAATATGAAAATAAAGGAAAATTACATTTAGAAGAAAGGATACTATAAACTTATTAGAAAACTGGTTTGATGAAGGGAATATTATTGAGAAAGAAAGGAACACCTCAAAAATAAAATATCCTGTATAACCAAGAAGATACTTCCCACCTAAAATTCTTAAACCAGAGAGACCTTTTAGACCAATTGTTTCATGCATAAATTCTCCCATATATTTTGTATCAAAGTTTCTTTCATGCATAATTAGCCAAATTTTAAAGAAAAGAGAATATTCTATCCAAAATTCTATTGAATTTGTGGAAAAAATTCACTCAGATCATATACTAATTTCTTTAGATGTTTTGTCTGTATTTACCAACATTCCAAATAAATAAAAATTCTCAATCAAAAATGGGCTGAAATCCAAAATCGTACAAAATTAAGGGAAAACAGTTTTTAGAAGGAGTTGGTTTTTGTATTGATGTGTCAGGGTATTTTGAACACCCTGTATACGTATTGGGTAATTTTGTTTGTAATTCTATTCACTTAGTTAGATTCCGTATATATATATATATATATATATATATATATATATATATATATATATATATATATATATATATATATATATATATATATATATATATATATATTTTTTTTTGTGAGAGTTTACTGTAGATAATGAATGTTTTGCTTGAATGGGTCACGCTGTATGTAAAGGAATGTGTAATGTGCATTAAGGAATTAATTATGATAGGATCACGATTTTCTAGCGATTTACCGTCAAAATTTTGTTGTCAAGTTGAGTTTTATAAATAAATTTGTTTAACGTGTGTTGCGACCTTTAGGGAAGGTGTGTGGCGAGCTTTAGTTTTTTTGTTTGTGAATTATTATTCCGTAATTTAGATTGTTTTCCTTATTATTCCCCGTTTATTGAATGTTGAATAGCGTATTATTTGTAAATAGTTGTATATAAGTCTAAATAAGGTTTATTTCGTTTGATTTTCTTAAAATTTAAAGAAAGAATGTAGATTTATGTGTGTATGATGTCATATTGGCGACAGGAAGACGAGTAGTTATAGTGGTTCAGATTAATATTGAGTATGTTGGTTTTAAGTCATAGAGATAGAATGTGGGACTTACTGTTTTAACTTTAATGAAAATATAGGGATACGTTCACGCTGATTTTGCTGACGTTTAAACTTTTGAAAACTATCGAGTCCTTACGGGTGGAAACGAAGTTTGGGTGTTGGGGTAACTTATCTTCTCCTTCCGTTTTTTTAATTGGTGGGACTAAATTAGATGAGATTTTTTTTGAGTGGTGGGATTCAAAAATCCAAGATGGATTTTTGGTAATAATTTGATTGATTCTGAAACTAATCGCGCTCTCGAGTAGTAGTACGGTGACGCTTGTTGTTACGCTTTAAGGGGTGGTTTAGAACGTTGATATATTGGACCTTTTGGTGTTTAACGAACGAACTTTGTGTAGTAAGGGTAGTTAGCTACTTCCGAAGAAAACCTGTGAAGGGATTTTAAGTAAAACTGTTCAACCACAAAAGGATTAGACCTAGTGCCGATTTTGATTTTACGTAATTAAGTCCCTAGAGATCATCGTCGTGTTTTAGTGGTGCTTCAGTGACCTCTTTGGTTTATATCGCTTTTGCGGATTTTTTTAAAATTAACGTTCTTGAAGTGCGACTTATTTGCCGTGCAAAGAGTGTTGAAATATAAAGAAACTTTCGCAATATAATAAAATTATAGTTATTTAAATAAAATTAATAACCTTTTGGAATTGCTAGTGTAAATAAAACTGTTTCAAAGATAAAAGTTAACAAGCAAGTTGAGCGCACAATTTTTTATTTTAAAAAAAGTTTTTAATTAACGCAGTAACATTTTACCGAGATCAATTAAGGAATTGTTTGTGTACAAAAGAATATTAGTCAACATTTTCATTCATCATTTTGCCAGACCAGGGAGATTCAGTATCCGTCATAGCAGTCATTGGTCATCGTTTTCTATTGTGGTAACACAGAAGAGGTGTTTATCTAGCCATTAAGGTAATATAATACTGTGTTTTTTTTTCTTGAATATTCTCAAGATTTCTTGTGTGTTTTGAATTATTTTTTTTTGTTAACGAAGGTTTGAAAGCGGTGTCGTATTTTTTTTTTAAGTTGTTTAAATTTAGTTATTGAAATTAATCATAATTCTGACGCTCCGCCTTCACACTTTTTTTTACTTTTAGTAGCAAAGGGCAATTGACCCTGAAGTAGTGTGGGTAAATAATCCACGAGATATATGTATATATATATATATATATATATATATATATATA
The DNA here is from genome assembly GCA_036346205.1 of Vesta saturnalis. Taxonomy (NCBI): domain Eukaryota; kingdom Metazoa; phylum Arthropoda; class Insecta; order Coleoptera; family Lampyridae; genus Vesta; species Vesta saturnalis. The sequence goes on along the minus strand of JARFJB010001939.1, from coordinate 343,483 downwards.
TATATATATATATATATATATATATATATATATATCTATAGATTAAGCGATCTAGAACGGCGTTACGCAGAACCCTGGCCAGACATTCTGTCGCCTTTTAAGCATTTGTATTTTTTTTCTTTATACGCATTATCATGTTTACATTTATATTTATCTTATTTTTTTATTTTATTATAGCTTTGTTAGGTTTTATAAATTTGTTTTAATTCTGTGGAAACCCTTTTGTGTTACATAAAAGTTTTTTTTGCAAATTGCAAGTTTACCAGTCGTTTGAGTTTAAGTTTTAACGTAACGAAGTGACAGTTTTTTTCTTATTATTGAGTAATAGCGTTAATGATCTTTAGTGTTTTATTTTTTTTTAGTTGAGTTTTAAATTCATTTAGAGTGCATTCAACAAAGGTTTTTTTTGCATTGTTTTGATTATTATTTAATGCCTAATTATCTACATTGAGGTGTAGTAACGTAACTTCATTGAGTGTTTATCACGCTTTTATTTGACAAGCGTGTAGTGCTATTTTGAAGCCCTATTTCAGGTGGTTTGCTGAGTTGCTGTCCAGCACATCTGGGATTGATTGCGGATAGGTAAGCGTATGTTTTTTGTATGTTTAGACACGCTATGTACTCGTAATTTTGGCACGATATCCCTTATTTTGACTACCAAACATTCTGGCGCCCAAAAACCGAACTGATTACGTTTTCATCCCCTATTTTGACTTACGTACGTTTTACTATTCTGGATGTGCAAAATTTATCAACATCATACCCACACCCATACGCTGGCTAGTCGGGGCAAAAAGGCCAGTTTTATCTGTAATCCCGTTCTACCACCTGTTTATACCGTTACAGATGCTACTTACTTCCAATTCCAAGAAACCAATTATAAATAAACATTTGGTCGTGCCATGGGCTCACCTATTTCCGCTACTATTCCTGGATTAGTAATGGAAACTTTAGAAGATGAATGTTTTAAAAAATTTTTGTTTTCATCTTCTTTTTACATTAGATATGTTGAAGAAGTTCTATTAACTTATAAAGAACAAGATTTAGAAGAACTATTACACGTTTGCAATCATTTTGACCCCAAAACCAATTTACTGTAGAAAAAGAAAAAGTAATGAAATTTACTTTTTAGATACTTATTAATAAAACAGCAACATTCTTTGATTACAAACTGGTATCATAAACCAACACATAGTTGGCGATACTTAAATTACCATTCATCAGACCCTATTCAAATAAGATCTAACATTATTACCAACACTGTTTTCAAATGCCTAAAAATTTCTAACCCTAAATTTGTAAACAAAAATTTAAAAACTATTATTTTCGTATTTACTAACAATAACTATCACAAATGTCTTATTAAAAGAATTACAGAAAACAAACAAAATTGTTCGACAGGGTGTTTCATAGGTAAACCGACAAACAAAGGGCACTTGGGTGATTCGAAATAACCTAGATTTACTGGGTTTAACGCTTTTAATAACTGAGATATAGGGTGTTTTATCAATTTAGTCCGATACTTTTATAAGCCATAACTTTGGAACCACCCTGTAGATTTTTTTATATTTGTTACAGGTATATGGATTCAAAGCCCCAATCGTCCATTGAAATAATTTGAGTCAAAATCCAGATCCGTCTTTAGGAATTTTTTTAAAATTTGATCATTTTCAAAACAACACCTTGTATATCAGATTTTTAAAAATTGGACCGAATATTTTAAAAGTACGGAAAAAATAAGTTACATGGAAATATTTTTATAAGTGCGCCTTTCATTTTATTAATAAAATGTTTCGAGCCAAAATTCAATAAATGGATTATTATTGCTTAACACTATTTACTTATCAATATTTACAACTAAAACAAGGGGAAAATTTTAAACATATGTGTAGAGATTTTTTATGCGGCGTTTTAAAAATATACTTAAGTATCCGATGATGATTTTAATATGTTAATTTTATTAAAATGTAAAGATTACGTTGTTGAAAAAATTAAAAACATTTAACTGAATATATTTTCAAAAGAAACTATACGTAAGAAAATATTTTAACAAAATGCATACAAATTCTTTAAAACAAAAGCGCATACATATAAAAAACTTATTTTAATAGATGTTCAAAATGTCCACCGTTTTGTTCAATACATTTTCGAGCTCTCATAAGTATGTTCTGAGTAGCCTTTCTGATTATTAATTGGTTACCCCTCATTTCCTCACGAGCATTATTTATTCTGTTAACAAGTTCTTCTCTGCTATTGATCTCCGAGGCGTATACTTTCGATTTCAGATATCCCCAATCCACTGGGTTGCAGTCTGTGAACGAGCAGGCCAGGCATGGGGTCTACCCCTACCTATCCACTTATTTCGGAAATTTTCGTTAAGAAAATTTCGCACAATTAGTCTGAAATGAGGAGATGCACCATCATATGGAAGTACATTCCTTCAATATCAGCATCTGCATCTTCTAACAACACCGGTAACATATTCTGCAAAAAATCCAGATAGTATTCCTCATTTAAAGTACGAGGTATGACATATGGTCGAATAAGACGATTTTGTAAAACACCACACCATACATTAACCGAAAATTTACATTGTGAATGTAATTGTCTAGTAGCAAAAGGATTTTCGTCAGCCCAAATATGACAGTTTGTAAGATTGAAAACCCCATGCCTGGTAAATAACGCTTCATCAGCACCTACTAATTATTCTTCTCGTTCTTAGTATCCACCGACTAAAATTTAACCTTAATTCAAAATCACAAGGTTCCAATCTCTGAACCTCGTGAATGTGATAAGGGTGTAAACTAATTTTTTTTAATCTTCTCCAAACGGTAGTGTGGGGTACATTTTAATGAATGTCCAATGCGCCTTGTACTGATTTCTGGGTTGTTTTCTACCACATCTAAAATAAAATAAAATAATTTATTTACATGTTAATTCTTTTATGCATTAATTTATTTATGTATCGATTTATTTATTTAATTATTTATTTTTTATTTAGGCACGTATCTTATTACTGACATTTTATTAATATTAATTCAAAAAATTTTCCCAAGGTATGGTGAACAAAAAGGAATTTATTTTCAACATTGACTAGAATTATCTGCTATTAAAATAAGTCTTCAATTTACTTAATATGTCATCTTCGATGTCCAAATGTTAGCTTTCATGGCAATCATTGGCTTTTTCTGTAGGAAATCTACCGACTCGGCTTTTACAGTTATACACCTACACCAAATATGAAAGAAATCTACAGGAGGCTTCTAAAGTTAGGGCTCAGGAAAATGTTAATAATCCATTTATTGAATTTTATTAGTAGAATGAAATGCGCACTTATAAAAATATTTCAGTGTAACTTATTTTTTACGTACTTTTAAAATATTCGGTACAATTTTTAAAAATCTAATATACAGTGGACGATAGGGCTTTTGAAGCCATATACATGTATCAAATATGAAGAAAATCTACAGGGTGGTTCCAAAGTTATGGCTTATGAAAGTATCGGATTAAATTGATAAAACACCTTATATCTCAGTTATTAAACGCGTTAGACCCAGAAAACCTGGGCAATTTCGAGTCACCCAAGTGCCCTTTATTTGCGGGTAACATATGTCAGTTTATCTATGAAACACCCTGTATAATAAAAAAATGAGAAAATAATCGAAAATTCTAAATTTAAATATATCCCGATTCCATTTGTAAATAAAAACAGTTTATCATTTAAATCTTTAATCAAACTCAATTTCAAACCGGCATACTTACTTTTCAATGAAGGAACAAAATCATATTTTCGTTTAAAATAAAAAATTAACAAAGAACATCATACCAATACTATTTATCAAATCCATGTAAAAATGACAGGTTAGTATATTGGAACCTCTTTATAACCATTAAAAAATAGAATAACACAACACAAATCAGACGTAAAAGTAAAACCTATGAGCACAGCTCTGATTAGAACAATACCAAAATTTTATATATTGAATATAACCACAAAAACGTTTACATATCAAAATTAATAGCGAGACTGTATACAATAACAAAAGAGATCTTGATGACTTGTCAGGTTGCGTTGACGCACCCTGTATGTAGGGTGTTATAATGACGTGTATTACGTGTTTTGAGTGCGAGTGTATTGAGTTTGAACGGAAAAAAAAAATTTTTTTTGTGTATATGTATAATGTATGTGGGTGTATGATACGCCACTGGAAATTTAGGAGAAATATAATTCTGTATGTAGATACGTGTATTTGAATCTTATAGAGACTTTAGTGTTGGCATAATTAGATTCTGATGAATGTAAATGTGAAAAGAAATTTGTCGATGGGACGATAATGTTTACTACTGTGTTGCTACTGTTTTGCTACCGTAAGGATTGGAATGTTGGTGGATAAGGAGTAATCTTGGTCGGAAAATGTGAGTGTATAAGTGTAGAATGTTTTAGAAAATATGTAGAGAAAGATTGGGTATGTTTAAGTGTTAATTATAGAAAGTTTTCGTAATATTGTGCAATAAGTTTTAAGAATACGTGTGTGTATATGGGATTTGAGACCTTAGACGGTACTTATTTTTGCAAATGTTGCGGAAGGAGATCGAGCGCAGGTTGGAGATAAATGTTGAAAGTTGCGTAATGGTCCAGAGTGGCTACTGAATGAATGTAATGACGAAAAATGATTTCTTCATGAAGTAATTGTAAAATTTGTAAGTAAGAACAAATATGGCGATGTATTGTAGTTATGAGCGTGGTTGTATAGAGGGTAGCATCAATTGGAACTATGAAATTTTGAATGAATACTATTGGAGAATATAGCGCGGAAGGAAGACATGTTTAAAGATGGATGACTGAAGTTATAAATAGGAAAGTCAGGGATTGACGGGAGCTTTTTCGTTTTTGGCTGTTGCTTGTGGTGAATGTCGGGGAGACGCACGCGCGAGGTATAGTGTGGCTTAGAATGGGTTAAGTTGGAGTTATATTTGTGAATAATATTGAAGGCAGTCATTGTTTAAACAACTGCGTTACCCGAAAGCGGATGAATCGTATAAGACATTCATAAATAAAACAATTAATTAAATTGAGGTTGAAGATAAAATTAGTTTGTTTATTTTCAAGAAAGTAAAAAGTACATAAGCAGATTTATAAAAGATAACAGTTATTACGTCAGAGTGTTAAGTGCGGCGCGTGTTCTTGTAACGATATTTAGTTAAAATTATTTATGGGACCACCTTTAAGTAAACGAAATTTTCGTAATAAATTAAGCCAATGTTAAGTTAATTTTATGTGACATTAAAAGTTTATTTGTGTAAGGAAGGACTAAACTTTCCTAAAGGTTGCTAGAAATTTTAAGAGGCAACCAAACTTGTACAGATTTTACGTGTTATTGGACTACTTGTGATTACAGAAAGGAATAAGTGTTTGTGAAATTGTGAAGCACTGGTTGTGTGCCTTCATGCAATTTAAGGATTACAAATGGACTACAAATAATTGATTTACGCGAAGAAAGAAGAAAGAAAAGCGAAGGAAAAAGATAATCAGTCTCGAGGTATGTTGTACCTATTGGTTGTTTTAGTATTAAGAATTTTTGAAGAAACACAAATTTGTATTGACAGTGGTTTTTCAACCACGCTGTTGTGTATGTAAACATTTGTTTTTATTATTTTATTCAGGACAATATATATGTATCGTTAACTTTTTATTTTTGTTGTTTATTTAGCCAGTTATGAGATACATTTGTGACGTTTACTTAATTGGTGACGTAGTTTTTGACAAGTCAAAGGTAAACTTTGCATATTTTGGATTCAAGATTGAGCAACCTGAAAGGTTATATTTGCCAGGTTGATTGCAAAAATTTTCATGTTAGTTTCATTAGCGCAATGCACAATTAACGGATCAGCTGTTGTTTTAAAGTTTCATTTAGTATAACAAAAAGTTGGAGTTTTGAGAACTTACGCATATTTACGAATGTCAGTACGATTCAGAAATGTTATGAAAATTAAATTAAATTTAAAAGATATCGTTCATGTTAGGAATTTTAAAAATTAATTACCGTTCATTGAATGAATTTGAATAATCAATTTTATTTTGGAAGTTTTGGTATACGAGGTGTATTCAAAAAGTTTTTAATAACCTGGGTAGTACTAAATTTGTTTTAGAAACCTCGTGTGAAAGTTTACTGAGTAAGCACAATCCTACTTTCCACAATCAAGTAGGGTTAATTAACATCCAGCTTAAGACAATTATATTAGCAAAGTTTCGATTGTGGTGGCGCCTAGAGACATATTTTCCCGGACTGAGCTGTTTGAATGTAGGTGTAAGGTGTTTGAGCATATTAATCATTCATTTTACTTATTATTTCGACCACGCCCTGTTAGCTGGCTTGGCAACCCGCTTACATTAGTAAGCATACACGACGCCTAGTGCGGTTTGGACGTGTAACAGACTTACCCAAAATTTATTATTCTAACAACCTAATGCCATAATATTTCAGGTATATCATTCATATTTTTCGTTATATTTCCTTTCAAATTGTATAATCTATGACATTTTATACCCACTGAAGACGGTCTGAAACGAGACTAAAATGTATGGTTAAAATAATAAATATTAAGTTTTATTGACGTTAAACCAACAACTTATTGAATATATATATATATATATATATATATATATATATATATATATATATATATATATATTGAATTGGTGTTCCGGGTGTTGGCCCGCGTTGGTGTTATAGTAGTCTCTAAGAGACTGTTTACTCGACATTTCGGTAAGATCCCACTTGCCATCTTCAGGATACGTTTAACTTTCGGCTGCTGATTCGTGTTACTCGTATTGAGCTGACTCCTTTTGGTTGAGGTTCCGTGTTATATAGTGTTCCGAGGCGCTGGTTACGTATTTGATTGCGTGTTTTTGGTCTGATTCACTTTCTCTACTTTAGTTTTTGTTGATTCCATAAATCATTGACATACGTTTATGTTTGACCGTCTTGACATACCTTTCCGCAAGTCCATTTGTTGACGGATAACCTAGAGAAATAAACTTTTGAAGAATAGCTGATTTGCGACAAAAATCGATAAACTCAGCACTTTTGAAAATTGTTGAAATCCATGTTACTAAAAATTTCTTTTAATAATTCGATGATCAGCTTTGAAGTAGGTGCTAGGTTGAGAACTTTAACTTCGAACCATTTGGACTTGGCGTCGACCAGAATTAGAAAGTAGTGTCTTTGAAACTCTCCGGCATAATCAATATGGACACGTTCAAAACATGTGCTAGTGGTTCCCGCGAACGAAGCGGGACCTTGGATGAATTTAATTTACTAATGCACATTCTGAACATCCTTTTACAAATTTTTCTATATCGTTTTTTCATACACAATAACGTCTTGCTAATTACTTCATTCGGACACTACCAACAAGAGAACGATGCAACTCTTTTACAACTGCTGGTTGAAGTGATTTAGGAATTACTGCTCATAATCCTTTAAAAATTACACCATCTTGTATACTATAGTCGAAATTTCGTAATGAATCCTCTAGAAGTTGTTTTTTAAGGCTAATTAATTCTGAATCTTTTTCTGTTTCTTCTTTAATGTGTTGAAATCTTCATTTGAAATATAATTAAATTTCTGATTATACAGATCCATTACTTCTTTGTCTAAATTGGCTTCAATTCCTGGAGAGATGATTTACTCTGGATAAATAATCAGCATTAGCATGTTCTATATTCTTACGATATACTATTTCGAAATTAAATGAAGGTGAGAAAACTGCATAATGACTAAGCTTTGCTACAGTAATTTTATTATTCTGATGAAACATTCTCACAAGTGGATAATTATCAGTAATTAACTTAAATTTTCGACCATGTAGATATTTGAAAAGTTTCCCAACTCCAAAAACTGTAGCCAGTGCTTCTCTGTCTAAATGACTGTGGCTGGATTCAGCTGTTGTAAGTGATCTTGAAATGAGTGCTACTGGTCTGTCTTCGTCTTGAATAATATGTGATAGCACTGCTCTAATACCTATAGCTCCAGCTTTACAAGCTAAGGTAATTGGTAAATCAGGATCGAATGGAATTAGGATTCTTTCACTGACGACTTCGCCTTCTAGTTTTATAAATGCCCTTTTACACATCAACTTTTGGTCTTTCCATAATAATTTGCGAAGATGGAACGTACCTCTGACAAATCTAGAATAAAATGACTGTAGTAGGTTACCAAACCCAGAAACTGTCGTAGATGATCTAAATTTCTTGGGACTGCGGATTAAGAATTGCTTTAACCTTATCTGGATGCTTATGTATTGAATTATTTTTGATAACATGACCTAGAAATGTAATTTCCTCCTTAAAAAATTTATATTTACTAGAATTTAAACGTAAATTATATTTTGAAAGACGGTCAAGAGTTGCTAATAATCGTCTCCACCATTGAGCTTTGTTTGAACCATTCACCATAATATCATCAAAGTACGATGTAACGCCATTTAATCCACACAAAATTTGATGAAGTATACTGTTGAACTCACTTGTGCTGTCTAAATGAAAGACGACTCATACGGTAAGTTCCGCGATGCGTTGAAATTGTTTGAATTACTTGACTTTTTTCATCAACTTGGACATTTAAACCGGCTTTATACAAATCTAAGCGACAAACAATATTTGAATTCCCGAGATTACTCAAGACTTCGTGGATTTCTCGAATTGGATCATGTGCACCCTTCGGCTGTGGATTAACAGCGATCTTGTATCGTACACATAATCTGACATTACCATCAGGCTTGGTATTACCACTAATGGTGACCCCCAATCACTAACTGGAACTTTGGAAACAATACCATTTTCATCCAATAAATCTAATTCCGCATCGACCTTATGTAATATAACAAGTGAAAAATTGGTTTTGCTTTATCTCGAAGTTTTAATTAACATACTACTCCTGAATACATCCTACAGGTTTTAAAATTTTAGTGTATTTAGAAATAATTGCAGGGATAGATTTAACCAACAGAAGTGGTTCCAAAGATTTTGTACATAATGAGTTATCTAACTTTGAATATCTATTGTTAAATGTTGAATCCATGCTCTGCCAAGTAAAGCAGGATATTGCTCTGAAACAATAAGCATGATTTCGGTTTTGGTTCGATTTTTATACGTAACTGGTACTTCAACAACTCCCAAAGGATCAAAAATATTTTTGGAGTATGAACGAAAACGCACGCTGGTTGGTTATAATTCGACATCTAATTTTAGACATTTGAAATAATTTTCTGGTGGGAGTATAAATCCTGCACCAGAATCTACTCCAAAAATTTGAAGTCGATTTTTAATTCTTCAAAAAATATTTTTCGACACCTTGTTCGGTAACAACACATCGCTTGTAGATATCATTAATTAAATCAACTGTAATAAAATCTCTGACTGAATTACGAGTGATTGAATGCGTAAATGGTTCAACTTGATAAGAATGTGAATGTTTCAACTGACCGTTATTCGGATGCTGATTCAAAATTGATTTGATACAAACTAATCCAATATGACCTTCACATTTACAAAGGTCACATTTTAATGTTTGTGAATCAGTTTTACACTGTATCACAAGCTGATTATTACAACCACAGCGAATAAAAACATTTTACATGCCTAGATCATGAAAACTAACGTTGGACTTTGAACAACCACGTTTCCAGCTATCATTTCTGTATATAGACTTGAATTTGTTCTTCTGAACTTCTTGATCTCTTCTCGAAATTCAGCTAACTGATGGCTCTGATGTTGATGGTTTGCTTCTTGTAAATTCTTGATTCTGTTCACGCGAAGCCTACTGGATAATAGCTTCTTCAATCGCCGCTTGAAATGGCACATCCTTAATTTTTAAATTCTGCTCAAGGGTATAATTACCGATTAACACACGAATGAACTGTGCGCTGTACTGTACATCGTTGACTTTATCGTCACATTTGCAAGGACATTTACAGCCACAACCAAACTACAATTTTAGACCGCAATGTAGAAAGAAGGTTTGCGACAGATTGCTTTTCTAACTGGACACAATTGAAGAACCGATGCTATTCGACCACACAATTCACTTTTAGACATAAATGATGTTCAATTTTATCTTTTAGACTATCATACCAGACATTTGAAGGTTCATCCGGAGCAACTACGGAACACATAACCTTAAATCCTGAGGCACCGATTGAATTAATCGGCAATTGTCGTGACATTTCCTTATTTGAAAAGACATTTTTCATTTTTAGACAATTTTCCAAACATTTTCAGTACTGCTTAAAAATTTGCTTTAACTGGGTCCTAATTTTCAAAATTGGGTAATAAAAACATACCTGGATTAGAATTTTGGGTTTGGTTTTCTGAGTTTTGCTTCTGCAGTTGCTTGAAGAATTCTTGCTGGAAAGACATTGACAGTTGATCTGGATTCATGTTGAAACTTCGTCAACCCTAACATTAACACTGCTCCACGGAACACTAAACTTAATAATTCATTTTCTCTACCTCATCGCCAATTTGTGGTGTTCTAATTATTTATTGAATGATACACTATATTAATGACAACTACTGTTTTTGGAAAATACAAATTACATAGCAAACTATTTGATACAATAAACCTTTAAAAAGTAAACAAATCTTCTAGAATCAGAGTTAAGAACAGTCTTGATCAATTTACCTTTCAAACATAAGAAAATAAACCAAAACCTCCAATAAAAGCCTCCGTGGTGCTTGCTTCGTGGTACGGGTTCAAATCTGGCCGGGATTGTCGTTTTTCTGAAACTGAGAAAAACCAAAGCACTTCTTCTTCTCGGATAGGAAGTAAACCTGTAGGCCCCGTGGTAATACGATGTTTGACACGTTAAAGGTCCCTTACTAAAGGTGGCATTCTTTTCGGAGGTCAAAATTCAAGTTACTGGTAGTGCTAATAACTAGTAGTTAATGAGCATATAGGTTGCTGACACTTCCGTTTGTGTCTAGATCTCGGCCCACAAACGCAAAAAAAAGTAAAAAATTCCTTCATGAACTAGAAAAGAGTTGATTATCTTCAAATGGCTGAACATATTTTCTGGAATCATAGTTAAGAACACTCTCGATCAACTCACCTTTCAAACAAAGAAACCTAAATCAAAATCGGTTCCTTCGTTTGGGAACTACGATGTTATATTCAAATTTGACAGTTGCCATTCCAATTGTTTAATAGTAGTAAGGGCCCAGAATAGGGGCAACCTCCGCGCATGCGCCCTGTGTACCCCTGGAGGGTATGCAACCGTGGGCACGCATCTAAATTGCGGCTTCTATTCAGGCGTCATTTTCAACCCCTTGATGACGTATTTATGGTCCTCACCATGTAATTAGACCCTTTTGGCAGTATTAAGACTCTTTTTAAGGTCCATAATTACTGGAATCGACTTCTATCAAAACATCTAGGTTATTACCAGTAATAAAAAGGTAAAGAGCTTTTAATAATTTATTATAAGTAATAGTATTTTTAAGATTACATAAAACACATCTCACGTATCAACAGCATCATCCTCTTTATCTATTAGATCTTCAGGTATCTCCTCTTCCCCCTCTGGCTACATTCTTAATCAAATCCGTAAACAGATTTTTAAATACATTACAATTTCAAATCGCAAAGTAGTATAGAAATAAATTTAATATTAAGTACTTAACAGTTTTCTCCAATCATTAATATAAAGTAATTATTTTCTGAATTTTTCCAGTTATGTAACCACAATAACAGACTTTCACTATTCTGACGTGTTCGGAAAAACCAGCTAACTATTTAATTACCTAAAAAGTGAGCGGTGTTTGAAATATAAATACGATGTTTTAAGCCTTGTAATTAAATGGAATTTATAAAAACCTGTGTAGTATCTTAATCATATTCACAAACAGATTTTTAATTACAATTCAATTTTAAATCGTCAAGTAATATAGATATAAATTTAAGATATTGATCCGAAATCAACTTCTATCAAAGTATGTTGGTTATAGAAGCAAGATTAAAATTCATCCTTAAGATATTGATTTGATAATATTTAAATGAAAACATAAACATAGTTTTGATATTCAAAACTTACAGCTAATGGGTAGAATCTAATATTAACCATACAGTGATTTACACTATTTCAACATCATTATTTAAACAGTTTTTAAGATTCAAATTATTTTTAGCGATGTGTTGCATAATTACATTAGACACATTTGAATTCGCTACTTGAAGAGCATTTTTTTTAAGATGGGCATTAAAATTATTTTCGTAATGCCTTGTCTATTTACATTGGATACATCTGTATTCATTACTTGAAGCGTGCTTTGAAGATAGGCATTAAAATTATAATTAGATCGAGTTTTATAAAATCCTGTGCAGTATCTTAATCAAATTCATAAACAGATTTTTAATTACAATTCAATTTTAAATCACCAAGTAATATAGAAAAAATCATCCTCAAGATATTGATTTGATAATATTTAAATGAAAACAGAAACATAGTTTTGATATTAAAAACCCATAGCTAATGGGTAGAATCTGATATTGGCCATATCTATGATGTACACTACTTCAATTTCAAATTCCTCTGGTATAACAGTTAAATCTACCTTTTTAAAATACAACACCCTGTATATTATGCTGTATTCAAGTAGGAAATTAAGAGACAAATTCAACTATATGTGCAATATAGGGTTTTCTTGTAGGATTTAGTTTTTGCAAACTGTAAGTTAAATCAAGTGAGCACAAAAATGTATTTTTACTTTAAAAAATCAAGATTAGGTAAAAATATAGAGGACTCGATTAAGTTTGACAGCTAAACATGTGAAGTTCTATAGAAATGTAGCCATTCACGATTTGAAGTACAAACGTTTATCTTTTTTAAAATTTAAATCATATACTTTAAGATAAATAATACAAATGTATACGTTTCGGTAACAAGTACAGTTATTATCTTCAGTAGTAATGCCAGAATTAAAAAAATTAATTAAAATGTCAGAACAAGTTGATAAATATGACAACGCCCAATAAGCGGTTGACGTTATTAAAAATGAAGTAAAAAACCTAACTCAGGAAAATTCGTTTTACTTTACAGTGAAAAGCGAACAGCCCTCGTATTATTTACAAATGGGGTTAGTAATATATTAGCGAAAAACATCGTTATGAATTGTTGATAATAATGATAATGATTCAGGCATTTTAAGAGTTATATAGCACTACACAAACATCTTTACAATGTAGAAAAATAAACTTAAAACACACAAAAAATCAAGAGTAGGTAAAAGAATAAGGGACCCGATTAAGTTGACGGCTAGACTTGGAAATATAGACTTTCACGATTTAAACTTACAAATCTTTTTGTTAAATAATATCGTTTTCGATCTAAGCGCGATTACACAATAGTTCAATTAATCTGTAAAAACTGTCTAACACTTTTCAATTTAAGTAAAAATGCTTTTTATTCGTAAGCAATTCTTCACCTAGTAATTAGCTACTTTTTTAATCTTTCCTCTAATTTAACAATTGATTAATCGTGCCTTCTGGCTTCTTGATTGCTTGACTGATAATTCTATGCTTTAGCCTTTAAAAATTCACTTCACCCATTATTTAAAATATGTTAATCTACTCTATTATTTATTTATTTAAATTTATTTAATCGGAAGACCGGGACTAATTACCTGCTTATTAGTATTAATAAAATTGTTATATCAAATCAAATTTTGCTACGATTTATATGGGAATCTTTTATTAATGTAATATAGTAAATATGACCGCTATATCTAAAGGACAGAGATAGCCCGCGGCGTTAAAATGGTAATAAAACTAAACATCTGTACTCACTTTTTGTTCCATACGCACCCTTCCATACCGTATGATCCAAACTGTTTTAACGCAACTCCGAATACACTGTAATAATGTAAATAATGTCAGAGCTGCCCAATACACTTCTACTTTCTTTAACGTCTCTTACATGAATTTCAAGATAATTAATACAAATTTATACATTTCGGTAACAAGTACAGTTTTAATCTTGAGTGCATAATTAAAAAAAAATTAACTCAAATGTCGCAATAAGTTGATAAATATGAAAACGTAATGAAAAAGCGTATTTTTATTAATTTTGTACAAATTTCAACGTTTCGGTAACAATTACAGTTACCGTCTTCGGTAATTAAAATATCAAATAAATAAATAAATTTCATACGTTTACTTATATTATACAATTTTTAAAAACCCGTTGTAACGTGCCAATTTCTTGTCTGACGTTACCTTAATTTAAATTTAGAACTTTGCATTATTATCGATAAGTATATTTACATTACCTTAGTATTTTAAGCATTTCTCTTTCCGTTCAATAATTAAATTTTTATATCGCAATATTTTCTTTTCAGTCTACATAATTACGTACGTCCCTATATATATTTTAGACATCCAATTTTAGTTCTTTGCGCAACGTAAGTTGAGCATACTCGAGGCATTTCCTTTTACCATGCCGTGACGTTCAGACGTTATCTTTTTTTAAGTTTTGCTTCCCTTTTATAAGGTATGTACAGGCGTTTAATTACATTTTCTATATATATTATATTTAATAGGGAAACAGAATCAGGAACAAAGGTAGGAACAAGAATACCGTTTATCTTCAAGAAAAGCTTTTATTTTGGTAAATTTACGTATCATTGTATGGCTTGGGTATGACGTCATGTACAGTTACTTTGTTAAAAATGGCCGGTTAATGCAATGTTATCTTTATGAACATAAATGGAGATACCTTTGTTTTGCATCAATCACATATGCTGTTAGAAATATTCTGCGTTCGTCGTTATAAACAGCTTTCGTCGTTCGAAGCTGCTTTCGTTATACGTTTATGTTTCGTTTATTTGTACGTTAACTACAAATGGAAATTACCTTTACATTATCGTATATTAGTCTTGGAATTGGAAATGAAAATTCTCAAGCTACAGTTCGTTTAAGACGAGATTAAAATATTTGTTTTGCACAAGTAAGTACTTATCCTTTTAGTGCAGTTAAGTAAATAACAAATCGGTTTGTGTTATTTTGATACGGTTAAGAAAAGGAACAGTTAGTCCTGCTCCTGAAATAAAAACATTTGAGTTCATAACCTATCACAACTGTAATTTGTTGACAGTGGTCAATATACGTTTCATGATGGAATACCTACATGTTGAATAAATTACATTTTTAATTCTAAGTATACGTTTATCTACTGTGTTTAACTTAGTACTTTAAGATTGTAAGGTAGTACAAGAAGTATGGTTTAGTTATTTTATTCTGATATTAATCAGACATTTTTGCTTTATTAAATATACATATAACTACAGATGTTTAGTGCTTATTCAGATCACCTATTATGTTCTGAGATACAACCTTTCTCAATTTTTGTTGTATTTTATTAATTAAACCTAGAAATTGAGTGGTGCCCAAATAAAACAAATGCTAATACTGATTATATCTATGAAAATATCTCTGCTTTCCTCACACCTGATGATCGAGTTCTCATATTCAGTAAGTTTTATAAGTTTGTACCTCACTGAGCTAGACCGTGGTGCAATTTACCTTTCTAATATAACAACAACACCCTTTTAAATTTATTTGTTATACCGTATCATGTACTAAAGGCGATCACTGTAATTGTTATCGAAACGTTCAAGTCTGTAAAAAATTAATAAAAATACACGATTACATACCCAAAAAATAAGTGCGTTAATTAACTCCACTTAATCTCGGTAGAGCCTTTCATGCCTTCATAACTAACGTTACGGATAAAATTGAAAAAAAAAAAACATTAGTTCATCATGGTACTAAAACTGTTTTCTAAACTACAAGAAAGATTAGTGAACATTTAAGGTCAATTGCAGAATTTCCAAATTCACTGTTAGCTTCCGGAGTATAGAAAAGTATATATTGAAACCACAAAACGTAGCTTTGATACTAGAGGTAAAGAATATGTGAGATTTTATAGAGTGGGTCAACCAGAGAAGTCTGCCATAGCTGATCATGCACTAAATAATTTAAATCACAGCATGTAACACCTTTTTCTTCAATAGTTCAGGATGTCGCAGACGGAGAACCATTCGTTTGCGTAAGTGTCGTTTCGTGTTTTTTTCTTCACAAAGTCATGTGACATTTAAACCCTTTAAGGAATAATATTTGATGACGTTTCCGAGATGGCTGCGTTTATCTATAAAAGAGAGTGATTTAAAAAAATGTGTATAACGATCTGTACCAATTTACATTTAGCAGTGCTGTTGAAACATTGTTTACTGCCATATCCCGTGATGGAAAATTAAAAACTTCTACAAGTGAAGTCAATTTTATATTCAGTTTATATTCAGAAATTGTTTGTGTTATGAAGATGCTGTAAATGTGCCGCCTGCAAAATATTGTGTTTAATAAAGACGGTTCGGGTACACGGCAAACAAAAGACGACCTTTAAAAATTCGACTTAAGTCTGAAGGTCGGACAACTCATAGACCCGCGGTTGAGATTTCTGTGTATTAAAGATTGAAGATTTTTATATTTTACAGACCTTACAGTATATGCTTTTAATAAGACGCAACTGACCTGGCGCTGTCAAGAAGATTTGTTACTCTCTGATGTTCTCCGACGTACTATAATCACATTTGTAATAATCAGTAACCATTGTACTAAGCGAACATTGTGTATAAATAATAATCCGCCCGATAAACTTTTAAAGTGATGTTTTGCAACTAGTGGAGGTTTTGGATACTGTAAATTATAAATTGATCCCGTAAATCCTGTTTTGGGATTTCGTGAAAAATCGGATTATCGCGTAAACGCAGTCTCTTTACGCGATCTAACTGACTCGTACAAGCCGAATTTAGTGTTTCTGCGAAAACGCGAATTGAATCTCAAGTTTTCATGAAATATCGAGACTATATTAGTAGAATGACAAAATACATTAAAACAACAAGACGCGAGAAGAGTTGGCGGGTTGGAGAGACGGATCATGCTGGTGTGACAGGACCAAACCACGTTTATAATGAGTCAAACCTTCTGGCAACCCTTAATAATAATACATTTATTCGATCTTTAAACTGTTTTATTCTCATAGCAATGATAATAATCTAGCACTTTGTTATTTTGTGACGAAATAAAACCTTACTTGATCAGTCAGATTATTTCATGAGTTCACCTCATGACTCTGCCAATTGCACGCAGAGAGTTATTACTAATTAGAAAAAGACGTACCAGCTCAACGTAAAATATTTAGTGATTTCTTCATTCGAAAAATGTTCAGAAAAAATACCATGGTTACAAAACAAAAGAGAGTTAACGTATTTTGACATTCTACTTAACTAATCAGGCTGTTTCGTGAAAACGCGAAATTTAATTAGGGTTAGCGAGAAAACACTAGTTAAGGTCGTAAGAATTAGTGAGATCGCGTAAAGCGACTGCCTTCACGCGATAATCCGGTTTTGCTCGGAACCCCTCGTATTTTCGTGAAAATACGATTTACGATATCCTACGCCGACATATAGACAATTAAGAATCTAGTCACGAGATAATTAAAATATTAACTTTACTAACAAACGTTAAAAATCACATTCATCAATACAGTTGCCTAATTAATAGAAACGTTGAAAGAGGTACGTGTTAGTGGAAAGTTTAAGTTATCGCCGGCAAAATTAAGGCTCAATTTCGTTAATGAGGATACTTTGACAGAAGGAGTAGGAAATTAAAAAGTAAGACTAATTTTGTATAATGTATAATAAAAGATTGATTATCCTGAAAAGGTGTCATCGCTAGTATTGTACTATAATGGAGCCATAAGGACAATCAATTCTAATCACTACCTTTTTGTGATTAAGACTAGCTTAAGGTTAGTAGGGACAAATCTAATTAAGATACTTTGTTTTTGTTGTTGCTTTATTGCGAGAGACAACATTCTAAAGCAGAGGTTTAGTTGTGCTTGCTCTTTGAATCAATAGCGCAAACGGCAAATTTAAAGAACTCAAACGATTTTCTTTTTTGTTTATTTGTAATTAAAACAATAGTTATATATGTAGTTTTCTAAACATTTTCGGATAATCGTCAATTATCGTTTTTTATCGATAGGTTACAATTTAAATATTTCTTTGGAACAGTTCATGCAGTTGAATAAAAGGTTCAAATGTGTGTTACTTGTGCAAAGTCTATAACAACAAATTTTATTAGTTCTAATCTCTAAATTCTGATTCCCTTAAAGTAATCCGAAAATATTTATTTAAAAGATTTTTAACTAATACCAGTTTATACCTGACTTTGTTAAAATTAAGAATGTAAATGTTATTTAATTAAATAAATATGACATGTTAAACATTTTTATCACTGAGAAGCTAATGCTCTCCTGAATTTGTCTTTTTAACTAGAACGAGTAGACTAATTAAGAGTTCCTAATTTTGGAAAATGCGCTAATGAGGTGTCGTTTAAATTCGAATAAGTGATAAAGGGTTAGCTGCACCTCCTAATAGGTTATACAAAATTATCTTTATTAATTTCTAAAGATACTGATTATTAGATCACATCCATGTTATATTTAAATTTGATTGTTGTCATTTTAATTCTTCATCTTCTGCTTAGTTTAGGACTTGGTTCTATTTTATTCAATATGTCTCCTCTAGGTGTTATAATTTTTCTGGGATGTAGATGTTTCTGGTTCTCGCATCTTCGATTTGGTAATTTATGTATGTTTACTATTTTTGCTATTCTGTTCCTATCCATCCTATCTACGCGGTCTCTTTCCTGCATACGTCTTCCTCTCCCCCATCATACTATGTCCTCGATCTTGCACGACTCTCATATGTTGTTGCTCCTTACTCTATTTCTTAGTGTTACTCCAACTATGCCGTACACGGTTTTTATTTTTGTGCTCCTTACTATTTGCTTTGCTTTTGTGATTCCATCTCGTGTTTCTCATTCCAATTGTTTAATTTAATTAAATTCATTAATACTGAACGTCTAAAATAGCCACATTTGTTGCAGAATCTCTTAAGTGATCAAGAGTATTGATTTTGAATTGAATGTTTATTTAGTATTGTGTTGTGTATTAATCTTTCTCAAACACATGCATGGTGATTTTTTAAATAGGTACATGCATTTTTAATATCACTCAATACTTTTGCATTTGGGCAATCATAGAAAAATGGCTCGAGTAAGCTCTCCCAATTTTTTCTTCCCTTGATTCTCGATTAAACTGCCATGACCAAAATATTTCGGGTTAAAAATGCATTTTCGAGTTTACTATTAGTAGAAGTGAAATATGAGAAGCTGCATAGTGCATTTTTGTCAAAATGGCAGCAAAAAATTAAAAGAAAATCTACAATTTTTCAAGTGGGGTCACAAATAATTATATAATTACAACTATTTGCCTTTTTGCAGACATGGCGACTTATGTTTACACAGTACAATATTCACTAGTGCGCAATTGCTAATACCCCCATGCGCAGTTTCAATTCGCATCATACATGGTTTGAAGGATTGTTTATCTAGTTATTAAGTAAGATATCTATGATTTACCTCCGCAAAACATCACAAGCTGTAGTAGCAAACCGGAATTGTGGGTAAATCATGGACGTCTTTTCAATTATTTTGATAAAATGTGTAAACTTGGATGTACATTCCATATGCTTCGTGAACATTCGCGCATATGTTTTAAAGATTAATTCTTAGCATTTGTATAATCTTTCGCGTTCTCGCATGTTGTACAATAAGCTTACATTTAACTTTTAAAGAACAATTTACGCGGGCTGTTCGCTTTCAAGTGAGCTGGTCTAGCAGGCTACGATATTTTTGAAGAAATTTTGTTTTATATTTTAAGCTAGCGGTTTACAAGTTTAATGACAGTGCACGGCCGCCGAGTACGAGAGGGCAAAGCGTACGTGCCCACTCGCAAAAATCTTAGAGGGGGGCTCATTCGGAGGTTTTTCAGAAAAGTTACTTCGTCATTTGGAGGAAAAATTTGCGATTTTCTTTTTTTGCTCTAAACAAAACAGAATTACAGCCATTTGTTTACTCGCCACTGAGAATGAGGAAATAAAAATATTGAAAATTATGGGATTTTGTAATATTGACGTATTCAGTTCTCACGCTTGTTATAGCGCTTGCAGAGTGTCGTAAATTTTATTGTGGCGCGTAGGAATGCAACGATAAGAAAACGGCATGTATCTCGCTTTGCTTCCTTGCTAATTATTATTTGCGAATGAATTTTCATTCACTCGGTCTGTACCGTCATATGCGTTCATTTCGATAACCAGCTCCCGTTTTCCTCTCCTTTTTTCGTCTCACGCTCTCATGTTTAGTGTTTCTTATAAATTCGGCATTCACGTACACCTTGTTGAAGTTTGACCGTTCTTATAACGCCGGCTACAATAATCGATTTTTATCACTTCTACGCAAGCAGTAAGTAGTAAATTATTTCTATGTTATGGTTTTTTTTTGTGCACATTGTTACGTTGTTACGTTGCGAGCTACCGTTCGTATTTGCTCTCACTATTGAGAATTGATCATACCCATTGTTAGACAACACACCTTACATTTAGTTACGCATTTGAGAAATTTTTACAAATTTCTATGGTAAAGTTACATGCAGCTTCGTGCTGGTTTTACTTCTCAAACGTATACTAAAATTAAAACTAAAGCTAACAATTTAGTCTTTCGTTTTACGGACATAAAGTATTCTTAAAAGCTACGTGCTTTCTCGTCTTTACAGGAGGTAAGTTCTCCTTAAAATTTATTACACCATTCAGGTTATTTCTTAAATATATAAAGTTTCTACAATTATTAATAGTCTCGTTCTTTTTTCCTCGTTCTTTCTTGTCTCTGATTCTTCTATGGTATGTGCTGAAAGCGATTCTTCGTGTGTACCTGAATACTTCTCGCAACTGGGATTTGGGAATACGCTGTTAACTACATTTCCTGAACGTGGATCACTGCACATTGGATTACGAAAGTTTGTCTCGAAGATAACTCAAGGAGTTGGTCCTGCTGTCGTCTCGACTTCTCTCTAAAACAGTGAGGTTATATCAAGTAAGACGTTCGGATATTCCTGACACAACAAACTTACTGGCGACCCTTATATTACTATATTTCTTGACGGAGCCCTGGAAAAATAAACAGTCACATACGACAATCAATAATTACTGCAGGTGAGGCTCGTTTATAGTTCAACACGTTATGAAATAAAGGAGTGAAATTGCTTTAATTACTTACAGGTGCTCGATAAAAACTTTAACGTTATACGTGTGTGGATTACATTAAAAGTTTATTTGTTACTTTGAAAGTAGCGAAAATTAATAAATATGTTACTCTATATTACTCACAGTAGGTGCACGTTTTAAAATTTTCCAATTTGATTCGCCTGTACATTACTGATTTGTGTGTTGAAGGTAAACAGCTATTACTTTCGAAACATATTGCTGTGACGTTGTTGCTTACTGGAAATGGAATACTGCTACTGTAAATTTAATTCTATATCGATGTTATACTATTCATACTTGTTAATGTAATTGTATTTTGGATATATATTTTGTGCTTGCTGATTCTATGTTTGAATTTAGTTTTTTCTTTACAACACACGATTTAATAACGAGCAAGTTATTGTATATTTATGCGGCTTCAGCCGCAATGTTTAGGATTATTAGTTAGTAACTTATTTGTCACCTTTGGGGGATTAGAGTAGTTATTATTTAATACTTAGGATTCTATGTTATCCGTTTAATTAATTGCGTTTAATTATTACTCGTAGCAGTAGTATTAAATTACCCACCTTTTTTGCTACTTTAAAAAACATTACGCAATTGCTGCTTAGTTCATGTGTTTGAACTTATTTAATCTCAGTGGTAGACATCTGGCTAATTTGTGATTGAGTATTTATATAGTTTTAAGGAGAGCTCTTCCTAAAACCACGGTTCCAGAACTTATTTGTTTTTGTTGGTTTGTGTGTTTTTATGTTTCAGTCTTCCGTGTCACCGCTGGATATCTAACAGTGCAGAAATATTTTGAGTTGTTTCTAATTCATTTTTTTTTATTTTACAATCAAGCAAGCGATGTTGTCCTTAAGATAGACACACACTCCTCCTATGCATTGAAAGTAAGACTAAAGATTATATTAGGGAAATTGCAGTTTTCAGAGGAGACTTGTGTTTCTGATAGAAACAGAACGTCCGGTTGTAAATGTGCAAGGTGTTGTGAAGAGTATTAAGATTAGACCTCACGTAGGAGATGTTACAATAATGGATCAAAAGGTGAATATTTTCAATGACTAAGGTTCCTTAGGCTCTGCCTATTCGCACATCAGAAGGGGGCAGGATTTTATGTCTCGACTTTTTACCCTAGAAACCAGTCATCTTTTTGTTGATTTTGTAATTTCAATCCGATAGGAAGATTACAGTATGGGAGCGAGAAAGAATACGATGAGAATGAATTAACCAGTTCAACCAATCGGAAAACCAATATCAAGGAGCAATGGTGATAGTACCTCACACCTTAAACCTTGTAACGTAGAAAACTTGTTAGAATACGCTAACCTGCAAACGTAACACTAAACAAGATTAAGTGGAAGAGGAACATCTATTGAAAGAAGCTGCACTTCATCTTTCCACTACTTTTTTTTAAATTTAATTAAATTTTGTGTGTATTTCTCTTTTCTGTATACAAAAGAGGCCATAAAAACGTGTATTTGTATTCGTCGCCGTCTTCGTGATCGTAGTCGCACGTGTACTCGCACACGCACTCTCCTTCGTTTACACTTTTGCTTTGCTATTTGAATTTAGATTCGCATTCGCATATACAGGGCAAGTGAAATACTAACAAATGAAGTGATAAAATTGTAAAACCTAGTATAACACGGTTGCAGTCATCCTAACGTTCTATTATCAAATCAACTAAGCATGTTAAACTGACTTACCTGCCTAATAATAAAAGGTGTACTTTACCCTCAAGCCTTCTTGAACCTACAGCTATTAATAAGGACTGCATTGCATACTTTAGGAACTTAATATTTTAACAACTGTGATGATTTATAATCATATGTTAGTGTACATGCTATTTGTATTTACTTTGTTTAATTACAGAAGAACAGGGGTGATTACTACCTCTACATCTATCTAAGTACATCTCTACAATAAGCTGCTTTACAAAAAAACTCCATTGTTTAAAGTTTACTCGTGATAAAAATTGTATGTCCACGTTCGTTTAAAATTCAATTCATGTTTCTACTCCTCAAGTTATGTCCATTTATTGCATAACGGTATAAATAGAAACATTATTACAAATAAATGTAGCCAATAATATGTACATGGTGGCCAACTAAGAATGCGAGGTACTGTATCTGGGAAACTATCCATCGTAGAGGCTTGCGCAAAAAAAAGTTATTACTAAAACGGTCAATACAAAAACCTGGAAAATATTTTCAAGTTTCTGAAATGACCGCTAGGGGGCGTAACTGCAATCTTGAATCTAAAAAAGTGATGTTTCTGTGAATTCGACGTATCTTCACGTATCTTCGAAACGGCTAATCCGATTTTAACAAACTTGGGCGTGTTGAAAAGAGCTTCTCTTGGGCTACAAATGTTAAAATAATTAAAGTTTTGTTAGTTTCACATGTCGTCGCTAGAGGGCTTTGTTCGACATTCCGACAGAAACGATTAATTTTCGCAAAAAAATTAAATGCATTGGTATGACTTTTTTTCATGAGCAAGTAGCTAAATGATGCCTAAACAAGCTTGCGAAAACCGCATCTCGATATCTTGTTCCTAACTTAAAATATCGGCCAAAGAAAGCTTTATAAGAAAATCCCTTAAATTTTTATTTTTTTAAACTACATTTTTCTGGAATTGTTTATGTTATGTAACTTGTGGCCCTAAAAAGGACAGATTTAAAGGAGGAAGGTTTTTAATGCCCCCGTAAATGCTCGAAATGCTGACCATCACTCTATGCATTGCTGAGACCTCTTATGGATAGAGAAAACTGCAGCTTCAATTTCGCCTCTGAATAGGTTACCTAGAAATTGCGATTTTAAATGTTTGTAAATTTATTCACCAGAATAAAATCACCCTTTTGAAATTACTACGGGCAAGTAAGCAATGCTAAAAGTTATACGAAAGCCCTATTTTTTTTTTTGTTTAAATGCGTATTCACTATGGACATATACGAAAAATACAATAAATAGAAGCAGGCAATGGAAACAGATACCTAAACAAAACATGCATAATCCTCAAATTGTCAATAGTTTCGCGTTACTTTGAGCAATTCTTGTGCTTTCAAAATGCGTTTTACGTATAATGAAGCTGTTGATATGCCGCAGTAGCTAAAATAGCTTACGCGGCTCGATATCCAAATCGGCGTCCTTGCGATGTAAGAGTTTTTCCCCGATTAGTGGCGAGCTTACGAGCCAACGGTAGTTTTCGTCCTACGTTTCAACGGCAAAGAATTGGAAGAACACAAGAAAATATTAACCGTGTACTGGGCTATATTGAAGGAAATCTTCATGTTAGCACAAGAGCATTATCCACTGAGTTGGGCATATCATGGACAACGGTTAAAAATATCTTGAAGGACCATAGGTAAGTTCTAATGGCCATCAAAATAGTATTTGTTGAAACTTTTTTTAATTACTTTAAGAATGCACCCATATCATGTCGTTTTGCATCGGGTCATGAAAGATGAAGATTTTGATCGAAGGTTAGACTATTGTCATTGGATGTTAGGCATGATACGCGAAAATAGAGAATTTTTATTTCAAATTCATTGGACCGATGAAGCCACCTTCAGTAGTGACGGGAGAGTCAATCTGCACAATATGCATTATTGGTCTGCAGAAAATCCCCATTGGTTGCGTGAAGTTCAGCGCCAAGGACGTTGGAGGCCGAAGGCATTCCCATAGCTACGCTATCAGCGGTGGACTAGGATTAGTCCACCGCTGATGATGATAGCGTAGCTATCGAAACGCGTTCGGTGTTTTTTAATTTTGTGTGGTACGTGGGCGTATTTTGTTTGTTAAAAAAACAATGAAAGGGTTAAATATGTAACAATACACCATTAAATCAGGTTAAAGTGCGTACAAAATTATAACAATAAGGAAAAAAATAAATAAAAAGCAGTTTACTAGAACTAGTCGACCGTTGATGATGATAGCGTAGCTATCGAAACGCGTTCGCTGTTTTTTAATTTTGTGTGGTACGTGGGTGTATTTTGTTTGTTACAAGAAAAAACAATGAAAGGGTTAAATATGTAACAAAACACTATTAAATCAGGTTAAAGTGCGTACAAAATTATAACATTAACAAAAAAAAAAATAAAAAGCAGTTCAGCTACACATAAAAACAATTAAAAAAAAGCATGTAGTCACACCCACAATGGCGTCATAAATAAATCAGAATAAAAATTGTAACACCAAACATGTGGCCGTCTAAACCCAATCATGCCGGGCTTTCAGTAAATAAGCAAATAAAACAATAAGGCAAATTATGGTACATATAAAATACAACAACAGTGAAATTGCATAGGTGATAATAAGGTAAAGGCAAGGACAAAGAAAAAAATAGACAAGGAATTTCCCGTACACCATTGTTTAGTGACTACTAAAGCACAAAATACATACGTAAAATTACAATAAATTACATATAAAGAGAAATCGGTTCGCAGGCAAACAATTCTACTCAAACAAACTGACACGAAAAAAAACTCATTAAAAATAAAGCCTTACAAGGGTAAGTTGTAAGTAGATCATAACATCATGACCGGGATATAAGATGCGTTAGAAAAATACAGCACCCCTTTCTCAGGTAACCCATTCATTTATACATCTACAAAAACAATAAAAATAAAATTCGAGGTGTTTAATGGTCATCTGGACCCGGGAGTATGTAAACACTCGGCAACTGCCTATTACAATTATAACCAAGGTATATCCTGTACCCGTTCGCCAGGCCCACCTCTACACAAACATAAATATAAACAACAAACAGCAATGCTAATTCACCCAAATACAAGGGTGAGGGAGCCCTGTACTGTCTTTTATTTTAGCAGATTTCAGCTTAACGATCCCGCGTGCGAATGAGATACCTTTGCAAGGCAATGTTTGATTTTTAATACGTTACGTAGGCTTGTAAAATTATTTGCTGCGAGCTTTCATTTATATAAATATACCTACTTACACTTCAATATATTCCCTTTAGTTAAACACTTTACCACCAACACAAGGAATTAAGGTACTCGGTTTAAAACTCGGCGCCGCGGCGATTAATTATAGATTAATTTTTGGAAGAATTTACATTAAAACATACACTAAAATAAAAGAACAAATTAGCGTTTTAGTTTGTCAAATGTGCACGACAAAAATATTTATAGACGGAGCGGTTTATAATGGGAGTTTCTAATTAAACCAAATCAAAGCGATCCGACTCAATCATACCTTCAAACGCAACTACCTTCCCCCCGTCTTTCAAAAGTAATAAAAAAACAAGAAACATTAATTTACGTTGGAACAGTTTCATATTAATTATTGAACGAAATCTTAATTTTAAAAATTTGCATATTTCCGTATCAAGATCTACATTTAGGTCTCAACGTACCAAACAAAGATCCCTTTGAATTTGCGCTATGTTCCGCCGTAATAAATTATTAAACCAGTAACGTTTTTACATCAATTTTCAACAATTCTGTCACGCCAGTTTCGGCAGAACACCTGTTTTTCTAATGTATGTTTCGTTTTTCTGTTCAACCTTTACTCAAATACCAATTACATGCATTCCCACATTTCTTACATACAAATACACAAAATAAACTATGCCAAAACCATTAGCAACTTACGACGTATTACAAAGATATTAAAAATCCACTAATTATCTTTTCTATCGCGGTGACAATAGCGATTTAACAAACGTTTGTTACAGTAATAAAGTTTTCGCGGTCCGCTACGTACAATATATAGAGCCGACCCACAGAGGTTGTCCTGTAATTGAGATTTTTCAAATATGTGGCCACCAATGCCTCTTATTGGGAGGATCAATATCCATAAACCCAATGCTGACCAAGACCAACCTAGAATCTACGTTCCAAATATGAGGTCGATCGGCCAAACGGTGTGGGCAGTTAGTGGTTACGAACAGACGTACGTTCATTTATATATATATATATATATATATATATATATATATATATATATATATATATATATATAGGGTGGATACTCTAAGTGGAATAAATTCTGTAACTCAAAGAGGTGAAGTCCGGGAGAAAAATCATGATAGGCATTCTTTCTAATTGTTTCCAGCCCTTAATCTGGGGGTTACAGTTTCTTCATATATCCACCCCCGGGGGTGAAGCCACCTCTAACTTTTTTTTTTCAAATGTAAGGGTAGGTCAAGTGATACTCCGTGTGAAAGCATTTATTAAAAGGAATACAACGCAGTATTTATTTTCTCAAAATTTTAGATATTATTTTGTTGAACAAAAATACCAAAATCAAAAATAATAAACAAAGAAACGCACTCTCTTAAGAGTTTAATAACTTCTTAAACTAAACTATGATTTAACCACTTCTCTGCAAAAAAATCTTTTCTATGGGGTACACTCATAACTTTAAAAATGTTCAAAATGGTGTCCATTTGTTTCTTGACAAAGACCCAATCGGTGATCAAAATTTCTCACGTTTTGAAATATGTCTTGTGGAATACTTCTGATTCCCGCAGATCCTGAAGGTCGGTCGGTAATGTAGCATAAACCTTACTCTTCAAATATCTCCATAAAGAAAAAGGAAAGGGGATTAAGATCCGGGGATCGTAGTGGCCATTCAAGTGCACCTCTTCGACCAATCCATCTATTTGGAAAAAATTGATTTAAATAGTTCCGTACTGGCAATGCATAATGCGGTGGAGCGCCATCTTGCTGAAACCAAATTCTCTCATCCAAGTTATTTGGATTGTTATTTGGAAGTAGACCCCTTAAATTTGGGAGCAGGTCATCCGTGTGCATAGAAAGGTATAACTGCCCACCAAGATTACCATTCAGAAGAAATGGCCCTACCACTCGATCTCCAATAATCCCAGCCCATGGGTTTAATTTTTGTAGATGTTACGTGTGAGTTTCCCGCATCGAATGGGGGTTGTGGTCAGACCTTTAACGAAAATTGTGATTCACCATGCAAAGAGAAAGCGCATTCATCCAAAAAGAGTATCCATTCCAACTGTTTGTGACCATGGTCAAGGAAGTCCATCGTTCGTAGGTCTAGATCTTCATCAGTCAATTATTGTAGCATGTGCAACCTGTAAGGCTGTATCTTTACAGTTTTTAAAACCTTTAAAACAGTTCTATGACTGACCTCGTTATCGTGCGCTAATTGCCCTGCCGAAATGGTGGGGTTTTCTTGAATAGCCAACAAAACGTTCAGCTTTGTATTTTCTTTGTATTCTCTATAGCACCTTTCAATTTTCCTAATGGTGCCTTGAGAAAGCTGCGGTAAATCGGGATGATTTGCTTGAAATAATTCAGCTACCTCAGCTTGAGTGCGACTTCGGTCACCATATCCGATCATCATTAATATCTCAATGCAAAGGGCTTCCGTTAAATAAGCCATACTAAATAATTTACTACGATGTGAAGATGTGAAAACTACACTAGAGGAATTATTTACTTAAATAAACGAGCAACGAAAAATACAAGGAACAGACAATAGTGTAATTTACTAATGTGGACGCTAACAAATCAAGCAGGTAACTAAAATCGAGACTAAAACATAGAAGATTAAGAGCGTTTTTCATCAACGATAAGACCTGGCTTGCTGAAATAGTAAATGCAAGATTTTTTCCTTCAACGATAAGATCAGGCTTGTCCCGATAATAAATGTATGTTATCACTACGGTACATTTTTACCTACCGACATTTCAATCATTTTCGTAATTAAATACCATTGAGCCAGAGAAAGTTGTTCATTTAGGTTTTTTCACTTTATTTTTCAAATGCTCGAGAAAATACATACTGCGTTGTATTCCTCTTAATACAAACTTTCACACGGTGTACCACTTGACCTACCCTTACATTTGAAAAAAAAAGTTAGGGGTGGCTTCACCTCCGAGGTGGATATATGGAGAAACTGTAACCCTCAGATTGAGGGCTGGAAACAATTATAAAGAATTCCTGCCATGATTTTTCTCCCGGACTTCACCCCTTTGAGTTACAGAATTTAGTCCACTTAGAGTATCCACCCTGTATATATCTACATACACACATACAGAGTTCGTCTAAAGTCTTAACCTATCATGAACCATAAAACTGGAATTAATAACGTGGGGACGCGTCAAGGAAAAAGTGTATGCTGAACTATCAACTACTGCGAAAGATACGAAAAATAGAATCCGGAACGTTTTTGCAGCTATCAACCCAGTAACGTTAAAAAGGGTTAAATTCTTTCCGTGGTAGAATTATAATGTGTTTAGAACAAGGTTGTAAACATTTTGAACATTTATTAAAATAATTCTTATTTTTATTTTAGTCCGTAACTTTGTTTTTTGGGTTTATGTGTTTTTCTACTTAACAAGTAATGTTTTATAATGTGGGTCGTTTTTTGTTTATTTTCCACGGGTTACTAAAAATGGAAAAATACAGAAAATTAATAAGAAATTGTGAAATTAACAAAAATCTACGGAAGATAGATACCAACAAATTTATATCGTTTGAAAGGTAAAAAAATTCCTCATTTAATGCAAAAATGAAAAAATGGCCGATCCATTTGAAAAAATTATAAATCGACAAAGTATCTTCTCCAAACACAAGAAGACTTCGGGTTTGACCATCTGGTTGTCAGGTTGCGATGACGCACCCTGTATGTAGGATGTTATAATGACGTGTATTACGTGTTTTGAGTACGGCTGTATTGAGTTTGAACAAAAAAAAAAAATTTTGTGTGTGTACGCATAATGTATGTGGGTGTATGATACGCCACTGGAAATTTAGGAGAAATATTATACAGTATGTAAATACGTGTATTTGAATGTTATAGAGACATTAGTGTTGGAATAATTAGATTCTGATGAATGTAAATGTGAAGAGAAATTTGTCGATGGGACGATAATGCTTGCCACTGTATCGCTACTGTTTTGCTACTTGATAAAGAATGGAATGTTGGTGGAAAAGGAGTTATTTTGACCAGAAGATGTGAGTGTATAAGTGTAGAATGCTTTAGAAAATATGTAGAGAAAGATTGGGTGTGTTTAAGTGTTAATTATAGAAGGTTTTCGTAATGTTGTGCAATTTGTTTTAAGAATACGTGTATGTATATGGAATTTGAGACCTTAGACGGTACCGATTTTTGCAAATGTTGCGGAAGGAGATCGAGCGCAGGTTGGAGATAAAGGATAAAAGTTGCGTAATGGTCCAGAGTGGCTACTGAATGAATGTAATGACGAAAAGTGATTTCTTCATGAAGTAATTGTAAAATTTGTAAGTAAAAACAAATATGGCGATGTATTGTAGTTATGAGCGTGGTTGTACAGATGGTAGTAGCTATTGGAACTATGAAATTTTGAGTGAATACTATTGGAGAATATAGCGCGGAAGGAAGACATGTTTAAAGATGGATGACTGAAGTTATAAATAGGAAAGTCAGGGATTGACGGGAGCTTTTTCGTTTTTGGCTGTTGCTCGTGGTGAATGTTGGGGGAGACGCGCGCGAGGTGATGGGTTAAATTAGAATGGGTTGAGTCGGAGTTGTATTTGTGAATAATAGTGAAGGCAGTCATTGTTTAAACAACTGCGTTACCCGAAAGGGGATGAATCGTATAAGACATTCATAAATAGAACAATTAATTAAATTGGGATTGAAGATAAAATTAGCTTGTTTATTTTCAAGAAAGTAAAAAGTGCGTAAGCAGATTTATAAAAAGTTAACAGTTATTACGTTAGTGTTAAGTGCAGCGCGTGTTCTTGTACCGATATTGAGTTAAAACTATTTATGGGACCACCTTTAAGTAAACGAAATTTTCGTAATAAATTAAGCCAATGTTAAGATAATTTTTATGTGACATTAAAAGTTTATTTGTGTAAGGAAGGACTAAACTTTCCTAAAGGTTGCTAGAAATTTTAAGAGGCAACCAGAAAGGAATAAGTGTTTGTGAAATTGTGAAGCACTGGTTATGTGCGTTCATGTAATTTAAGGATTACAAATGGACTACACATAATTGATTTACGGAAGAAAGAAGAAAGAAAAGCGTAGGATTAATGGACAAGTTTAAGTAAGGAATATATTTAAGTACTTTAAAAATTTAGTAAAGCACAATTATCTTTTTGTTTAGTTCATTTGCGTAATGTTGAGTAAATATTAATTAGTTTAGAAGCGAAAAAGATAATCGTTCTCGAGTTATGTGGTTTTGATTGGTTGTTTTAGTATTAAGAATTTTGCAGAAATTGGTAGTGACGTGTGGTTTTGATTTTCAACCACGCTGTAGTGGTATATGTAAATATATTTGTGTTTGTTTCTTGTCATTTGTTTATTGTTTTATGCAGGATATATATATATATATATATATATATATATATATATATATCGTTAAATTTTTATTTTGTTGTTTATTTAGCCAGGTATGAGATATAGTTGTGACGATTACTTAATTGGTGACCTAGTAGTTTTTGACAAGTTAAAGTGTAGACTTTGCATATTTTGGGATTTTAAGATTAATGAACAACCTGAAAAGTCATATTTGCCAGGTTGATTGCAAAATTTTCATGTTAGTTTCATTAGCGCAATGCACTAGTGACGGATTAGCGGTTAATTAAAATGTCATTAAGTATAATAAAAAGTTGGAGTTTTGAGAACTTACGCATATTTACGAATGTCAATACGATTCAGAAGTGTTATAAAAAGTAAATTAAATTTAAAAGATATCGTTCATGTTAGGAATTTTAAAAATTAATTACCGATCATTGAATGAAGAATAGTTTATTCATTAATAAGTAGAAAATATAACTGTTGGTTACCTGAATGAATTTGAGTGATAAATTTTATTTTGGAAGTTTTGGTATACGAGGTGTAGTCAAAAAGTTTTTAATAACCTGGGCAGTACTAAATATATTGGAGTTTGAGTTGAATTGTTTTGGACGAGTGTTTGTTTTAGAACCCTCGTGTAAGAGTTTACTGAGTAAGCACAATCCTACTTTCCACAATCAAGTAGGGTTAATTAACATCCAGCTTAAGACAATTATATTAGCAAAGTTTCGATTGTGGTGGCGCCTAGAGACATATTTTCCCGGACTGAGCTGTTTGAATGTAGGTGTAAGGTGTTTGAGCATATTAATCATTCATTTTACTTATTATTTCGACCACGCCCATCTCCCTGTTAGCTGGCTTGGCAACCCGCTTACATTAGTAAGCATACACGACGCCTAGTGCGGTTTGGACGTGTAACACGGTCTACGCTAGTACATTTCATGTCTAGTAACATCACAGAGTCATGGCCTTCTAAGTTTTGTGATCACAGCGATATTTAATTTTTTTCAGACATCTACTTTTTGTAAAAGTAACGGAATTGCGCCTAAACGATTCTTTTTAAGTACCATGTGTGATACATAAATTTGCACTAAATTGACCAAGTAACCCAAATATGCAATAATATACAGGGGGTTCCATTAAACAAAGGCAACTTTGACATAATTCGCCCTGTATAAACTTTGATTCAAGTGAAAACATTTTAGGTTTGTAGCCTTAAAGATACCACCACATCCCATCAGCATACTTTAGAAATATTCCTTAATAAACCCACAATCTTACTCACGCGCTATTGATCCACCTATATCTATATATATATATATATATATATATATATATATATATATATATATATATATATATATATATATATATATATATATATATATATATATATATATATATACGTGTCAATTTGCAAACTTGACGAAACTATAACTTATATGTAAAATTTCTCAAAACCGTTTCTAGAACATGTAACCACTATGGGCCGCAAGGCAATCTTCTACATCCCACCCCTTAGGTTTCAGCCATCTCACCACAATTTTTAAATTGCACTACCCCATGTGTGACATATCGTTCGATAGCCCTTTAAAAATGCTATTCATCAGTACTAAACGAAATGTTATTAAGCGATTATTTTGTTGAAAAAAGCAAAAAAAAACTTTCAGTAACTTTAGTTGTATGTTTTCGTATTTATCGCTACTTATATTGAATAAAACCACTTCTTCAAAAAGATCGTAAAAAATTACGATCTGTAAGTTAAAAAAAAAACAAAATATTGTTTATTTAGCAGATGATTTCTTATTAAAGGAGCTTTCAGATAACTTGTTTTTGGGCATTTGCTTGTAGAATTCTCAATAGTACATTTTTTGCAAATGCTTGATATCAAGTAGGTGCCTTTTTATTAAAACTTGACATCTGTCATTACTTTTATTGTGATTCTGTAATACTCTAAACCTTTTATTAATTTTTCAAATATGGTTTACAGAACCGTCGAACGTGTTGAAATTATTTTTATTTATCCAGCAAAAAACGTAAGTCATCTGTATGTTTTAGACCTAATTTTAAAATTAGAACAAACCGGATCGATTATCAATAAAAAAGAGATCGACCTGGACTCCTACATAAAACTGCTCAAATTGAAGTTCTTAGTCAAACTACAATGGATCCCACTTCCTCACTTCGTCTGATATCTGCATTAACGGGGTTTTGCCATGAATCTGTACACCAAGTGTTGAAAATGCTCAAATTTCATCCCTATAAGTTCCATATTACTCAAGAACTTGGCCATGATGATCCAGATAGTCGAATTGAGTTTTACAAAATTTTGACCAATAAGATTATAGATGAGCCTGAATTAGTGAAAAATATTTGTTTTAGCGACGATTGTACCGGCCATGACAGCAAACAACACTGTCGTTATTGGAGTGATGACAACCCTCATCTTATTAGGGAAGACCATGCGCAGTATCCTGAAAAAAAAATGCCCGGGCAGGTATTATTGGACCGTTATTTATTAATCAAAATTTAAATGATGAACTCTATTATCAAATGTTAGATGAAACAATACAGCCCCTTATAATTCACAAATTGGAAAATCAAAGATATGAAGATTATGAACTAGTTTTGAATGGCAATTTGTTACATTTACAACATTATACACTACGTGTCAGAAACTGGTTAGAGCACATTTATGCAGATCAGTGAATTGGTGGAATAGGACCAGTGCAATGGCTACCCCGGTCTCCAGATTTGACTACATTAGATTTCTTCTTGTTGATTACTTAAAATCTGTGGTTTATAAAACTCAGCCCATTGCAGATCTGCGGCAACGAATAATTGAAGAGTACCGAACTATTATGCGACAAACCATTGAAAATATACGACATGAATTCAAGAATAAGACTCTATTATTGCCATAAGAATAATGGAAGTCATTTTTAGCATCTAATCTAGATTAGATTCTGGGATATTTAACATGAATGGATTATTGTTGAGTTTTTCTGTTCATTTTGACTGTGTACTTGTAAAGATAAGCTGTTTTTGGAAAATAGTACCTAATTTGACATTTAAAACAATAGATTAGAATAAATTAATTTAAATAATATTTTTCGTATTATCTAAAAAATGATCGATTAATTAACAATCTGTTTGGTACTGATGCATCACGTTTTTAAAGAACTTTTCAATCATGAGCTACACATGGGGTTATGCAAAATAGAGGTGGGTTAGCTGGAACCTAAAGGATGAGTTGCATAATATTTCTGTATGAGTCCGCTAGCAAAGTGTATACACACTTTAAGGAACGAAAGTATTACTTATGTGTTTATCTTACATTTAAATACAGATCACACATGTTGTACTGCCTTCAATTCAGCACATGGTTACTTTAAATGTTCAAAATTACGACGAGCGGTCGCCGCAACTACTTCAGTCAATGTTTCAATGGAGATTGCAACACATACCGCTGTAATCTCCTGGCGAAGTTCCTCCACCTTGCGTCGTTGGATGCCATTTTAGTTTTAGCGGGCACTGTGGGTAGACTTGACCTTTCACAGTTCCCCACAATTAAAAGTCCATAGGAATTATATCTGGTGGTCGTGGAGGATACTCAATGGGCCCGCTTCGTCCAATGCAGTACCCCTGAAAATTATCATCAAGCAAAGCTCGTAGGGCTAGATGGTAGTATGGTGGCGCCCCGTCCTGTTGGTAGAAGACCTCTTCATCGGATCCATAAAGCGCACGTACACCTGGCAATATTTCTCCAGTGACAGTACCATCAAAGAAAAGGGGTCCTATTAATCAGATGATAGTCCACACCACACATGAACCCCAGGTATATTGACCGCCTCATCGACATGAACATATGGATTTCCCGGTGCCCAGTAGATGCAGTTTTGCCTATTCACGGTTCCATTAAGCTTAAAAAAGGCATCATCAGTCCACGCTACCTTCGTCACAAATTGTTGATCTTCAGGTATCATTTGTTGATACCATTCGCAAAATTGCATTCGACGATCAGGATCATCATTAATCGCGTGTAGTAATCGCGGAATGTAAACTTTCCACTTAGCAGCTTTCAGAATTCGTCGTACACTTGCACTGCTAATCCCCACTTCACGTGCACATTGCGTAGCAGACTTCTGTGGAGAAACAACAAACTTTTCCAGCACGAGAGCCGACGATTCATGACTTGTAGCTGTACGCCGTCTTCCCGATCCCCCCTTCACTGACGCTGCATTTCACCGACATTATCAAACCTGATAAACTACTTCAGAATACATTTTCGCTGCTCGAATGTCAATCGTCCACCAGCCATTTTCTTGCGTTTTATTTTACAATCGTACTCTTTACATTGTTACATCTACAGCCATATCAGTAACGACACCTTTTAACGAAACATCATACTACACATTGTTGCCGTAAACCGATACAAGTTCGACAAAAATTCACAGATATAACCTGTTAAAGTGTGTATACATTTTTCTGACGGACTCTATATATATATATATATATATATATATATATATATATATATATATATATATATATATATATGCTTTGTTTGCCAAAAACTCCAAATCAGATAAGTCAAAGTAATCTTGCCGCATCTTTTAAGTGTTTACTTAAAAACCGGCTCAGTCGCGTGTGCTACTGCGATTTTTTATACATGACAAATAATGTCAAAAACTAATTTTTTTTAATGGCACCCCCTATTTATTATTGTACTGGTCAAAAGATTTTTTGACAAGCCTTCCATCAATACAAGGTTTGTATAGTCAAATGTAAAAATCCAGGTTACCATCCTAAAATAACTAAATTTCGAGAAACTTTTCTGCTTGAAACAATAAAAATCGACTGGGCCTCTGTCAATGTTACAATCTGTCAATGTTTTTATAAAGATTATAAGTCTCAAGATGAATTTTACTCATCAAGAACTAATTGATATGGTATACAGGCTTGGTGAGCGGATCGTAATATTTTATTGGCTCAAAGAATCTACATCAAAAATACCCAGATGCAAGAATGCCTATAAGTGCTGCATTTGAAAAACTGAAGCATGGATTTGAATCTACAGGGAGCGTTACGTATAAGAAAAAGAAGTATTAGCATGAAAATAGACGAAGTCGGAAGTTATTTTAATGTTACAAGAAAATCCAACATTGAGTTGCAGATAAATTGAGGCAGAAACTGACATATCGCGAAGCAGTATTAATCGAATCATGTTAAAATACAAGTATCATCCCTACCACCTTGCGCTACATCAAGAACTTTTTGGCGATGATTTGATTAATAACGGCTGGAACTTTATGCATACAATCTTATTTAGTGATGAAGCAACATTTAAGAGTAATGGGTCTGTTAATCAATACAACATGCATTAATATGTAACTGCAAACCCTCATTGGATGCACACAATTGATCATCAAAACATGCCAAGTCTGGGGTGGTCCGTTCTTTTTTGAATGGGATGATATATCGAGAATTTCTTGAAAATTATCTCCCACTTCTGATGGAAAATGTGGATTTGCATACGCGAAGGATCATAAGGCTGTAGCAGGATGGACCCCCTGTACATAACCATCGAGTGGTTCGACAATTTTTAAATGAAACCTTTCCAAATCGTTGGGTAAGGAGAGGAGGAGCAATTTTTGGCGGAGGACATGAAACAAACAATACGCGATACATTCCGTTTAATAAATGCAGCTATGCTAAGTCGTGTTGACTATCGTTTAGACGAACGCTGCATGTTTGTGTTGAAGAAAATGGTATATCTTTAAGCATCTATTAAAAAGATAAGTGTAAAATAGCTTTAATTTTTTTGTTTTTGTTATTCGTTAATGTTTTTAAATTGTTCTACTTAATTAGCTTAGTACTGCTTTGCGATGTTAGTTTTTGCCATAATTTCTCTGTAACTGAATTGTGCGATTTGTCTTAAACATCAAAAGTAATTTCAATTCTACACTTTTGTTTATTTACTGTGCTGTACGTAAGGCCCACTCTATTTTTATGGTTTTCTAATAATTAATCAAAACGGTGTGATTAGACTTTTTCCTTCAGTCATTAAGAATCCCATATTATTTGGGGTTGTCTAGGAAGCTGTAACAAAAATTTCTCAAGTTTTTAATTATTTATTTAATTTGGATTGAATTTTACATTTTTTTTATTAACCTTAATGTTATACAATTAAATATGCATTGAGTACTTTTGATTGCCTACACTTTTATACAAAACATTTACAATAGTTTTTTAATAATTTATAGTCTCTTGCGTTTTACCATACATTTGGCTGGTTTATAGATAACACTCTTTCTTTTTACATAAAAGTTTTTGAATGAGTTAACTTTGTTGTTTGGTTGCTGAATCATTGCTAAATAAGTTTCTGAATTAATTTTAGATCTTCCCAAGAAGAATATTTAAAAATGATTGTTTGACAAAGAAAATAAAGTTTCTAATCGAGAGTTCTGAGGATTTATTGTTTTCTTCGCACATTGCGGTTTTGAAATACTTTCATACAATTTATCGCGAACAGCTCGCCTTCCATCTTAGAGGTATGTGAATCTATTATTCTGTGGCCTTTTCTAGTGACTCATTACAATCTTCAGCTTGAACTTTCCTTTGACCTGACAGGTGCACCTGCAGTTATTTTTGTCCGGGTTATTGCCGTTACTGTTCCATATTTTTCAACTAAAAGAAGTTTAAGAGTGTACTATCTGTACTTATATGTGTTGTAACTTACCTAGAAATTCCATCTTCACACATCTTTGGTTCATCTCGTAGATAACATTTTGACTCATCGGACCCTTTTTTTTTCGCCCTATTTAATAGAACTATGACGACCTCGCAACTTTTTTAAATAGCAACCTTACGTTTTTTCATCATATTTGGTTAGGTGGTGAAATTGTAAAAATGACGATGTCTAAAAGTATTGCACTGCAGTTGATAATTTCCAGAAAAAAAGTGGTATCAACATTCAAAGATTCAAGTCTCAAAATTGCGCTATTCTTGCAAAAGAATTACTATTATTACAACAAAACACATAGATAAACATTAAAAACTGAACATTTAATTCGACAAAAGTAACAAAACAACATTTCTTTCCCTCATGGGTAAGATATTTACATTCTCTTAATTTTTGGTAATTCTAAAATTTCTTTTAACGGCCCTGATACTGTAATTAAACCAACCGCTGGTCCCCAAGGCTGGTAGTCAAAAGTATTGTTTATTGCATGATTTAAGCTAGCCTACGAACTTAGAGATAAACATAGTTAGAGTATCACTTCGCAACACTAATATAATCGACAGTTAAAGATCAAGACTACATTTTATCTATCAAAAACATTTACCCCAGTTAACACAAAATCGACAGAAAATAAATACATCTTAGAAAATGTAGCTTTTAAAACTAATCCCAATTTTTTAAATGTTTATTTAATGCCAAAGATTCAACTAACAACATTTTGGAGTCGGGTATTTATGAATTGAATGGCATATCCTGTAATTCTAAAAATACTTCGGAGCTTTGATATTAGACACAAAGAACACATTAGATGTTAAAAATATAAACACACAGATGAATCAAATTATGTTAAACATTCAATAGTAAATAATCCTCTTATGACTTCACAAGACAATGTTACATTTTTGTAATAAAAAAGACAAATTAGATGTTTTGGAAGCATTCAAAGTTTATAAACATGAACGAACAGGTTGATATTATAGACTCACCGTTAACATACATTTTAAATATATAATTATAATTTACATAAAGTTTGATAATGACACGTTTGAAAGACACGCATTAAGAAATACATATTTATATAAAACAATTTGGAATTATATTTGAAACGTTAGTGCTATGAATACTATTAAACTTTTTTTAATTATTATTTTTTAATTGTATCCGATATATTTTTTTTATATCTTCACATTACAATTATATATACTTATGGCGTCTTTTACTTCACTAAATTTTAAAATTTGTTGTAACCTGATTATACATGTTACATGCTCATCGATAAAGGTTAGCAAACATACAAATTATGCATTGCCATCTACAGGGTGGCCAACTAAGAATGCGTGGTACTGTATCTGGGAAACTATCTATCGTACAGGCTTGCGCAAAAAAAGTTATTACTAAAACGGCCAATACAAAAACCTGGAAAATATTTTCAAGTTTCTGAAATGGCCGCTAGGGGGCGTAACTGCAATCTTGAATCTGAAAAGTGATGTTTCTGTGAATTCTGCTATATTAACCTAATAAAAAAATAACTGATCTTTAAAGTCGAGGATAATCTGAACTTTTTTTGTTTGGCACTTTTTGACGTATGTCTAAAAATAAAGTGGTGGGGGTATTCAAAAGTTTCCTTAAATAACTCCCTGTATCTTCGAAACGGCTAAGCCGATTTTAACAAACTTGGGCGCGTGGAAAAGAGCTTTTCTTGGGCTACAAATGTTAAAATAATTGAAGTTTTGTTAGTTTCACATGTCGTCGCTAGAGGGCTTCGTTCGACATTCCGACAGAAACGGTTAATTTTCGCAAAAAAATTGAATGCATTGGTATGACTTTTTTTCATGAACAAGTAGCTAGATGATGCCAAGCTCGGGAAAACCGCATCCCGATATTTTGTTCCTAACCTAAAATATCGGCCAAAGAAAACTTTATACGAAAATCCCTTAAATTTTTTTTAATTATATTTTTCTGGAATTGTTTCTATTATGTAAGTTGTGGCCCTAAAAAGGACCGATTTACAGGAGGAAGGTTTTTAATGCTCCGTAAATGCTCGAAATGCCGACCATCACTCTGTGCATTGCTGAGGCCTGTTATGGGTAGACAAAACTGCAGCTTCAATTTCGGCTCTGAATAGGTTACCTAGAACTTGAGATTTTAAATGTTTGTAAATTTATTCGCCAGAATAAAATCAAGTAAGCAATGCTAAAAGTTATACGAAAGGCCTATTTTTTGTTTGTTTAAATGCATATTCGCTATGGACATATAAGAAAAATACAATTAATAGAAGAAGGCAATGGAACCAGATACCTAAACAAAACATACATAATCCTCAAATTGTCAATAGTTGTCAATACTTTCGCGTTACTTTGAGCAATTTTTGTACTTTCAAAATGCGTTTTACGAATAATGAAGCTGTTGATATGCTTGCGGTTTATTTTGAATGTCTTCAGAATGCCGCAGTAGCTAAAAGAGTTTACGCGGCTCGATATCCAAATCGGCGTCCTTGCGACGTTTTTCCCCGATTAGTGGCGAGCTTACGAGCCAATGGCAGTTTTCGGCCTACGTTTCAACAGCAAAGAATTGGAAGAACACAAGAAAATATTAACCATGTACTGGGCTATATTGAAGGAAATCTTCATGTTAGCACAAGAGCATTATTCACTGAGTTGGGCATATCACAGACAACGGTTCAAAATATCTTGAAGGACCATAGGTAAGTTCTAATGGCCATCAAAATATATAGATACTCGTTTAAACTTTTTTTAATTACTTTAAGAATGCATCCATATCATGTCGTTTTGCATCAGGCCTTGAAAGATGAAGATTTTGATCGAAGGTTAGACTATTGCCATTGGATGTTAGGCATGATATGCGAAAATAGAGAATTTTTATTTCAAATTCTTTGGACCGATGAAGCCACCTTCAGTAGTGACGGAGAGTCAATCTGCACAATATGCATTATTGGTCTGCAGAAAATCCCCATTGGTTGCGTGAAGTTCAGCGCCAAGGACGTTGGAGTTTAAATGTATGGTGTGGCATACTGGGAGGCAGAATTATTGGGCCATATTTTTTCGAGCAACCCCTAAATGGCAACGTATTTCTTGACTTTTTGGCTAATCAATTACCGTTGTTGTTGGAAGATGTGCCTCTGGAAACAAGGCAAAAATTGTTTTTGCAGGGGGATGGTTGCCCAGCACATTTTGCTATTAATGTGCGAGAGCATATTAATGCAGTATTTCAACATCGGTGGATTGGAAGAGGAAGTCTGTTTCCATGGCCTCCGCGATCGCCAGACTTAACTTGTCTTGATTTTTATTTATGGGGGCGCTTAAAAGACATCGTGTTTCAGACTCAACCTACTACTAGAGAAGAAATGAAAAACCGGATTCGTAACGCAATACGTAACATACCGAGAGCCGAAAATGAAGCTGCAGTTTTGTCTAGTCATGAGAGGCTTCAGCA
Organism: Vesta saturnalis; assembly: GCA_036346205.1. Classification (NCBI taxonomy): domain Eukaryota; kingdom Metazoa; phylum Arthropoda; class Insecta; order Coleoptera; family Lampyridae; genus Vesta; species Vesta saturnalis. The sequence continues at coordinate 301,782 of JARFJB010001939.1, read as the reverse complement.
ATACATAGAGCGTGATGGTCAGCATTTACGGGGGCATTAAAAACCTTCCTCCTTTAAATCGGTTCTTTTTAGGGTCACAACTTACATAATAGAAACAATTCCAGAAAACTATAGTTAAAAAAAATAAAAATTTAAGGGATTTTCGTATAAAGTTTTCTTTGGCCGATATTTTAGGTTAGGAACAAGATATCGAGATGCGGTTTTCGCGAGCTTGTTTAGGCATCATTTAGCTACTTGTTTATGAAAAAAAGTCATACCAATGCATTTAATTTTTTTGCGAAAATTAACCGTTTCTGTCGGAATGTCGAACAAAGCCTTCTAGCGACGACATGTGCAACTAACAAAACGTCAATTATTTTAACATTTGTAGCCCAAGAAAAGCTCTTTTCGACGCGCCCAAGTTTGTTAAAATCGGATTAGCCGTTTCGAAGATACGGGGGGTGATTTAAGGAAACCTTTGAATACCCCCCACCACTTTATTTTTAGACATACGTCAAAAGGTGTCAAACAAAAAAGTTCAGATTATCCTCGACTTTAAAGATCAGTTATTTTTTTATTAGGTTAATATAGCAGAATTCACAGAAACATCACTTTCTTTGATTCAAGATTGCAGTTACGCCCCTTGCGACCATTTCAGGAACTTGAAAATATTTTCCAGGTTTTTATATTGGCCGTTTTAGTAAAACTTTTTTTTCCGCAAGCCTCTACGATGGATAGTTTCCCATATACAGTACCTCGCATTCTTAGTTGGCCACCATATACATTCTTTTCAAATTCGCTATCATTATCATACTTTGTATCACGGTCGTGAGTGTTTTATTCCCGACGTCGAAAATATTGCTTCACCATCTTCTATTGAACATAACCCTCCTTGATAGTCTTTGTCACTGACCTGATTGCAACTTTTATGGCAGCAGATTTTTCTTCTTTCAGCAGCTGTAGTGTATGTAGCATTTAAATTTTTTAAACGACTGTAAACGTTGAACACAACTTCATTAATGATTTATCCACATTTTCCTACAGTAAAAGTTATTTAGAAAATATCGTTTTTTCAAAATATCTACAGACAGATGTGAACAGAACAAACGAAATAAACATAAAACATTCAATTGTCGTTATTTATATGCTTTAATTAATTAACAATTAATTATATTGTACTTAAGATCAGTAATTTGGTGAAAGTTAGTGCTCCTGTTCCATCTATACAAATTAAGTAAATAATGTATTTAATGTCTTGGCGACATAATATGGCAGAATAAATATATATGGCCATTCAAAATAAAGTACGTATTTACAAAACGTGTGTAAGGCCAATATTGACATATACAGCGGAAACACGAGCCGAAACAGCAAAATCCAAGCAGACAATGAGATCGACCGAAATGAGAACGTTAGGAACTATTGCTGGACCCACTTTCCGAGATCGAGTTATACATGAAACCACCAGGGAAAGATGCGATACCCAATACATTGTTAGATGGGTGACGTCACTGTCGAGATCACGTTGACAGAATGGAAGAGGAACGGTTAGTAAAATGGGCTAAGACACAAAAGCCTAACACAAAACGACCAGTAGGATGACCGCCCAAACGATGGAAGGACATCAACCTATCACAAGAAAAATCTATTTAATATTCTTTAAGTGCTTAGCAAATTACTACAATTAATTTAGGAGTATAAGAATCCCCAAAAGAAAAAACTTACCAATTTCTTGTACATAAAATCCAAAAAATTTCTAGTTTCTAGTTTCTTTACAAGTGCATTTTTTGAAGCTTGAAATCTGTACTTTAATATGGTATATTGTGTTTCATTAAAAAAACTGAGTAATAGTCAAATTATGTAAAAAGCTAAAAAAAATTTGCTTGGTATCCAAAATCCATGAAATTCAATATTTAATAAACTTTAATAACATTGAAAAAAAAATTGTTACTTAGCTAACTGGCATAGATTTATTATGTGACCTTAATAAAAGTATATTCAGCCAAAAAAAATTCTTTTTTCATTGATATTACTGTAATTTTTAGAAAATACAAAAAAATAACATATTCGAACCAAGATTCATTTTTAAAAAGTATTTTTAGGCTGAAATAATAAACATCAGTTTAAAAATATTATGTAACGACGAAAATACAATATTTGATAGAGAGAGAGATAGAACACCTGCTCGGTGAGTAGCGCTCACCGGGCTCATGCTGCTATATACGTTTTAATTAGAGAAAGGAGAATTTTGAAAATAGTCGTTCACTTTCAGTGTTGTCGTTGATTATATATAATCAAGGGTGTTGTGAAGCCAAGAACATCAACCATGTGTTTTTGTTTCTTGCTTTATTTTTTATTTAAAAAAATTTCATCAATAATCAGTGGCGTAACTAAGGTGACTGGCGCCCCTGGCCAGACTTGAAAATGGTGCCCCCTCTTTGATAAAAAGACTAAAAGAAGGGAGGGTTTAGTAACTTAAAAAAATTTAAATGTAGTCAAACGGATTTTTATTGTAAAATAGATTAATTGGAATGAATTGTTATTGTGTTACAAACTTATTTTTAAATTTACTTAAATGCTACTTTTCTGGCTTTACCTGCCGCGAAATCATTGATTAGCACATCTAAGTCCAATTTTCTCATTTGTTCATGTTCAATTGAGAGTATCGCAAGATTCGTCAAACGATCTTGTCCCATTGAAGATCTCAAATAATTTTTTATCAACTTTAATTTACTGAAACTTCACTCACAAGAGGCGACGGTAACAGGTAGAGTCAAGAAGATTCTAAGAGCAATTTGGATGTTCTTGAATTTTTCTTATCAGATCCAGGGGTGTTACTGTTTCTAGATCCTTTTCTACAAGTTCTTTTAAATGTCTCTATTTCGTTGGTCAGTTCAACTACGTCTACGTCAGTAGGGTATTTTAGACCAAAGTCAGCAGCATGTTTATTCAAAACATTTACTGGTTCTTTCTTCAGTGCTGGCCCTGTTAGAAAATAGAAGTCCGAAGATAATGACTCCATCGCTTCATATCTCCTCTTCAGTTCCGTTAGAATTTGATCAAAAATAAGATTAACTTCTCTTTGGAATTCATGTTCTGCGGTGAGGTAGCAAGTGCTGTCATCCTTGGATTTTGTTTCTAAATCCTCGAGTCGTTTGCTCACTGTCTTTCGCCTTTTTTCACAAAAGTGATCTTCGATGTCAAGTTCCTGTGATGTTTGTGTAGCAAAGTCGATTGCTGGCCTAAGACCCTCATCTCTAATCTCTTGAATTGTCGCTGATAGCCCCTCAATCATTTTGCTTGCCTCGCTGACAGAAACTGTTTCTTTTTGAAGACCTTTGTTAATTTTGTCGATAGCAATAAGGGTTCTATCCCATAGCTGCATAAGACGTATAAATTTGAAGTCAATCTGTTTGATTAGCTCTTGTGCACCCATTGCAGTTTCTAAATTCCATTTCTCTTGACTGGTGCGATCTATCATTTCTTTGAGGATAGCATAAACCTCTTTTTGCATTTTTTTAAAGCACTGACTGCTCTTCGTTTTGTTGACCACCTAGTGTTACAATGGCCCTGTAATGTAATGCCAAGTTTTTTTAGGATTGCCTGCTACCTCCCGGTAGAACCACTGAAATAGGTGAACACCTTTTGTACTATTCCAAAAAATGTAATGATCAACGGTGAGACAGCAGCAGTATGTGCACCAATCAGATTTAAACTGTGCGCTATACAAGGAACAAAATAGGCTTTGTCATTTCGTTGGAGGATTTTCGCTTGTACTCCAATATATTTTCCAGCCATAATGCTCTCATTGTCGTAACCCTGACCTCGGAAGTTAGCAACGCTCAGGCCCATCATCGTTTAGTTTTTGCAGTATTTCCATCGAAATTCCTTCTCCTGTTTTCTGACTCGTGTTGATGAAATCAAAAAAGCTTTCCTTGACTTCGCATGTTCCTGCTGACAAATCAACAAACCGAATAATTTGACTCATTTGCTCAATGTGAGCACTGTCTGGAGTGCAGTCAAATATTATAGAGAAATATTTCCCATTTTTTATTAAATCCAAGATTGTCTGTCTTACTTTATCTCCAATTAAATTTATGAGTTGGATTGTGGAAGAGAAGTAGTTAAGCACATTTTTGTTGGACTTGATGTAAGCCATATGCTCAGCTGACTTAGGATGATAGCGACTTATTAATTCTAAGGTGCTTAGAAACACTCCACTACTAAGCTCTCCAATTACTTCTTCCTTACTTGTTCCTCGAAGTGGTAAATTATTTTTTGCACAAAAAAGTTTTACATCAATGACCACTTTAAGAATGTTCCTCCACTTCTCAATATCCTTTTGAATTCCATCTTGGATTTCAGAATCCACAATCGTTTTTTGTTGCAAACGTATTTTCAAATCAATCCATTTCATACAACCTAACCTATGGCTGGATGAGTTTTCATGAGTGAAAATTAGAGGATTTAAGTGTTTCCAGTCTTTAAAACCTTTGTTTAGGTCTGAAAATGAAAATGTTGATCCTTTCCAAACAGAACACAAGGGAAACAAAATAAAGCATCTTCTGACTGGCTATAAAGTAACCACTGTCGGGGTACTTTTTCACCATTTGCAAGAGTCTTATGAAACCATTTGGCGTCTAGACGCCTATCAACATCGGAAACTGGAAATTTAAAAGTTGACACATCAATTGTTTTAGGACCTCGTTCAACCAACAGCAATCTAACTTTGTCACTAATTCTTGGAGAACCAGGCCATTGCTTTGGATCGTCAAAGACTACTTCGCATATTGTTGCTGATAATTCTTCGTCAGTTGAATGGGAATGGGAATGATCATAATCCATTTCTTCAAATTCATTCTGATCCGAAACTGGTAGAAAAATGTCGCTATTTTCCGACGGTGATGTTTGTGGGCGTTGTTCGTTATCTTCAGAGTTTTCTGATGTGTCTGCTAAACCGGCATCTATATCAACGTCACTGTCATCTTTTTTATCCGTAAGCCTAACTGTACTTGCAACTTCCTCCTTAGGCTCCTTATTGGATTTTAGCCAATTCTTTAGCTGACCTGAAAGAGTCGCAGCAGTGGTTCCCTTTTCTTTTTTTAGTTTCCTAAATGCATTTCCAGATGGTTTTTTTGGGCCTATTTTAGTTTTTGGCTTGCAAATACCGCTTTTCACGGTTTACCTACAACAAATAAAGTTCACGTTATCTAGTTATCTTTACCAAGTTATAAAAGATATACAGTGGAACTTGGTTATAACGTCATTGAAGGGACCACAACAATTGGGGGCGACTAAACGCACCAACTTTTTACAAAGGAAGAATAAAAGTGCTTTTTTGCATTAAGTAGGTGTGTATAATTTCTTATAAAACTAATGCAATAGATACATAAATTCTATTTTTTTAACTTACAGTATTTACAGGAATATATTTTATTTGTAAAGTTTAATTCAAAAGATAAGCCATCAAATAGCATGAGTCGTCATTCCAGCGTTTTAAACAGCTGACGAATGGAGACGAAAATACGCGCAACCTCATTTGTCTATAACCAGTTTTGCTATTCCCTTATTCATTCCTTAGATCGCGTCTATTGCGGTGACAATTATTCCCCACGCACGCGCACTGGGCATACTGACACGCTTATCTGATCAGTGATTGGTAGTTGTAGTGGTTGCTTTGACAACTCGCATACACGTGAATAACATGGGAGACAATAAATTTCAAGAACAAAGATATTCATTATTCACGGATAGTGAAAGTGAGTGAGAAGGAGGGGAAGAGAATCCGTCCTTAGCGATCTCAGATTTATTTTTTAGTTCGTTTTCCACTTATCTAATCGCGGTTATCTTTTCGTTAATGTTAGTGATTTGTAAGTCCGTGACTGCGACGATGACATCGTGGTTCGATGTTCGCACAACAAAAACAATCAATACTGTAATGTAAAACGTAAAATTCAGTCTATCATAAAACGAAAACACAACACTACACGCACTAGAAGGATTGACTGTTGATGCGTCATTACAGTAAACAACGTACAGGTGGCCGGAAGGGGAAGGGGTGAGGACACTGACCTTGAGCAGAGATGGCGGCGCAGCATAAAGGCGCTTGGCATTCCCAGCAACGAACGGCACTGTTGTCTCCCCAATGAGCCCATACAATAATGCTACACTTGCCTATTTTCGTCAATTTTAGTTATTAGAGTCAAAATTAATTAACACAATGTCCTATTTATTAGACACAGCTGAAAATAGAGTACAACTTATACATGTTCAATCTGTTAGAAATACAATAAATCAATGTCCTCAAATCAATATTTAGTCTTTTTAAATGTTTCAAATGCTTCCGGCACTATTTGATTAGCTCAGAGGTATTATTCGGTATTGCACCTCTCTAAGTTTTGTCAAAATAGGCATATGTTCCACTCGTTCCTCTATGTTCGTGTTCCTTGTTCCAATGTGTCAAATTTTAAATTTAATTCGGGTATAAGGGGTATGTGTGTACAAATATTATTTATTGCAATGAAATATCCATGTTGAAATTACACAATCTTTTTATGTTTGATAGGGCGACAGCTATTCTCCAGCTACTAGCAATCGAGTGTCTCTTTTGATCTCGTCTAATTGATATTATTATTTTCTTGTTTATATTTATTATCTAATTTATATTATTATTATCGTCTAATTATATGCGTCCAATCACTAAGCACTTTTGACAAAGAAAATTTACTTACCTTCACAAATTTGTTATGTGGAATGTGGAGTGACAATCAATAGCAGCTTCTTCTACCGGCGGCCATTACACAACTGACGAGTTCGCGATCGCGACCATCAGGAGCGCTAGTCGCGCCACCGCCACGCAGTGAAAACAAGACGTCCGTAGTGACTCGAAACTTCGAGATGGGACTTTAAATGATCGTTATTCACAACTGGTTATTCTTATTCATTGGGAATTAACGTCTTCTGTGTAAATAACGATATATATGTGCTGTTGCTGTTGACTATTTTTAAGTACAAAAATATATTTGTTTTTGTTATTTTATCTCAGTCTATGTTTTTGAATAATTTTTCAAAGTTTGTATCCAACCTTGACGATTAGCCGAAATACTCGCGGCGGCGCTCCCCCTGCTCCGGCGCCCCTGGCGGGGGCCATCCCTGCCGCCCACTTGCTAGCCACTGGCAATAATAATAATTATACATGTTATTTCAATTTTTACAGAATGCACGTAACTATACTTATGTGCCAGAGAGTTAACACTGATCTTATTTTCAACTCTCGACTAACTAAAATAAATTTAAAGCTAAAATGTTGTAAGTTTTGATATAAAAGTACAAGCGCGGCACGCACTGAAATCAATGTGCAATATGCTCCATTACCCCTAGACGTTTACTGGAGAAGTGGAGACACACCGTTCGGTGCCCCAAATCGCCAGAATAAGCGCGTATAGCGAAGTCAACCGTAGTCACCCGAATTGTACTCGAAATAGGTACAGTTCACAGAGCCATAGCTAGCCGTTGGCGATAGGGGGGTTTCGAGGTAAAAAAAATATGAAACTGAACTGAAACATTTTATTTTATGATTAACAAAAGAGTTGTATTAGTGCTACGCTTAAATGTAGGTTTTAAATTACAAATGTATGTTACGTTTTTTAGACAAAATTTATTTATGACATCTTCAGAACTAATATAAATATTTCTATGTACTGACAGAGCTAATCTGTTTAATCGTTCATTTAATAACGAATTTCTAAGCCAAGATTTTAGACGCTTTAAAGTTGAAAAAGATCTTTCTGGTGTTGCCGTAGAGCAAGGCAAAGTTGCTAGAATCTGTAAGAGGTCTTTAATAATTGGAAAAATTACTCATCCGCTTTTAAAAATGCGTCAATGGCCGTTCTTGGCTGTTCTTCACCATTAATCCACTTGTTCTGCCACATATGAAGAATGAATTGAAATTTTTGTCATATAATTCACAAATATGTTCAAATATTTCGGGGTTTAGCTTTAGCTCCCAAACATTTTTCTGGTATGAGTAACTGTAAATAGGAAATTAATTTGTGATGTTCAGAAAAACGATCTTTTAATTCAACTACAACATGGTCAATGAATGGAATGTACAAATTTCTAAGATAATATTGCTCAGCGTCTTCTGCGAGGCGTTTCCACGTTGAGCTTGGCCACTTACCGTTCTAGGTTTTCTAATTTCGCCGCCCATATTTATGACAAGATTTTCTGCCTCTTTATAAATATTATTAAAGGATTGGTCACATGTGTCTCTAGATGACTGGATCGATTGTGCTGTTAAATCGACGTGCTCGATACATGCTACCAGATCTACATTAACTTTTTGGAGATTTTTTGTCAAATTAGAGGTATAGCTAAATATTTTGTTTAGTATTAAAAGAGCGATAATAAATTCTGTAGTTGTAATGGTGGACGCAAGTTGTAAAGCCTGAATTGCGGTATCTCTATTAGTTGTCTCTTGAAGAGACTGAAGAACTTCAACTATATCTTCCTATAGTTCTACAAATCGAGCAACCGATTCGTGCTTTTCTGTCAAGCGGGTCTCGCACAGACCAAGTAGTGTTTTGTGACGTTTATTGTAACATTTATTGGCTTTATTATTTATAACACCATCCAAAATGTCGGTTCGTAATGCTGAAATTCTAAAAAAGTTTATAACTGATTTGACGGTTCCTATGCAATTTCTGACTATAGGAATTTCACATGAATGTGCAATTACTAAATTTAAAGTATGAGCGCTGCAATGTACAAATTTTGCACGAGGATACTTTTCGGAAATATGACTTCGTACGCCTTTGTATTGGCCAATCATGACGGCAGCACCATCATATCCTTGGCCTACAACACAACTTAAATCTAAATTAAACTTTTTTAAAGTTAACAAAATAGTATTGCTGTTGCTTTCTAGATATATCTTAAATCTCGTCGACTAAAATAGAAAAATATCTTGCTATTTTTATTCTTGATAAAATAGACTCTTGAATTATGTCACCACATATTTGAATTAGTTCATTTTGAATGGTGGGACTTGTGTACATACTTTTAGAACTATGAGTTTGTAGATGGTTTAAAAGATCTGAAACACCACCAGTTGCTCTATATCTTAACAGAGCTCTAAAATTGCCATCATTATGTATAGGTTCATCAAGCCCAACGGGGCCAGAGTCATATGTACCCCTTAAAGCCAGTTTTTGTCGTCCACACACCAAAATTGTTTCAACAATAGGTTTGAGTTTTTTACGATTTTCTTTCGCTTCGCTTTCCCGCGCCAAGTTCAGCATACTCCCGACGTCTGAGGTTCTTCCTCTCACTATGGATATAAAATTTTCGGGTTTAAGCGTTGCGTTTATGTGGTACAGATTTTTTTGATGTAATTCAAAGGCCTCCTTGGCTTTCTTCCAGTTCGAAAACGGTTTTACTACTAAAGATCCCAGATCCTGTTTGCCTTTTCCGCCCACACATTGACTAAATAAAATACAAACTTTACATAAAGCGCCTTGTATTTTTTCAGAATATGCCAACCAGTTGTAAAGTTTTAACCAATGTTTGACTTATTTTTTTTGTTTCCGATCTAACTAAAGATAGACGTTTTTTGAAGTCGCTTCATTTCTGTACTGAAAAAGAAAAAAACTGAATAGTCGAAGTCGTTACTATAGAATTATAATCATAAAATTGATACATGTGGATGTCCTGCTCTCAGATGGATCACACTGAACATATTTGTAGTTTTCATAATTGCGATATTTATTTTGATTGCCCAAAACAAAATTAAATATTTGTGTGAGCCTATGCATTGCCCCATTGTGTTCTTTGATAAAAGTTTAATTTAAATACAATACATGTTCTATCTAAAACCTCTAAAATAAACTAGGCCGCCAGTATTTGACAATTTAAAATTTGCATGAAGCATGAATATGGAATATCATCGACATTTTCGTCATTCTGATTGATGAAATGTAAAATTTTATACTTACCTAAATAATCTAGCCAAACAATGCACTATAAATTATATTTCGTGTTGTCTTCAAGAGAAATGTAGGTAGGTAACAGACAACGGTAGCGGAAGTCGCGGTACTGTGGTAAGTTATCATCTGACCTGATTTATCTGAGAGAAAACTACATGCATCGACAGACGGGTGGAGAGTGAGACATGGGATAGAAGCGGGAGTCGTGCGAAGTGACATAAATATTAGAAGTTTACGAATACGATCGTCGGTGATTAGTTAGCTAAAGCAAATCGTTAACCTTGAAGGGGCTGCGTTCGCGCATTGATTCAAATTTGCACAGTTATTTGTTGTTGTTTGTTTTTATTAGCGAGTATGTTATTAGCATAGTATAGTAGGTTTTGCCATGAGGGGGTAAACCTCCCAAACCCCTCCCATATCTACGGCCTTGACAGTTCAGATCGTTCCCCGGAACATAGTTTTGAGCGTTAGCAATGCATCTGCGCTTGATGTGCGAAGAAAACTATTATACCATCGTTATAAAAAAACGCAAAAAAAAATGCACTGAACTACATGCGAATTTATTTCTGTGATTATCTTAGTGGTTGGGTGGGCACGTACCCTTGTGTCCTTTAGTACCAGCCGCCAATGTAGCCATGTAGATAGCCGTCGTTTTATACCACAGCGGTTATTAAAACCTAAAAAAAACCAATCCTAATAACTTCCTTAGACATTAGGTTTGTCTACGTCTCATTGATGAAATGATTGTTTCAGTGTTACAAGGGTAAATTATTCTAATCGTCGTTGCCATCCATAGTTTTGGGACAATTCTAACAAAAAAATGGTTTTTGAAAATCAGGAAAATATAATAGTTTTACCGGTCCACCATTAATTTTGGCAATATTCTATGTTAATGCAGGAAGCACACAACTTAAATTCGACATATTAAGTTAATTATAACACAGAACTAGTTAAGCAATATCATGTACATAACTCTAAAGCCAATCCATGAATGTTAAAATATAGAAGCAGGTATCAGCAACATGAACTGGTATGTTGGATGCATAATTTAACAGAAAACACCCACTCACTAGTTAATCCAGAATTTTGGATAATTCTTTTATTATAAAATAGAGTCGTAAACATTTAATCAACATAACAATATCCTCTTATCACTTAAAGCAAATATATAATCAAAAGTAGATACAAATACCTAATTAATATTAAAAATATTAATGTGTTTGAAAATTAAAAAAAAATGCATTATTAAAAAAACAAACATGTTAATCATAATACAGGAATGCAACTATGTAATTCAACATAATAATTTTAAGGTTTTAATAAAACATATAAACTTGCACAGTAAAATATTAAGTCACAATGGCGACTGTAATATCAATTTTTTGTATAAAGGGGATAATAAAAAACAGCGGACATTATAAATATTACATTTTAAGTTAGTGTACTAAAACATCTTTATGAACGTACATTACGTATTTCTTTGTTTTAAGGGCGTTATCTCAATTCCATCGTTAACATCCACTGGTTGTGGTTTTGCAAATACAATTCGGTAAAGTGCTCCACCAACGAATCCAGCAAGTATCGGCCCTACCCAATACACCTGTAAAAATAATATTGAAGAAGAAGAAGTTTAATTAAACCGGATAAATACCCAGTGTTGGTCCCAATCACCGTGCCAAGCAGCTGGGGCAAAACTTCTAGCAGGATTCATGTTGGCGCCAGTAAATGGTCCCTACAAAGGAATGTATTTACAACATACTAAGTACTAATCTAAGCGTTAACTTACGCCAGCTAAAGCTAGTCCAGTTATAGCAAGACCCAATTTAATAGCCACTGAATCGTGCTTGTTTGCATTTCTGAAATCCCATACTGAACACACAATTATTACGAAAAGAAGTGATAGTAAAAATTCTCCGAACATTCCTTGAAATCCAGTAAGCTCTTTGTGAAGTTGTGGTGAACAAACTCCTATGACTTTAACATTTTCTGTAACATTAAGAGCTGTTTTAACAAGTTCGTATTTTGCTTGATAATGTTCCGGCGTGATACTCTAAAAGTATTACAAAAAATAATTAAAATATCTTCAATTACATAAGAGTGTTCAAAAGCATGCGTATGTATGAACATTTAAATACTTTTAACACCCGTTTTGATTGTATGCATTATTTAAGTCAATATCTTACCATTAATAATCCGTAACCGACAAAAGCACCTACGAATTGACCAAGAAAGTATATGGGAACTTCAATAAAAGCTAATTTTCCAGACACTGCTGCTGCTATAGTGATTATGGGATTGATGTGAGATCCAGATATGTGACCAAAAGTCTAAAATACAAAGTACTTATAACAACAACAATAATAATAATAATATTATTTATTTTCCAATAGTATAACAAACTGGACATTCAAATTGACAATAAATTTAACTTAAATGGCTAATAACAGTGTTCAAATTACAATAATTAATATCACATGAAGCAGAAATACTATTAAAGTTTTTGCACATAACGTGAACAGGAGACTTACAAAGTAGATCTGTGTTTGAAATTTAATTTATGATAGCAATGTATTACAATCAATCTTATTATGGAGTAACTTATATAAAAAGTAACAGAGATAATAACTCCACGCGTAGCGAGTGAATGTAGATTAAATTTTTTCATCAACGTTGTTAAATCAGCTCTTTGCTGTGTTTTGTAATATAAGTATTTTAAAAATCAAATATCAATGATATTTATGTGGTTGTTGTATATTGTGTTCCAAATAAGCGCACCATACTCAAGCTTTGAACTAAACTAGTATATAAAGTTTTTAAGCACTGAACATTAGTACATTTTTTACATGTTCTTGTTATAAACCCTAACCTTTTACAAGCTGACTTTATTAGGTACGAAATATGATTATCAAAAGATAACATAGAGTCAAATATGATTCCAAGATCCTGAATTGTTTCAACTTACTTCAATACTACACCATTAATATTATAATAATACATAATTTTGTTTTGTTTTCTAGAAAAACATAACTTTATATTTGGACACATTTAAGTTTCATTTATTTTCCCTGCACTATAAATCAACATTCCCTAAACTGTAAAGCTACGCAAACCTGAACAAAACTAATAGAGGTATTTACTTTAAAATCATCAGCAAATAAAAGTTTTTGACAGTCATTTAACATGGACAAAAATCGTTTATAGAAATTAAAAACAACAATGGACCTAAATTGGATCCTTGAGGTACACCGGAACAGGTCGTAATTATATTATATTGGTGATTATGAAATGCAATAAACTGATACCTTCCCAGTAGATAGCTTTTAAAAGGTTTAATTAGATTTTTACTAAAACCAAACTTTTCTAACTTATGTGGGGTAATGTGGTGATCTATTTAGTCGAATGCTTTTTGTAGATCTGTGTAGCTAACGTCTACTTGACCACCATTATCTAGTTATTCGGTTAGAAATTGAATAGTTAAAGGTAGATTTGTAATTCTCGATCGACCTTCTACAAAACCATGCTGATACTGCGAGATGTAATTTTTTACTTGAGAATAAATTTTAATATACATTGTAACGGGAGCTTCAGAAAAATTAAAATTTCGCGCTAAATTAAACGATATTAGATATTTATGCATTATTTTTCTGGATAAAGAAATGGTTATTGTTTATTTGTATTTGAATGTAATTAATATTAAGATGAAAAGCTTGAGTTTATTTTAATAAGTTATCTATATAAGTTATCTATATTATCTATGTTCAATTTAAAAATATTTAAATACGCGGCATTTGCAAGTGCATTAATGTGGTGGAAGGAAATGACGCCTTTACAATAATGAGTTGCAGTTTTTAAATCAGTCGCATACAGTGAGCGATCACGAACAGTCGCAATAAGTAAGCGAACAAAAAGGGTCTCATAAAAAAATAATCGATCAGAATTCGCAGTCTAAGCGACATTGTATAGTCACGCTGCCCGATAAAGTGTTAAAATTACAAATACGAATTAATTGACGGTTATAGGGAAGAAGTATTAAAATAATAAAAAGTGACGTAATAAGTGAAGGTAACGTAATCAATTGTATTTAAATAGTGAACAATAAATATAATAGACAGTAATTGACCCAAATTGGAAAATCGAAGTATAAAGGACAATAACTCGATTTTATTGATGTGTAAAAAGGGAGCATTTGCGGGTAGTAAATAGCTTGCATTCTGTTGCGCAGCCTATTTGTAGTTAAAACTGAACGATTAAGTAAAAACTGTATAGTGTAAATATATCGAACAATTATTTACTATAACCATTAATTGAGGAAAGGAAATTAGAAGCGTATTCAACTACACAAAGGTATAAGAAAAGATAAGAACAACAATAGAAGCGGTTCCAGAGTGCCGACAGGTGACATCATCGGAAGAGCAGGCTCTAACCTATCTGAGGTCAAAGAAACGCCAGTATTACATCATTAGTTGCAACGAAAATAAGTAAGAACCTTTTTTGTTTGTGTTAACAAATAAAACTTTTTTGTGTGTTTGATTTCTCGAAACTTTACATTTGATTGGCAGAATTAAACGAAAACAATCGTTTCTGATACGGATTTTATTTGTTATATGTTAGTTTTAAGAAGGTTATTATAGATATAGTAATTTGATTATATATATATATATATATATATATATATATATATATATATTTGTAAACAGGATATTGATGCATTTTCGTTCAGACTTTAATTAAATGAGTATAACGTTTGATTTACTTTTATTGCTAAAGATTATTAATATTACAAGCTTACACAATTATTGAATATATAAATGTAGAAAGAGGTCAGCTCAATAGGAATCCAGATAAATAAATAATTCAAAATGAGCATAATTTTGGGCAATGATAACAGAAATCTTGTCTTTATATTAACTTGAGCAAGCCGTTGCAACAAATTAAGAAAGGAGTTAGTAAACATAAAGCTTAAAATTCATTTACGCAAACCGAAATTAATTAGCAAGCAAAGTAAAAATTAACTAGTAATTGATATCTTTATAAATTGAACCCATTCAGTTTTAATAAAACGTAATAAAAAATAATCATCTCAGGTAATAAAGTTTATTCAAAAATGTTGGAATTATAAAAGAGTTAAAAAAAAGATTTTATTCTTTGGGTTAAATAAACAAAAGTAGTATCTAAGGGTATTACGCCCGTTGCAACATAGCACATTCAAGCACTTTAGCAAAATTATTTAATATAGAAATAGGCGATAATTTTTTATATTTCTGGGATCACCATTTTTTAATACCGGACATACTCGCGGCATCTTCCATATGTCTGGAAATGAGTTTGTTTTTATAATTAAATTATAAAGAATAGTTAAAGGTGACTAGTATAAACAAGTATTAAGAAAGTTTTACCGTTTACGAAATTTATTGACCAAGGATCAATATTGTACTCACGAATACAATAATTTACTTATGTGCTTCGCGTATAAATCCTTATGGTTAACCCATATTATTTTAACCATATTCCTTTAAAGACGCCTTGGCTCATGTACTCAAAATTTTGTGCTAACAGTAATAATTTATTAAAAATATTTGAAAATGTCATTGACGCCATCACATTTTAAGTTATGTTAGCAGCAGGGAACATGTACTTACATGTTAAACGGTTCTAATATATATAATAGCTGCAGAAAACCAGTGGTGTTAGATCAAACTATATATACTATACCTATATGATCTGAAACTATACATTTCTGGACGATGCTGAAAACAGGAAAGTTAGTGTTGACGGACAGAAGCACAAAAAGTAAATTCAAATACAAAGGAAACTAATAATCAATGTAATAACTATTATGACGTACTGGTACATATACAGATTAAGTTCAATTTTGTATTTCGCGCCAATTTACAGCCACCACCCTGTCCTAGAAAACATTGAAAAGAATATTTTTAAGAACAAGAAGAAAAATTGTAAATAGAAACATTGTTTAAATTATTTTTATAAATAGTAAAGATATTGTTTCGTTAGTAAAACGGTCTGAAACGAATATATGCGGAGGTAAAGAAAAGTAGCCGAGAGTACGCATCTGAAGTGACATACTAATTGCATGTTGTGCAATATATTATAGGTATAACAAGCTGAGAATGCTCTTTAGCATTGCCAGAACCAACAAAATTGCAGTGCAGGTACAGACTAATAATTTTAAACATTATTCTTAAAAAAACAATAATCTATGTCAAACATAGGTTTAAAATTTCATGTCAGATTGGGGTTAATAGATATCTAGATGTTAACTTAAAAAAAATTCCAAAGCCGCCCGCTTCTATGAAAATATCGAAAATTACATATACCTACATTAATAATTTTCTGATCACCGAAGTTAAGCAACGTCGGCGCGGTCAGTACTTGTACGGGTGACCGCTTGTTATATTTTGACCCCCGATTTGACAATGTTTCCGATGAGGTACAAAGTTGATACAAATGATGACTCCTATTACTTTTTGATCCTATTTCAGAATATGAAGTCAGATTTTCAATATTCATTAACACAAAAAAGGCTACACACGCACACACATACAGACACACAGATTTAACGAATTTATATTTGTATTCAAAGGTAAGTAGGTTTAACTTACCGGAATTCAATTAAATATGTAGTGTATAAAAGTGTGATATTTGAGGTGAAGCTAAACACATTTCGCTTCCATTAATTGCATCACCTTAATAAAATAATTACAAGTTAATGTTGTGGCTTAACTAGGGGGCAAAATGGGGTGGTACCCCATTTTGTTCCTACAAGAGAACAACTGATAGACAGAGCTGGTCGAAGAATCCATGCAACAAGCTGTAACAGCTGTAGTTAATTGCGAAATTAGTTACTATAAGGCACCGTCTCTATTTAATTCACAAAGTACTTTGGAGCGCTATGTCAAGAAATCCAAAGAAAATATGGCGCCAGTAGCTAAAATTATGGGTAGTAAGACAACAGACAATGCTTAGCAGAAAGGCCAGCTTGTTGAATACATATTGAATATGGAACAGAGACTTTTTGGGTTTACAATGCCAGAAATAAGAAACCTTGCTTGCAAACAAAAACAACCTCCAACATCATTTAATGAAACAAATCAAATAGCTGAAAAGATTGGCTTTCAGGATTCTTGATACGACATCCTAGTATTACACTTAGGAAGCCAGATGCTACTTCAGTTGGTCGCATTATTTTTTACCCTTTTGACTGAAATTGCTGACAGACGTAATCTTAAGCCCTAAAACATCTACAATATGGATGAGATGGGAATAACGGTGAACCGGAAGACTCATTCCAGAATCTTATCAAAACGCGAAGGACGCCAAGTTAGAGTAATAACTTCAGCTGAAAGAGGAACTACGGTTACTGAAGAAATATGTTTTTCTGCCGCGGGCGCATATTTGCCCCCACTGCTCATTTATCCGAGAAAACGTATACAGCAAGGATTCATAGATGGTTTGGTACCTGGTATGCGGATCGAACTTAACGAAAGTGAATGGATTGACAGTAATATATTTAATTTTTGGTTCCAGAAATTTATTACATTTTCAAAAGCTTCTAAAGAGTTGCCAGTCCTCCTGTTGTAGGATGGGCATTCAACCCATAAATAAAATTTGGACTTGATTAACTTAGGTAGAAATAATGGCGTGATTATAATACGCTCCCCAACCCCAACCCCAACACCACGCAGCGACTTCAGCCACTTGATGTGGATTTTATGAAACCATTGAGCAAATTACTATGAAGATGAAGTAAGAAGATGGCATCGGAGCAACCCAGGGCGTGTGGTCGCCTTTCTACAAATACCGGCCTTATTTAGTGCTGCTTATATACAAGCTGCTACGATGCTTACGGTGATTCACGGATTCCGCAAAACAGGAATATGGCCTGTTAACATAGGTGCGTTCTCGGATGCTGACTTGCTATCTACAATATTAACAATAATCATGCACATACAGAAGTTGATGCCAGAAGATCTCTAAATTGAAATAGTCCTAACGCCAAACCGTGCAAGTCATTTGTCACTACCATTACCACAGCAGCCATCTTCTCCAAATTCAAGTAATCCTGAGCCAGACACACACACTTTCGAATATATGAATTCAGCATTTGACGGGTAATGTACAATTTGAACAGAAAATACCTCTGATGTTCTAAGTATTTCGTTAGTTTTCTTTCATAAAGAATACAAACTGTGATTAAACAATGGAATGAACACTAGCAGCTAAATCTCGACAAATACGGACCAATCACGTGTTTCCGTGTTTGACAACTTCGTAGTTAGATATACAAAAAATCTAAAATCTACGGTAAAATAGGAAAAAAAACATAGACAAAACTACTGCAACCTAACAGAATTAGATTAGCTACACAAAACTACAGTAACCTAACAAAAGTAGATTAGATAAACAAAACTACTGTAACCTAACAGAAAAAAAATTGCATGAGCCGAGAATCGAACATGCCTTAACCGCGTGTCTAGACCAACCGTGCTTTTCCATTTTGACGTTAAAATTGTTATTTAAACCATTTATTGGATGGAACGGATCAATTCCCGTAGCTCTAATTTACTTGCAGCTAATCTAATTCATTACTACAATGTAAATAATTAAAACTATACATTCAAAGCTATTTCATATTGGTCCGCACTTAACGTGATTTAGCTGTCTTAGAACGGTCTAGTAATTGTAATAAAAATTGTTCAGACATACCACACGTCGTATCTCAGAGATTAAAATAGTACTTTTTAATAATCAAAGGCACAAGGCGACCAGCTCACTGTTACAACTTACAATAGAAACTATCTGCGAGAATTAGAAGCGGGCGTATGAATAACTACTCAATCATGTGACGCGCAAGACCAGTTTTGATACGGCTAGGATACGTGTGTATCCCACGTGAGTACTGGAGTGTTAACGTTCGCCATACTCAGTCTTAGTGGAAAATCAAATGATAAGTTTTTTCTATACCGTTAGTCAAACCATTGTTTCACTCTCCGTTTTAATTTTAAACCCAAATGAACAATTTAACTCAATGTATGCCTAGTGTAATGAAGCACACATTGCTTTTGTATAAAGATTATCTGTTGTAACATGTCGTAATACTTACTGCTAAAATTGTGAAAGCTTAGCGTGATATACAATTAAGAGTACAATTCAATTTTTAATTAAATCATTATTTGAAAATTTGGACAAGAACACCTTACCTGGACAGATAACATAACTGCAAGACCAAAAGCGAATGAGATTTGTATATGTGGAACATTATTGGATGATAGTCCCACTGCACATGACATGCATCCTAAAAACACTAATATTGCCGTTCCAAATAACTCCGATGCACAGAGAATTACTCTTTCAAGAGTACTTAGTTTATCCATGATCACAAATTTTTCACCTGTAACAAAAATGTATGATAAAATTAAGCTCCTTAAAATAATAACTGTTTATGTTAGGTTACATGCATTATGCATCATTTCATAGTGTACTGTATGATGTGTTGCATATCAATCAGTCAAATGTGATACTGTATTTAAACTTTGAAACGTTTTTCGACTACTTCGAAATACAAAAATAAATAAACTCATTGCACATAGCTTGAAATTTTCTATCATAAACACACTTTTATTTATCACTTATAATGATCTTTACACTCTATACTCGTTTAAATTATGTAATAGGCTTTATTGCCTTTGATCGTTTAAAGTAGCCCGACTTCCGTTTCCTGACACATTTTTTCTTACACGCTTGTTATATTTAACAAGACATATCCTAACCCTAAGAAACAATAATTCCATGTTTTTTATATGTAGGTTGTGTAAACCGAAGTGAGTGCCTGATTTTAAAATGTACTTTTAATGTACATAATGGTAATACGTACAACTCAGTTATAATTAGGTATAGTAACAAAGTTTTAATTCCAAATTTTTAATACTACAAATAGCTACTGATTCATTAAACAATAATTATCGCGATGGTTTAACAAAAGAGTGTTATGGCTGATAATAAATTTAGTTCGAAGTTGAAATATTGCAAAGCTGTTTTCTTTTATTTATTTTTTGACTGCAGTAATATTTTCTATATATGTATAGATAATTGCCCCATTTAAAAGTCAGTTCCGATCATCTTTCTCTCAAAAATTGTATCAGATTAGTATCACGTTATTATTCATAAACTTCGGCCGGTCTTTATTTTTATTTAATAGGTAAATAATAAATAAGAAATTAAAACATTTCTCACTCCTACATTTTAAATGAAAACACTGCATGTGTGAAAATAAATAAACTAGGTGTCTACATACCTAGAATAACAAAAATATAACATTATAAGTACGGGGTGGCCAACTAAGAATGCGAGGTACTGTATCTGGGAAACTATACATCGTAGAGGCTTGCGGAAAAAAAGTTATCACTAAAACGCCTTATACAAAAACCTGGAAAATATTTTCAAGTTTCTGAAATGGCCGCTAGGGGGCGTAACTGCAATCTTGAATCTAAAAAAGTGATGTTTCCGTGAATTCTACTATATTAACCTAATAAAAAAATAATTGATATTTGAAGTCGAGGATAATCTGAACTTTTTTTGTTGGGCACTTTTTGACGTATCTATAAAAATAAAGTGGTGGGGGGTATTCAAAGGTTTCCTTAAATAACCCCCCGTATCTTCGAAACGACTAATCCGATTTTAACAAACTTGGGCGCGTTGAAAAGAGCTTTTGTTGGGCTACAAAAGTTTAAATAATTGTAGTTTTATTAGTTTCACATGTCGTCGCTAGAGGGCTTTGTTCGACATTCCGACAGAAACGGTTAATTTTCGCAAAAAAATTAAATGCATTGGTATTACTTTTTTTCATGAACAAGTAGCTAAATGATGCCTAAACAAGCTCGCGAAAACCTCATCTTGATATCTTGTTCCTAACCTAAAATATTGGCCAAAGAAAACTTTATACGAAAATACCTTAAATTTTTTTTTTTTTTTTAACTATATTTTACTGGAATTGTTTCTATTATGTAAGTTGTGGCCCTAAAAAGGACCGATTTAAAGGAGGAAGGTTTTTAATGCCCCGTAAATGCTCGAAATGCTTCAATTTCGGCTCTGGATAGGTTACCTAGAAATTGCGATTTTAAATGTTTGTAAATTTATTCACCAGAATAAAATCACCCTTTTTGAATTACTACGGGCAAGTAAGCAATGCTAAAAGTTATACGAAAGGCCTGTTTTTTTTTGTTTAAATGCATATTCACAATGGATATATACGAAAAATACAATTAATAGAAGCAGGCAATGGAAACAGATACCTAAACAAAACATACATAATCCTCACATTGTCAATAGTTGTCAACACTTTTGCGTTACTTTAAGCAATTTTTGTGCTTTCAAAATGCGTTTTACGAATAATGAAGCTGTTGATATGCTTGCGGTTTATTTTGAATGTCTTCAGAATTCCGCAGTAGCTAAAAGAGTTTACGCGGCTCGATATCCAAATCGGCGTCCTTGCGATGTAAGAGTTTTTCCCCGATTAGTGGCGAGCTTACGAGACAATGGTAGTTTTCGGCCTACGTTTCAACGGCAAAGAATTGGAAGAACACAAGAAAATATTAACCGTGTACAGGGCTATATTGAAGGAAATCCTCATGTTAGCACAAGAGCATTATCCACTGAGTGGGGCATATCACGGACAACGGTTCAAAATATTTTGAAGGACCATAGGTAAGTTCTAATGGCCATCAAAATATATAGGTATTCGTTTAAACTTTTTTTAATTACTTTAAAAATGCACCCACATCATGTCGTTTTGCATCAGGCCTTGAAAGAGGTAGATTTTGATCGAAGGTTAGACTATTGCCATTGGATGTTAGGCATGACACGCGAAAATAGAGAATTTTTATTTTAAATTCTTTGGAACGATGAAGCCACCTTCAGTAGTGACGAGAGAGTCAATCTGCACAATATGCATTATTGGTCTGCAGGTCATCAATAACTCGCCTGAAATGCAATTTTTTGCAATTTTTTAAACTTTCAAATTTGAATATGGCCGCAGTTAAAGTCTCATATACTATTTTTTTTTTTTGTAGAAATACATATTTCCGATACCGTTCAAGATATAAAAGAATTGGAAATAAATATGCGTAGTCAAATAAAGTTCTTTAAAGAAATTTCTTTACGTAATAAATTATAGTATAAATGTGCCTACATTTAAGAGGTCAAATTTTTTCAAAATTTGTTTTATATTGCCTAGGCAACCGGCCACTCTTATGAATGCAACTAACCTGTATCATGTAAAGCTACTAGTATAGGAGATATGAATTTTCAAATATTTAATATTGATATTGTTATAACTATTTTGGTTACAGACTTGGGATTTTAGAAATAAAATTTTGTCATTTGTGCTAATGAAATGATATTACTTTATTTGAAAGGGAGCGAAATTTGCTTTGAAATGATATGAAACAGTCTATAGTTATCTTGAAAGATAAGCGAGATATCTATTTTTAACTTTCAACCTACATATACATATGTAGGTATAGAAGGTTATGCGATCGACCTTTTTTTTTCACTATCGCTAAATAGTCGTATTAACACATTTTACAACTTTTGGCCAAGTTTCGTCAAGATCGGCTTTGATGTCTGGGTGTCTCGGAGAGGGTGGGTGGGGGGTTTATTAGGGTCAGTTTTTGGATTTTATTCAATATTTTTAAAACAGCTAAATATTTCAAAGGTATAAAAATATTCCATATATTTTTTAGTGTTTTGCAAGAAATCCCTGTAATGCACTAGCATTCATCTAGTTTTAATTGTGACTAAATGTATTTGCTCTCAGAGAAATTTAATTTTACCGCATATAATAGGACAATTAATATTGGTGTTACTTGCCAAATCTAAATATTCCAGAGATTTTTTAAGTAGCAGTTCTAACGAATTTGGATCTTCAAACGAATCTTCCATTTTCGCCAAATAGTCTAATAAATTTGAAAGCATAGACCATCGGTCACAAATTCCGTTGTCGCTCAATAAACTTCTAATTTCTCGATTCTCCAAGCGACAATTTTGTAAATAGACTTCTACTTTTAAATCTTCATTTAGTTTGACTGAATATGTGACATGAGGATACAATTTTCTAGTTTAATTCGATAAAAAACAAACAAAATTGTTAATAAATGCAACAGAAAGTGTCAAATTGTTTATCTTTTTGGAGTAATTTTTTTCCATTTCTTGAAAATTTTGAATAACGTCTGCGTTGTATAATTTCTTTTCTACATGTTTCTTTCTTTTAGCGATTTATTGTTCGCCTTGTTATGGACCTTTTCGTTTTGGGGGTAGTTTTTGAGTCATATAAGATGGTTGTCCCTCAAAAATTATTGGATCCGCGTTCTCGGTTAATTTGAAACTTTTTATTTTTACTGTCGACATGCTTCCATCGTGTCGGCAACAGTATCTTTACGTATTACAAATCTATCTTCGAAATGTTTTTCACAAAACAAATGAATTTTATTTATTACATAGTATGGCCTATTTATTTTATTTAATCAAAATTTAATTTTTTCAAGATTTTTTAAGAAAAAAGTAAACGAAGACACCTTTTCCGCGGTGCTTTGACTAGCATAATTGCTTCTACACCCCGGTACGTAACATTTGTGGGGCACTTTTACGGCTAAACCTAATTAAGAGTGTAAATATTTATTTGTCGTACTCGGAAAACGCTTATTTCAATTTAAAAAAACAGAACTGATAAATTAATTACAACGTGTAAAAACCTGCATTATGAATTTCGCAAGCGCTCGGCCTTGGTTTGTTACGTATTCATTCAGTAGTAGGGATGGTTTCTGGCCTGTATATTCCGAAGGCGGCGAACTAACCCGCCTAACACCAGGTGTTGGGCAAAAGGTTTTTTTTTAATGTGAAATGCATTTATTAGGCCTTATAAAGGGATTTTAACATTTGTCAAGGTCAATAATTGTTGTCCAGTAAACTGGACATTGGGCTATAATGATGGATTTGGCCTAAATATCCCACGATCCAGTTAACTGAACACATGAATATATTAAACAAATTTACAAACCGCTATTTAATGACGTCCAGTTAACTAGACGCAGGCTATATGTAAAGGACTGGTGTGTCCAGTATACTGGACAGTGGCACTTAACGTGAATCGCAAAATGGATTAAAACTAGAAGAATTTACATATCATGTAGGTAATTAAATTTTGATATACTGTTTGGAGTAGGTGTTGAGTTTGAATGGATCCAATTTGTAAGTAAATTAGTTCATCCATATTTGTAAGTTATTTCTGCAATGGTTGTACAACGTTTATTACTTCTTTATAAAGACAAATATATGATTTACAGAATCCTAAGTTCTGAGATTTGCTAAATATAACAAGCGACCGAGCCTAAATAAGTATTTTTAGAATTGCGATTATTATTTTAAATGGCTTTTAGAAACGAATCTTAAGAAGAAATAAAAACATCAGAATTTTTGTTGCTTTAAACCAGTTTACGAATATTTCGTTTTAAAGTTGATGTAAAGACAAATCAGATTAACAACTGATCCAAAAATAAAAACAAAAAAATAATAATGCAGAATTAACTCCATAAACTTCTGTATATATCAAAGTAATATTGATGAATACATTTTAAATAAAATTGAAGAATTCAACAAATTATATGAGAGCATTCCTTAACTCATTTTTAGCAAAAGGAACGATTCTTGTTTTTTATTACAAGGTTACCGCACGAATAAGTGAACATTGTCACCGTCGGAGCCTCATAAGTATGACGTATACTGTATAAAATAAAATTTTGAAAGTTGTTTCTTTATCAATCATAAGTTTAGAGGCTAAATAATATACGCACACACCTTTGTTTGTTGGATACGAAATCTTTGTAAATGTTGATGAACATTTGAACAAACATTATACATTAACAATTTAATTTAAAAATGAAGTAACTAAACAAATTCTGTAAATAATTTGTCTGAAGCTTCTCCTACCAACAAGAAAAACATGTATGGTAATGCATTATATGATGTAAACGTTTTCTGTAGATAATATGACATATTTGTTTCAGCCGTTTTACTACACTTGGCCCTGATGATAGAAAAATATTTTTTCACAACAATATTTCTAAAACGCTAGGGAAAAATTACGCATAAGTTCTCAATTCATGTATCAATGTTCTCGCACATGTTTAAGTGATTTATAAACACATAAACATCTCATATCTTAAAAATTATTATTAATTTTATTAAATACATAAATAAAAAGTTTAGCTCAAGTAGGATTTGAACCTACGGTATGTAATTTGCTAGAGTACAATAATCATACTAATTTTTAATTACATATTTACTTTTGAACTTATTCGTTCATAACAAAACTTATAATAATCTCATACCTTGTATACATTACTTAATTGGCGAATAAACATTAAATATTAACCTTCCGGAAGTCGCGCCACTGTGTGGGAGACCGGGTCATTAGTTTTTATATTGTAAACACTGGAATTGGTATTACGTATGAACGAGCGACCCAGTACCTTAATCAGTCAATGCGATCGAACTTTAGTTGTTCTGTGGTCGTTGTGGGGTAATCTTGAATAAAGTTACAGTGATCAAAAATACTTAAAAAAACTTCTAGAAGAAGTAGGACAAGATGTCAGTGATAATGAACCAGTTGTTTACGAGGATGAATCAGATGACATGGAGGAGAACAACGAAGATGTTCTAGATCACCAAAGTAAATCTGTGCAGGAAATCTCTGACGTAGAAGAAGAAACTGTTCAGTATCACACTTCCGCATCTGTCTGTATAGGTATTTTAACAAATATACAATAAAATAACGAGCCGATATTAAACTCTTCTCTTTTAAGCAAGAATGGTACCATGCACTGGAAAAAGCATCCTACACGGCCAAAAACAGTGAGAACCATGCAGAATAACAAAGTAGTCCGCTTACCCGGACCGACACAAACAACCAAAAATTAGAAGAGTGCTGTGGAGATTTGGACCTACTTCTTTGACATGATAATTGAAATTATTGTTGAGAGTACAAATAAATATATATCGTCTATCCAACAGAATTATTCAAGAGAATTCGATGCCATCCAAACAGACAATATTTAAGTCCGAGCTTTTAAAGGACTGTTATACTTATCTCCCTCCTCCCTCTCCTCTTTCCCTCTCCTCTTCTCCCTCTCCCTCTCCCTCTCCCTCTCCCTCTCCCTCTCCCTCTCCTCTCTCCTCTCCCTCTCCCTCTCCCTCTCCTCTCCCTCTCCCTCTCCCTTCCCTCTCCCTCTCCCTCTCCCTCTCCTCTCTCCTCTCCCTCTCCTCTCCCTCTCCCTCTCCCTCTCCTCTCCCTCTCCTCTCCTCTCCCTCTCCCTCTCCCTCTCCCTCTCCCTCTCCCTCCTCCCTCTCCCTCTCCCTCTCCCTCTCCCTCTCCTCTCCTCCCTCTCCTCTCCTCTCCCTCTCCCTCTCCCTCTCCCTCTCCTCTCCCTCTCCCTCTCCCTCTCCCTTCTCTCTCTCTCCCTCTCCCTCTCCCTCTCTCCTCTCTCTCCTCTCTCCTCTCCCCTCTCCCTCTCCTCTCCTCTCTCCCTCTCCCTCTCCTCTCCCTCTCTCTCTCCTCTCCCTCTCCTCTCTCCCTCTCCCTCTCCTCTCCTCTCCCTCTCCTCTCCCTCTCTCCTCTCCCTCTCCCTCCCTCCCTCTCCCTCTCCTCTCCCTCTCTCCCTCCCTCTCCTCTCCCTCTCCTCTCCCTCTCCCTCTCCTCTCCCTCTCCCTCTCCCTCTCCCTCTCCTCTCCCTTCTCTCCTCTCCCTCTTCTCCCTCTCCCTCTCCCTCTCCTCTCCCTCTCCCTCTCCCTCTCTCTCTCTCCTCTCCCTCTCCCTCCTTCTCTCCTCTCCTTCTCCTCTCCCTCTCCTTTTCTTTTTTCCTCTTTCTCTCTTTCCTCTTTTTTTCTCTTCTTCTTCTTTCTTTTCTTCTTTTTTTTTTTTTTTTTTTTTTTTTTTTTGTGCTTCAGTTCAATATCGAATTCTTTGAGGAATTATAATAACCTTCCTTTAAACAGAAAGTTAAAAATAAAAATAACTAACTTTGAACCAAAGGATCAAACAATAAATAGAGCAAATCTTACGTCAGTGGTTCAAATATTTTTGTTCCCTTTTACGCGGTTCGTTTTCTAAGCTTGGACTGGTGCATGCAATTTGTTTTTTAATGTATACCATTATGCTTTATCGCTTTATCTTTCCATAACTATAACTTCCTTTTTTTTTTACTTTTTCACAATATTTTTATTACATGTATATTGGAACCTCAAATAAAAGAATGGTAGTTAAAGGAGAAGTTGTTTTGATAATTTTAGATTACAGAAATATTTCCTAGCTAAGTGTATAAAATATTTGCATTATTATGCATTTCATGCGTTTTTCATTTCTGGTGTTAAATAGGACAACTCCGTGTAAAATACTTTGAATGAGAGTTAGTTACATACCAAAGCGGGGTTGTAAATTATACATTGTAATACATACATGCAGGAAGTTCCAACACAATGAGGTGACCTCAAACAGATTTAAATAAAACAGACGGTCAATGTCGGTTAATGAAGTTGCTTGCAAATAGTTCATTAATGTATTTATAAACACTGTAAAAAACTACTTATCTGATCGACGAGAGTAATTAATCCTGTAAATATTAATTTTAGTTTTTATGGGATATATTATATCACAATTTTGAATAATAAATAAGGGAATTGACATATATTTTGTTTTTTCTTGTTTGGAATATTATAATAGTACAATGGTTATTCTGGATAATATTTTCGCTTTTCACGAGTTTATGTCACGGTCTAAATAAATTTGGTCCATATAATGGGTTTCACAATTTTTTGGAGCGTTTTCAATAAAGATAACATTGTGAGAAGATATATAAATATACACTATTATAATTATTTATAACACAAAACATATATGTATTTTAGTAATGTGCCATCATTGCGGGCGTATGGAAATAGCTTACCAGGAATGTTTTCTTTTATATGAATTTCTTAGGTAAACTATGAAGAGACATTCCTATTGTATTCTAACGTTACATCTGATGACCTTGCGCCCGATATAACAGTCAGGAAAATACTTCCTTAACAAGTCTCACACACTACTGCGGCAATGAGGGTGTGCTCCATTGTGTTGGTAACAAAGTAACTGTTCTATAAATTTCTGCTCGCCCTGTCATTTCATTTTAGCCGATTCTTAATCAAATGTGTGATAGTAGTGTTGATGCACTTGTCTAGGCAGACTGGTGAAGAGTTGTATCTCCAAAACTCCCGGCCCAAACGCTTAACCTTCTCTGGCCACTACGAATAGCCCTGTACAAATGTGTGGGGGTTACTGTCACCGCGCAAGCTACAGCTTCGTTTAAGAGACCTAACAACCAATAAAGTTCCAAACAAAATAAAATTTAAGTGTAAGCTTAACGAAGGAAAATTAGGCAACAAAGAGTATCGTTTTTTAAACACAGCAGGTTAATATTTTATGTATTCCGAAATAAACTTAATGTGCTGTTAGGTATACAGAAATAGTAGCAAACAATTTGGAATTCTTCCTAAATAATATGCTGGGAGAACAAGGAACCATTTGTTTTGCCACAACGGTGCTCCGCTTATAATGCGACCTTAACAGAAATGACTTAAGAGGACAATTTGGTAATAATTGAAAAAGAACACACGGACCTGCAAAATGTCAGCGCTTTCATCAGATTTAACCCTTGTACTTTCTTCTCTAAAGTTTTCTTAAGAATATCATTTATAAGAATGAGAATTTTATTTGTATATTGTTAATACCGTAAGATCAGTACAAAGGAGGTGCAATATATGTATTACTCGTAACCGCCAAAATATTTAAACATTGCTCTCCCTTCATGTTTCTGTAGTCGTTGTTATTTGTATAATAACAGAACTTTTAATTAAAGTACGTATCCTTTGAGTGTGCAATCGTGCATTTTTATTTCATGAGAATTTTAACGTTTCGATAACAATTAAAGTTATTGTCTTCAGTAAATGATAATAGTTAAAAAAAAAATTAAGCCTGCTACAATTGTTAGGGAAGCTATATAAAGGTTACTTGCGGAACCTAATTTTATTTCAGTAAAGATCAGCTAGATCTTTAATATATTGTGTATTATTAAACTGCCTGGAAAGTCATAAATCAGAACATCCTCTAACGGAAGTTAGTGGTGTGACTATCATCGTGTACTGGTCACTGCACCTGCGTTTAGTAGAGATTGCGTATGACGTCAATCACGAAACCTTAGTCCACCTAGGCCGCTGTTCAGGTGCACCTTTTCGTATTTCGTGTTACTATCGCGACAGATATGCCCATCTTGGCGAAATAATCTCAAACAAAATTTATAGTTTACATAATTCTAAGAAAAAATTAGTCCTAAGATTCACAAATTCCAAAAAATAATTTCACCAAAACAAATTTATAGATAATTAGGTACCAATCTGAAATTTTACAAATGTAATAATTTAGTCTGTATAAACTTAGTCAAATTATGGCAACTTCATTGAAAATAATTTGTACTTTATAAGTTTGTGTGAAAAACTAGTGGTGGTTAGTTTATTAAAAATTCGAGTCAAATTAATTGTAATTTTCGCACTACTAAGCACGCCCATTTTGCTTCGAATTTGATGTCACGTTGTTCGACAGAGACGAAAATGGTCTGCGCGCTGGCACACTATTTTAGTCATACCATGACAAAATTTAATGAAATTATAATGTAAGTCCAAAGTTCTGAAAAACTATAGTTTGAAAGTGGTAAAGCTATTCACAACTAAAAATCTGACGCACGAATTAAATATAGTTAACTCGTAACAAAGCTAACAAAGAAATAATTATTTTCCGTTAATAATTAGGGATTGTAATCGCCATATCGCTATACATACACACGCACGCACGCACGCACGCACGCACGCACGCGCGCAAGCACGCACGCATGCACTTTCGCATGCACGCACTCTCGACCACACACTCACGCGTGTGCGTGGGAAGGAGCTTGGAAAACTCAAGCAGCCCCTCTCCCTTAGGGAGGGAATGAAATATGTGGCCTTTCCTTTTACTTACAGTGATATTATGCGATTTTTTGTTGCAGTTGTTTTTTTGTTGGGACATTTCGTTAGTAATACCACGAGTAGGATGATTACTGTGAATATTTCCCTCATGTGTAATTAATTACTCCTAGACAGCAATGCAACTTTGTTAGGATTAAAGCGATACTCCTATTGAACGTTAAGAATTACAGCGGTAATTCAACTGCAATCACGTCATACTCAACTACCATAGTAACAACAAGACGCATCTGCCAAACACTGACAGCCACGTTAAAAAAATTTTTGGTTAAGTTTATTGTAAAAATAAAAAGATTTGATAAAATTTCGTCAGACACCATTGACACCAATATTAAAAAGAGTGTTCCGAAGAATACAGTGAAAAATCAGGCGTTTATTAAATTTTGTAACCTTTTTACATAATTAAATAAACTTTTGTTCGTTTGCTTATATTTGTTTCAATTCTGGAAATATTCTACCGAATACCCCGCTCGTATCAAAATTAATCAGATAATCCTGGAAAAACCGTTGTTTTCTTAAGGAAACTGCATTCGTTGGTTTTCTCTGTCGGTTAAAAGAAGAGACTTCCGAGCCTTTTAACTTTTAACCAACACAGAAAACCAATTCATGCAGTTTCCAGACAACACCGCTTTTTTCTGGATTATCGATAAGTTTGGACGCACTAGTGGCCATCATACGTAATAATTCAGATGATTTATTAGCCATTTATGTTGCGCTGGAAATATGCGAATCACAGCAACAAGTGGTATTTGCTGAAAGCAACATAAGTTGAGTTAGCTAATAATCCTGAATTATAAAAATATTCATCCTGTGAGTAGTATTTTGCAAGAATATTCCATGCATGCAGTACTAAGACAGAATAATTATATATAATTGTATGTCTGTTTATTAATCAAAGTAAAATGACAATATAAACAACACAAATGATTCCATTAATATGACATGATCATAACTGATTTGTCAGGATGAAAACACCGTTCCTTCGCCCAAAAAGGATGCCTGCAAACTATGGCTTTCGTGATAAGCCCCAGTCACATCTCAGTTATCTGTGGTTCTTAATTTGTGTGCGTGCAATAGTTGTAATTATATGAATTTCTAATGTCATAATGTCAGTATGGATATATCCAAATTGTTCAATATAGGTTGTGCTGAATTTATAAACTATATACTAGTCTTAATTACTTCCAATAAAAGACAAAAATTACGAAATACTGATTAAATGCAAACTTATTAAATATTCCGAGGTATTTTAAAATTCATTAACATGTAACACGTACCAATTATTTTCCTATATAGTATTAATAATCCTATGATTAATCATGTTAGGATTCTTGTGGCGTAGATTTATTGATTGAAAAATTAGATTATAGTACATACAGTATTCAAATTCATAATCTGCAAAATAAAATTAGATAAACATATTGCTAAAATTTTTTGTAATTAATTAGTTTTTATGGCGTATTCGTGAATTAAAAAGAAATAAAATTAATAATTAATGTATCCCTCTGTATAAATGATTATGCCTAGCCTGTGTAAAATTACAGTTATTACTAATCCAGTTATTTTTAATTCAATATTTTCTTTCTGTCACAGTAAAATGATTAGCTCAAATGACTTTGATTTCCATTATGAATTTATTATGTTAGATATACTGGAAACGATTGAACTGGGTAGATACCTACTTCAACAATTTTTCTGCATTTTTACTTTTTACCTACTTTCCATTTAAAGTTGGAGTCTACGAGTCGCCGGATTAATTGATTTGAATGTTGTAAAAATTCTAAAAATATCTAATGAAATTTACA
This sequence comes from Vesta saturnalis, assembly GCA_036346205.1. Classification (NCBI taxonomy): domain Eukaryota; kingdom Metazoa; phylum Arthropoda; class Insecta; order Coleoptera; family Lampyridae; genus Vesta; species Vesta saturnalis. Next base: position 269,897 of record JARFJB010001939.1, on the reverse strand, counting down.
GTTTAAATGAAAGAGAAATGTTGTATGGACCACAAATATAGTTCATTAACCCATTGATTTATACATACACTTTTTTGTACATTAATGAATTTCATTCCATTAAATAAGAATTTTAATACACTAGCTCTGATTTAAAAAAAAGTGCAGAAATTTTATGATTATGGTTAATCCCCAATGTACAAATCATTATTACTTATCAGTACTTTCTATCAGGTTTAAATAATGTTTGCGTTTATAAACAACAAAACTACTTCAAATCGAATATGTGTCGATTAGAAAGCTGGTTCCCAGGAACTTTTTGATATTTTGTATTCAGGGAGGTTTTTTACACCATTCCTCTGGCAAGTGTGTTAGTGAATATTTTGGACATCCCTACGGTATGGTACTAATTAAATAGTGAAGCTTTAGTGGTGGCTATTGTACTACAATATTATTTAAATGTTTAAAATATCTGGTACGGAACACCACACGACAGTCCAACCTACCAAATGGAAATTAAAAGAAGTAAAATGATTTTAATACATTCTTTTAAGATAATTATGCAACCTCTTTAATAATAAGTTAATTACGACAATATGCAACATTGTAAAAACAGAACAATAATCTATGTCAAACAGACGTTTAAAATTTCATTTCTGACAGATGTTAATAGACATCTAGATGCTATCATAAAAAATTAAAAGAAATGAAATAATTTGAATTATAGTTTTTTTGTGCGATCGTTCATATTTGTCAACTTACTGTCACTGTTTTGACAACAGTAGGTGGCATTTTCTGTTTAATGAGTCTAACTGAACGGTATGTAATTTACTTACCGTTCAGCGAACAGTAAGTGAAATTCATAACCTTGATTAGCAGAATTTCTGACACAATTATTTTACAACTGTCACATTAACATTCAGGTTACTAATGAAACAATACATACGCGTGTGGCTCGGCTTGTGGTCACCTTTTAAGCAATTTTGAGATAAAATAAAATGTGTTTTGCCTACATTTTGCCATCAAGTGTATTGTTGATCGCACAAAAAATAGCATAAGCATTTCCAACAGTAAGGAGTTTACCAATCTCCTCCAATATTCAAACATTGTCGTCGATCAGTAAACTGTCCTTACTGTTTTTAATACTTAATATACTATTTTAGAGTAACTGTGGAACCTCTTTTTTATACGTTCATACCAAAAACAGCCAACCTTGTAAAAACAAAAAAATAATCTGTCAGAATGACGTTTAAATAATCATGTCCGATAGATGTTAATATGTACATGTTAACTCCTATGTCAAGAATGCAGTATATCCATTTTCATTCGTATTTTTTGGCTGATCTTTCGTTATTCAGATAATCAAAAAATATGAACTAACACTTAAGTTCTAGGAATTTTATTGCCGTTAAACTACGCGTCATATTAAAAAATTGTATTGAACATAATTAACCAATATGTTTAAGGTCTGTATCTAGTTATTTTTATATCTTTGAAATATGCATCTGTTTTAGAAATATTTGACAAAAACCTAAAACTGCCCCTAGTAACCCCTCCTCCGCCACTACATTTCTCCCAAAATCTAATCAGCTCTAAGCCAAATGAAAGCAAGATTAAATACAAAATTTTAAGTAGGTAGGTATTTTCGTTCTGGAGTTATCGTGGATACTAGCATGCTTCCATACAAACACACCCAGGCATCCAGACATCATGGCCGATCTTGAGCAAAAGTTGTAAAATGAGCTAATAAGTCGATTTAGCGATAGTGAAAAAGAAGTCGATTCCATAACCTTCCATACATACATATGTACCGGGTGGCCAACTAAGAACGGCCGTCGGCCATATCTCAGGAATGGATTATATCACAGGTTCGGGAAAAAAATTTTTATAACAAAAGTGGCCTCGAGAAACGCCGGGAAATTATTTTCAGAATTGTTGGTCCACCGCTAGAGGGCGTATCTGACAGTTAAAATTTTAAAAAGCAAAATTTTTCAAAATTTACTCAATTAAGGGGCATATTAAATATTATAATCAGATTCCTCGACAAATTCTGTATATTTTTTATTTGACAAGTTTTAGTCTATCTCTTCAAATAAGGAGTGGGGGAGAGTGGGAACCTTGTTACGAAAAAACGCCTTTAATTCAGGTTCTGCTTGACCGATTTTAATAAACTTGATGTTGTTTGAAAGAGCTTTTGTTAAACAATAGAAAATTTGTAAATTTGAAGCAATCTGATTAATAACATAAATGCTAGAGGGCGCTGTTTAATATTTTTTTAATATTGTGTTTTCTCATTACAATTTTAAATGGAAGCATACAAATTTAAGTAGGTCTTTAAAAAGTAAACTAAATTAGTAATAAAACAGTGAAAACTGCAAGTCTATATCTTTTTCCTATCCTGAGATATCGTAAGAAACAGGTAAATGGCGGGAATTGTTCTTCCAACGTCTAGTAGGCTAGTTCGAATTAACGGAAATTTTTAAATTTAGCCTGGATGAAAAGATCTTACATTGGTCTGCAGTAATTTAAACTGTTATCATACTAATGTTATGGTTGCCGCTAGATTGCCTAAATGTAATGCTGTCGCTACTAACAATGAGAACAAATTATAAAATAATAATGTGATAAATCTAACAATTAAAACCTTAAATAAATAACTACGTAATTAGTGTCGCCCTAGATGTTCGAAATGTCGTCCATCATTTTCAATGCATGAAATCAATCGCTGACGGGTGGAGAGAACAGCAGTTTCAATTTCTGCCCTTGAAATACTTCGTATTGTCTGTCGTATTCTTTCAATCATGTCAGCTCTTGTTGTGGGTCTACGGGCATAAACGAGATCTTTTATTTTCCCCCACAAATAAAAATCTAAACAAGTTAGGTCTGGAGACCTTGGTGGCCAAATAAATGAACTTCCACGTCCTATCCACCTTTCAGGGTATGATTGATCTAAGAAATTCCAAACATCTCTAGAATAATGTGCCGGGCACCAATCATGTTGCAAGAACATGTCAGGACGAATGGCCATTAACAGTATCATTAAAAAAAAGGCCCAATTATATCTCCACCTAGAATCCCGCACCACACATTTACAGACCAACGACCCTGATGTTGGACTTCCTGCATCCAGTGGGGATTCGTTTCAGACCAGTAGTGCATATTATGTCGATTTACACTACCATCACTATGAAAAGTAGCCTCATCTGTCCACATAATTCGTGAAAGTATTTCAGGATCGTCGTGTATCATATTTGAGAGCCAGTTGCAAAAATCCAACCTGGTATCGAAATCTTGAGCATTCAAACTATGGTGTAGGACCATGTGATATGGGTGCAATCTAAAATAGTGTATATTATGAAGTAATCAGATCAATAAGACACATTGAAGTCCTTCGTTGTTAGTAAACGAAAAAGGACTTTAAATGCATTAACTCTCGTAACGTTATTACGAATTTTTTCGCCCGGCCTCTCATTATTTAAATGGCGGCAAATACATTAGTCATGTTGTCACAAGTTAACTTTGATGTAATGACATTTTCGGTATGATAAAAATGAGAAACATATAACGACAAACAAACAAAATTAAACCATTTTTATCATTATAATACCGAATAAAACATGCATTAATAAATAAGTAGTCATCTGTGTTCTCTTAAAATATTTTGGACGGTGGTTCGACATATACCCGTCTCTAGCTATAGCTCTGGTGCTTGAATGAGGGTTAACATTTACATAAGCTGAAACATCAATAACATTTTCCTCTGTTCTACCTCTGCGTTGTCTTCGGTACACACGAAGATTCAGATTTCCAGTAGTACGCACACGGTGTGCGAGTCGGAGAAAAACTCTTCTGCTGTGATTCCGTCTGTTTGGGTACTGCAGTGCATATACTCTAGCACCAACGGTTGCATTTCTCATACATTCAAAATAAACTGCCAACATATCAAATGCTTCATCATTTGTAAGAATCATTTTGGTACGAAAAGATAAAGAAAGTCTATTAAATGCAACACGATGAATAATTTTTGACATATGCGTGAAAATCATAGTTTGCTTGTTTTCAACAGGGAATTCATTTTATATGTTACATGGCCCTTTTTACTAATTTTGTTGTCATCAGTAAATCGTAATTCATATTTTAAACTGTATTTGTTGTTGCTGGGCAAATATCGGTTTTTATTGATATTTTATGCTTTTGATTTACTAACACATCGCTTGAAAACAAATATAACATTCTTATATAATTAAAAAAATGTTAGATTCATCACATTATTATTTTATAATTTGTTCTCATTGTTAGTAGCGACAGCATTACATTTAGGTAATCTAGCGGCAACCATAACATTAGTATGATAACAGTTTAAATTACTGCAGACCAATGTAAGATCTTTTCATCCAGGCTAAATTTAATAATTTCCGTTAACGCGAACTAGCCTACTAGACGTTGGAAGAACAATTCCCGTCATTTACCTGTTTCTTACGATATCTCAGGATAGGAAAAAGATATAGACTTGCAGTTTTTCACTGTTTTATTACTAATTTAGTCTACTTTTTAAAGACCTACTTAAATTTTTATGCTTCGATTTAAAATTGTAAAAAGAAAACACAATATTAAAAAAATATCAAACAGCGCCCTCTAGCATTTATGTTATTAATCAGATTGCTTCAAATTTACAAATTTTCTATTGTTTAACAAAAGCGCTTTCAAACAACATCAAGTTTATTAAAATCGGTCAAGCAGAACCTGAATTAAAGGCGTTTTTTCGTAACAAGGTTCCCACTCTCCCCCACTCCTTATTTGAAGAGATAGACTAAAACTTGTCAAATAAAAAATATGCAGAATTTGTCGAGGAATCTGATTATAATATTTAATACGCCCCTTAATTGAGTAAATTTTGAAAAATTTTGCTTTTTAAAATTTTAATTGTCAAATACGCCCTCTAGCGGTGGACCTACAATTCTGAAAATAATTTCCAGGCATTTCTCGAGGCCACTTTTGTTCTAAAATTTTTTTTCCCGAACCTGTGCTATAATCCATTCCTGAGATATGGCCGACGGCCGTTCTTAGTTGGCCACCCGGTATATGTAGGTTGGAAGGTAAAAATTAAAAGAAATGAAGTAATCTTAATTATAATTCCTTGACGATAACAATACAACCTCTTTCATACCTTCATAACGACAACAGGCAACATTGTAAAAACAAAAACAATAATGTTATTGTAAAAACAATAACAGATAGAGATTAAATTTAAAAAAATTCCAAAGCCCGCTTCTATAAGATCAATAAAACAGTTTAACCATTTTCATTCATATTTAATTAGTTTTTAGACTTGCCTTGCGTTATATAAAGAAACTTTATAAGAAAAGCTATGTAAAATTAAATTTGCTTTAAAAAATATGCCTACACTTTTTCTTACAAAATTAATCGTTATTCAGATATTGAACAAATTTAAACCAACACTTAAATTCTACCCTAGAAATTTTTTGCCGCTCAATCATATCAACAAATTGCATAGAACATAATTAATCAATATGTTTAAGGTCTATATCTCGGTATTTTTATATCTTTGAAATATGCAGCTATTTTAGAAACATTTGATAAAAACAAAAACTGCCCCTAATAAACACCCCTCTCTGCCTCTGGATTTCTCTCAAAATCTAATCAGCTTCAAGCCGAATGAAAATAAGCTTGAATACAAAATTTTAAGTACGTACGTATTTTCGTTCTGGAGTTATGGTGGATACTAACAGACACACAAGACATCCAGACATCAAAGCCGATCTTGGCGAATCTTGGCCAAAAGTTGTAGAATGAGCTAATAAGTCGATTTAGCGATAGTGAAACAAAAAATCGATTGCATAACCTTCTATACCTACATATGTATATGCAGGTTGGAAGTTAGAACGACGAAACAACCGATCGCTATTGGTTTCTCGATAGCCAGTTAAACCAAAATTATAGATGTGGCTCGATGATTTATGGACAAAGAAATAAAAAAAATAAATCGAAAAAGACCGTTGAAAAAAAGACAATATTAAAACACACGAATATTAATTTTTTTGTTTACAGAAATTTTTTTCTAGACTAGTGAAATTTTAAAAATTATTATTAATTTACTTTGCTAGAGTACCGCGCTAACCAACTGCGCAATCAAGGTTCAAGCCCCAAGCGACGTAAATTTTGTCTTTATGTATGTAGAACTGATGTAAATTCTAAATATAATGAGATTACAATCAAATTACTTATATTAATGGAACGTGAGCCTGCAATATCGCAAGGATTCACACATACCAAAGCAACTTGACTAATATTACATTTTTATAAGTTTTTTTTTTTTAATAATAATAATAATAGTGAAATTTTGTTTAAAAAACCATTTTTTGCGACATTTTATTTTTTTATTCCGAATTAATCCCTTCTCATGCAAAAAGGTTTTTTCTAAAACTCTAAATTTCCATTATATTTTTTTATATCTTAAAGATATTAAATAGTATTACTTTTCACGATAGCACAAATAGTTATTTGTACAACTAGAGAAGAAGGTAATGTTTTTTCGTCGTGTGTCAATTGAGCGACAGTGTAAAAACACTTTCTTCTAATGTTTTACACAAAATTTTTTTTTAAACTACAGTTAAAATTATAATGCACTAATGAAGTTTGTTACACAACTTGACATCTACGGTGGACAGTTGGTTTTCCCATAAAGTTTTCTATCCGAATCATTCTGACTCCTTTGCATAGTTGTATAGGTTTATGACAATAGGTTGGTTAAATGTCAGTTGCAAATTGTTTGTGTCACGAGATTATGTTATTTTTGTGTTTACATCAAAATATACAACAAAACAGATTTTTTTAAATGAAAAAGAGGAGAGTCTAGTAAATTATATTCTTAAATTTTCGATGTTACAATATGGAATAACCAACTTTCAAATTCGAACATTTGCATGAGTGTGCTTTGAAGCTTGAAAAAATGTCGTGGTTAGAAAATCATGCAGCTGGAGTTGATTGGATGAAACGTTTCAGGAAGCATCACAATAATTTAGCTTTGCGAAAACCGGAGTCCACGAGTCTCGCCAGAAACGCCAGTTTTAATAAAGTTAATGTAGACATGTTTTTTGATAACCTAGAAGGTGTTTACCAAAAATAAAAATTTACTAGTGATAGAATCGTGAACGTAGATAAAAGCAATGTTCAACAAATGCCAAAAGTGTTCGCAACTAAAGGCTGTAAGCAGGTGGGACAAGCAGTTAGGGCACAAAGGGACGAGCAAGTGACATTCGTTAGAATAATCATTGCCAGTAGAAATGCTATTCCACCTGTTTATATGCTCCCTCGAGTCAGATTTACAGAGTCTTCTTGACTAGTGCCCCAGAACGCAGCATTGGTATTGCTTCTTCAAGCGGTTGGATGACCAACGAGGGATTCCTAGAGGTTGTAAAACATACATGCTTCTAGGAGAACCCTGCCGTAATACTTTTGGATAATCGTAATACACATGCAACGGTAGATGTTATATTGTATTGCACAGAAAATGGTTTAGTACTGTTAACGTTTCCTCCCCACACAACACATCGTTTACAGCCTCTAGATGTATATATATTTTGGGCATTTTAAAGCTCGTTGTGCAGCATTCAACTAAACATCCAGGAAATGCTATTACAATCTATGACATTGCACATCTAACCGCTCCAGCCTTTGATGAAGCCTTTAATAAAAAAGTATTATTTCTGGGTTTTTAAAAACTGGCTGTTATCCCTTTAATAAAAACATATCTTCCCCTGAAGATTTCGTTGGAGCTGAAGTTAGCGAAGTCAGCGATGTATCGCAGCAACATAACACGAATGATATTTGTCCAAATGACTTTACCCTGTCTAATTGAGGAATGCCTTCTACGTCATCAGCAAATGTTCAATCAGCAGTCAACAGTTGTCCACCAGTTTTAAATACCGAAAAACAACGTTCCAAAATTGTAATTATTTCCGATGTAAAGCTTACTCCGGAACAGGTCCGTCCGTGTCCAAAGGCTGTGAGAGTACGTTCTAAGAAGGGAAGAAAGAAAAAAAATTCGACCACCCTGACTGCAATACCAGAAAAGAATAGATTAGAGAATGAAATAAGAGAAAAGCAGGAAAAACAGGAACTGACTGAAGAAAGAAAGGCAAGAAACATAGGAAAGAAAAAAGCCAAATCCCATATTCGAAAAGTTTTTGATGACGAAACCTCAGAAAGCGAAATTGAGAATTATTGCGAAGAAACAGATGATAGTCTTATAGAAATTGAGACTGAGGATAATAAAGATTTTGGATGGGATCTTACGAATATCCAGAAAGAAGATTTTGTTCTCGTTAAATTTGCGACAAAGAAAACACTTAAATTCATTGTTGGTCAGATTGAAGATGAACTGGCCGAGTCACAATTTTGAGTAATTTTTTTAGAAATGACACCACGACAAGAGTGTCTAGTTCCAGATCAAGGATGATATCCATATTTCTGCAGACGATATTGTGCGAAAATTGCCAGCCCCTGAAACAAAAATTGAAACAGCAAGATCTAGTTCTTTTTTAAGTTCTCGGTTAATTTTCATGGTGATAATATGGGTTAATACAATGTATTGTGTAAAACAAATATTAAAAATTGCAGTTTTGGGAAAATTTTATTAATTTATATTCATCAATATCTGTGCCCATATGTGCCTCGCAAAAAATATTGTCTCGTCCACACATATCCTCCTTAGGGGCACATGTGGACAAATTGCATCCACTGGGAACGTAATGCTCGTGTCCTAAATAATTATATTATTGCATAATTTAAATGCACATAGAGAGTGACAAATATATGAGTCTTACATTGAAGAACTCAACACTTTGCAACGAATACCATTTTGCGATAGAAAAAACATACTCAAATCTGCCCACATGTGCCTTCCTCTCCCTCTATGAACTAAATAGTGCATACTTGACTATGTTATTCATTGTTTAGATTAGTTTTAGTTCATTTCGTGTACGTAGTTTCGTAGGTTAACTCTTTGTCGACGGACGATACAAAAAAGTACTACACTTTCTAAAATCCGAATAATTCTCTACTATTTAGCTTCAACGCCTTCTTTATAGTACTACTTACGTGATTTAAAATTTTGTTTAGTTAGGTTTGCAGTATATCGTTATTTCTGTTGATGTGACTGATGTGTAAGGTTATGGCGAATCGGTTTTTAGCACTGAACTGTACTTATACTGGAACGCCCATTGGCGGTGTCTGCCATAGAAAATCCGCGAGGCGAAAGAGCTAGCGCGTAAGGGCCACTCCTTTCCTTTTCGCAACGCTTTGCGCATGCGCTTCGCGAGAGAGAGCAGGCAGCGTTAAAGCACCTCACTCCAAAACAAACTAACCAAAATGTAACTTCAAATCGACAATTATCATTTACTTATTATGCTGAGAAACAATACAGACAAGCCGTGTAAGATTCGACTTATAATTGATACCTTAAATAATACGTGTAGTTTGTATTACAAAGGTAATCGTGAGTTATCGGTTGACGAATCTATGATTATTTTTAAGGGACGCAGTTCCTTGAAACAATATAATCTCATGAAACCGATAAAAAGAGGTTACAAGTTGTGGTGTTTATCTGACCAGAAAGGTTACATATTGAAGTGCGAAATGTATCAATACAAAATCAAGCAATTGAAGAAAAGTATGAAAACTTTGGTTTTTGAGAGAGGGTTGCAACTAACAGAAGCAGAATTGGGAAAAGATCGAATTATTTGTATTGACAACTATTTTACGTTGCTTGATTTGTTAGAGAAACTGAAAGCAGAAAGAACTCTTGCATGTGGAACGATAGATCGAATAAGAGGGTATTTCCAAATAATCTTAATTCTGACAAATCTTTCAAACGTGGAGAACATGAACATTGGTTTATGGAAGTGGAAGGACAACAGAATTGTGCATATAACTAGTAACTTCCATAGTAATGAAGAAGGTACTGTTCAACGCACACAAAGGGATGGCACAAAAGTCGAGGTTCAACCTCCAGTTGTAACAAAAGACTATAATAGATACATCATCCGAGGATTCGACCATGCTGATCGCCTCAGGGCGAAATGGTGTCATCGCTTATTTTGGGGTCTAATTGATAATGCCTGTGTCATTGATTGTGATATAATTGATAGAAAATCGTTAGTGGACCTTCGCAGAGGAATTGCTAGCACAAAAGCAATGCAAGACTTCAAAACGCCGTTCCACGGGACCTACTCGAGTAGCACCAGTGAAAAGAAGAGGTACAGCTTATTCAATTCCAGCTGATGTTAGATTAGCTAATAGAAGTTCATACTGGTTAAAATTTTCAGAGAAATGAGGAAGATGTGAAGCGTATAGTAAAAAAGGCATACAATCTAAACCTTATTCCATGTGTACTATTTGCAATATTCACTTTTGCTGTAATGAAAAAAAGAACTGCTTTGTGGAATTTCATTGTGTAGTTGTCAAGTAAGTTGTAAATATATGTGCTTTTGTAATATTTTTTAATAAACTTTTGTATCTAAATAGATATTATTCCTATACTTTGTATTAGTTCAGAACCTAACGGTACATATAAGGAGAAGGACATTTTGAAAAATTAGAAAAAAAATTATGTCACTTAGTTAAGTCCCAACAGAGCCTAAACCGTTAAAATAATTTCTTTGTCTAGTTTAACAGTCAGGTAACAAATGATTAAAAATGTTAAATTAAGTTGAAATTAATCCTATAGATTCGTCTTTACTCTTCATTAATAAAAAATGTAATAAAGCTAACAACAACATAAAAGACAATCCTACAATTAAATTTGGTTTTTGAATATTTCCGCCACGTGACCGCTGTTGATAATTCCTACTGGTAGGACATCGTTCATTATTTAAAAATGTCAAGCGGAAGAAGGACGATCGTTGCATTTAATAAAATTCTTATGAAACTAGAATTTTATTATTAGGTGTACAAATGAATAATCCGAATTATATTAAGCAGTTATGAAATCAATTTTAAAATGAATAGACTTTCCCGCTCTGTTGTGATTACCCAATGTTGACAAATAATTATTAAATACAACATATAGTTTGGTGAAACATAATCGTCAAAAGTATTCAGTTCAGTACACTCGAAAATGGCAACTGATATAAGTTGGATATCTGACACTGCATTCTTTACGAATTCCATCAAGGAATCAATGCTGCAAGAGCGTGTGAATCGATTTGTTCCTTTCTTGATGAAGGTGTTTTATCGTACGGAAGTGCGACGACGATGATTTGGAACAACTGCTAGCTGAGAGTTCGGCACAACACACATAAAGAGCTTGCAGAACAGTTGGGAGTAACGCAGCAAACGATTTCCAAACGTCTACATGAGATGGTAAAGATCCAAAAAGAAGGAAAACGGGTTCCGCATGCACTCACTGAAACCAACAAAAATCAACGAGTGGCAGCGTGTCTTTCTCTTCTTAATAAGCAGCGCCGAATGTTTTCTTGTAGAAAATCGTTACGGGCAATGAGAGGTGGATACTCTATGACAATTCGAAACGCAGAAAGTCATGGGTAAATTCAGACGAATCATCAAAATCGGTTGCAAAACCCAATCGCTTCGGAAAGAAGGTTCTTCTCTGCATTTGGTGGAATATCAAGCGCGTCCTTTATTATGAGTTGTTGGAACCGGATGAAACAGTTACTGCAGACTGCTATCAATATCAATTAATCTGCTTGCGTCAAAAATTGGAACGAAAACGTCCGTATACTGGCAAAGGAGGACGTCTAGTGAAATTGTTGCATGACAACATGTTGCTTCCAATACAAAAGACGCCACCTGAGTCTTAACTGGGATGTCTTGCAGCACCCGACGTATTTATCAGACATTGCTCCATCCGATTACCACTTGTTCTGGTCGATGCAACGCACCTTGTCCGATATGCACTTCTCATCAGTGGATGAGATTCGAAAATGGCTTGACGACTTTATGGTGTCCAAAGACGTATCATTTTTCCGAGATGGAATTCATCAGCTGCCTGAAAGCTGGCTAAATGTTATAGAAAGCAATGGCGAATACTTTGATTGAACAATTTAATTTACTTTCTTTTAAAATAAACACTGTATGTAACTGGAAAAAATGGATTATTTATTTGTACACCTCTGTCTAAAGAAGAAAATCCTATTTTCCTCGCACTTTTTAGAGACTGAAACAATTGTTTCTAAGATAGTTTTAGAAAAACACATTAACTTCTTTTTATCGTTTAGTGTATGATCTACTATATCATATTCATATGTATAACTCAACGTAATTATATTTGCTAATTTAGAGAGCCAGTGGAGATTCGCTTTAAGTCTACAAACAAGAATATCTCAAAAAAAAATGAGCAAGGATCTTTTCATAATTGTGAAATAATCAGTATCTATTTATTCAAAATGAGCAATAAGTTCTTATCATTTTGGTCCTCTGCAAAAATCGTTTCAAAACCTGTTTTTTGTAAAGAATTTGTTGTATAATATACTTTTTTATCTTTATATTACAAAATATGTCAAAATAAGTTTGTTTTGACATCTTAAGCAATTATTAAAGATATTACCATTTATTGAGGACGATAACTATAGAATCGTATAAATTTATATAAAGATAGTAAAAAATACACCATTTAAGAAGATAACCATTTGAATTATGCGTAATAATCGTGATAGGCTACATTTTGTGTAGTATATTTTGGAGGGGGTTAAATCGTATATTTCAAGAGCCCGAGTGTGAGAATACCGTGAGTGCAGGATAGACACTTTCGTGCGATTTTTCCTACGACCCTGGCAAAAGGCAGTCTCCTTAATGTTTTATTGATCACAAATTAAACAATTACAAAATATACTTAATGTAATGTTTCAAATTTTTTTATTAAGAAATCATAATCATGCCCTATATTTTTCCTACGACCATGTACGAAAGTGGTTCATATCACACAATTAACCGTACAGAAAATAATACTTTCGCACACTTGTGCGTTTCACTTTCTCAGTACGAAAGTAAAAAACACGCGTGCCTTTAGTTTCGCCTTGATTTTCTATGTTACCGTTGCAACTACCGGTTGTCATCGGCCTGACAGGGAGTTCGGTCGCGATCAAGGTCACCACGCTTACTGCTATTATCTGACTTTTATGATTTGACAAGTTTAAATATTCAGGTAATCGTCTTTAAATTCTTAATAATTACGAACTACACTATTTGTTAGGGCATGATTATGATTTCTTAATGAAAAACTTGGAATATTAGATTAAAGGATATTTTGTAATTGTTTAATTTGTGATCAATAAAACGTTACGACCGTAAGAAAAATAGTGTATATTAAGCTCGCACGAAAGTGTCGATCCTGCACTCGCGGGATTCTCATACTCGGGCTGGCGCCCTCGCGTGAAAATTCGCCTTGTGCAATATCTACCACTTTCGTAGTTCGTTATGTAATGTACTATTAACCAATTCGTGTATTAATGCGCGATTAACGCCTTACCGTTAACCGTCTTGATGGTTAAATGTTTATTAAATTTAAAAACTCAAAAAAGTATTTGTAGTTATACAACGTTAACACACTTTTTCGTTTGATCAAATTGTAGAAAGAGTGTCAAATTTGAATGGTGAAAATTAATAAATCTTTAATTGATGAAGTTTTACATAATTTGTATTTTACATATCTGTAGTTTGACATAAAAAACAATGTATACTTTACATCGAATCGCTGTCCGGTAACAAATTCTTCGACGCGATTAAAGGTATTTTTAGTCAATACTAATTAGTTGACGCCTATTTATATAACATCAATTAATTGAAGAGCATGAGATAATTGAAAAGATTGCATATACAATATACAATAAAACAATAACGACAAATATGGGTCGTGTATTCTAGCAAAATAATAAAATCAAAGCATGCAGTAGCAATATATAGTTTATTATGGGCTGACAATGACACTATTTATTTCATAAACCAAAGACATTTCTAACCTTCAAAAAGCAATTGTACACAAGATTTTAGCACTTTGCACCGACTGGAATTTTCTGCTGTTTGGTTTACAATGGATTTTTGCTTCAAGTAACCCTTAAAATTACTTGGCATATATGTGTCAATCATTATTACGTCGTTATTACCAAACACATAAAAAACCAGTAAGCTATCAATATTAGAAAAGGATAAATAAATCATTAATAATAACAGTTAAGCCAAGTATTAAGTCTTATAACTCACATTAAATAAATAGTAATTAAATACACCTTGCAAAATATATCATACATCTGCAATAATATAAATAATCTAAGAATGACCTATACATCTTAACTTCCGTTAGAATCAATCTTCTATATATATATATATATATATATATATATATATATATATATATATATATATATATATATATAAACGCGCGTCTGTAACAACCAGCCACACCGTTCGACCGATCGACCTCATATTTTTTGGAGCGTAGGTTGGTCTTGGTCACCATTAGGTTAATGGATACTGACCATCCCAAATAGGAGGCGTATTTATGGCCCCATTAAGTTCATATTCGGAATATATGTTGTTTAGGCGACATTTTATTGGCAAGTATAGAAATCTCAAGTGCACAATAAAGCTTCAACTCGCAAACCTTTCCACCAACAACTTAGCGGAACTTTAACGACTCAGCTACACCCACGTTTAAACTTAAACGTTTGTCATCGATGCAATCATACTTGACATATAATTATACACAATCCAAATTACAATCACGAAATAAGCTTTTACATGAAAAAAAAAACCAGTTTCAAATAGACGCACGTGAACTACTAAATGAAAATCGAAACTCTCAAAAAACTATCTAAATTAGAACTAAAGTGAAAGTAAAGCCCTAAGAAAAGGTAAGCAACTTGTTAACTTTGCAACTCTTACCGTACCTGTTTCCATCAACACACATGTGTCGTCAATATTATGACCTACAAAATAAACGTTAATTCATGTGTAGTGTTACTTAACTAATTAGAAAAATCTAAACTTATTACATATATACATCTGAGCAATTTAAAAACGTGCCAATTTATTTACGACACCTACGACCCACAAACATGTAGCCACTTTGCTTTGTATCCCATATACGAAAAATGAAAAAAAATAGCGATTCCAACACCTGCATAGTTTAATCTAGTTTTGTGTACTTTGGATTATTACAAGAGAAAGCAATGTAACTTCCCAATGTTTAAATAAGCTTGAAAATCAACAGATGGCAGATAACAAAACGTACATTGTCGTACTACACAAATTTTGCTACAAACGGAGATATAATCATGAAGGTACAAATTAGATTAATGACAGGTCAAAATGAAACATGGTTAAATCATTAATTATATAAGCATATAAAAGCAATTTAAGAAATAATAAAGAGTAATGCTACTGGAAAACAATATGAAACATAACGCAAACTACAGTGATTATTACAAAATATTTAGTCACATATAACCCAGAAGAACGAAAAAGAATATTAGTGGTTTTTGAAGCAAAATAATTCTTACAAAAAATTATATTTGGGGCCAGAACTAACCCAGAGGCCAACGTGCACCTTAGTACCCGTGGTAATATGCTATTTTTTGGTTACTTTACATCTAAAATCCTTTATAAATGTGTAACACAGAAACAGACACAAGACACAGATACAGACACAGGTACAGACGCAGTCACAGACACAGACACAGACACAGATACAGACGCAGACACAGACGCAGACACAAACACAGACACAGGCACAGGCACAGACACAGACACAGACACAGACACAGACACAGACACAGACACAGACAGAGACAGAGACACAGACACAGACACAGAGACAGACACAGACACCGACACAGACATAGTCACAGACACAGACCCGGAAGGAAACGGCATTAGACACGAAATGGCTAGGTTACACATCTAGACACTTTAAGGAACAAGAATACGGACACACACACGATACGCACACAGTGTACAGACTAGTCACATATACACCCAGAACACAGACACAGATACAGTTTACGCAGACACAGACTCGACACAATACAACTGGCACGGCACAGACACGCACGACACACACACACACAGGCACCAGACACGGACACAGACAGGACAGCACAGACACGCACAAAGCAGACACGACACGACACAGACAGCACAGACACAGACCACGCACGACGCAGGACACGACGCACGCACGCTCACGACCTACACGCCAGGATACGCGCACACACGCACGCGCACACAGCACGCACGACACAGGCACAGCTCAAGCACAGCTCAGACACAGCTACAGCCACGCACACGCACACGACACAGCACAGCACTCGCACAGCACGCACGCACAACACACACAGACATCACAGCACACGACACGCACGCACGCACGACGCACGCACGCCGCACTCACGCAACGACACACCGCACGCACGCACGCACACACGCACGCACGCACGCATACACACTCGCACCATGCCGCACACACGACGCACACCGCACTCCACACACACACACTCAGCACACACACACAGCACACGCACGCACGCACGCACGCACACAGCACGCACGCACGCACGCACCACACGCACCACGCCACGCACGCACGCACGCACACGCACGCCGCACACCGCGCCACGCACGCCACGCACACCGCACACACCACGCCACCGCTCACACGCTCACACGCTCACACCTCACACGCTCACACAGCTCACCCACGCTCACGCTCACGCACGCTCCTCACGCACGCTACGCACGCACGCTCACCACACGCCACACGCCACACGCCACCACCGCACGCACCACACGCCACACCGCACACGCACACACTCACACGCTCACACGCATCACACCCACACGCCACACGCCACACCCCACACGCCACACGCCCACACACCCCACACACGCCACACGCCACACACGCCCACACGCCACACGCCACACGCCCACACGCCACACACGCCACACGCTCACACGCTCCACACGCTCACACGCTCACACGCTCACACGCCACACGCTCACACGCTCACACGCTCACACGCCTCACAGCTCACACGCTCACGCTCACACGCTCACACGCTCACGCCACGCTCACACGCCCACACGCTCACACGCTCACACGCTCACACGCTCACACGCTCACACGCTCACACGCTCACACGCTCACACGCCACACGCTCACACGCTCACACGCTCACACGCCACACGCTCACACGCCACACGCCACACGCTCACACGCTCACACGCTCACACGCCACACGCCACACGCTCACACGCTCACACGCTCACGCTCACCCGCCACACGCTCACACGCTCACACGCTCACCTCACACGCTCACACGCTCACCGCTCACACGCTCACACGCTCACACGCTCACCCCACGCTCACGCTCCACGCTCACA